>CM029553.1:2775210-3140210 GCA_017141385.1 Sogatella furcifera | reverse complement strand
AACATGAGAGGATCAAGATGGAAAAGAAAAAGAAGGATAGGGGATGGAGGACGAGGTAGAGGAAGAGAAAAAAGAATAAGAAGAAGGAGGAGAAGTAGGAGAAGAAGGAGAGATATGATGCGGTGGAGGTGAAGGTAGAGGAGGGAAAGTAAACGTGGAAGAATAAAAGAATAAGAATAGGAAGAAAAAGAGGATTAGGAAAAAAAGAGAATTTGGAAAAGGAAGACGCCAAAAAGAATAAGAAGAATGTTTCACGTAAACGGAGATAAGAGAAATGAAGAGGAATAGATGAGGAAGTGAATGTGAAATGGATGAAAGAAGAAGAAGAAGGGGAATCAAAGTGAACCGATGACTTCGAAAGGACTTCCTTTCTCCTCTATATAACTTTCGTATTAAAGTAGCACATATTATAACTTGAGGAATACAAAGTGTTAGAATTCGCAAGTAACAATGAAAAATAGTCTAGAGCCACTGCAGTATTCTCAAAAGATATTGGAATTCGACTGAAAGTGACTGCGTAAATAGAACCTGTAAGAAGGAGAAGAAGGAGAAGAAGAAGAAGACAAGAGAAAAACATGAGAGGATCAAGATGGAAAAGAAAAAGAAGAAGAAGGGGATCAAGAAGGAGAACAAGAAGAAGAAGAAGAAGGAGGAGGAGGAGGAGGAAAAGGAGGACGAGGAAGAGAAGAAGAATGGGGAGGATGAAGAAAATAAGAAAGAGGAAAAGAAGGAGGAGAAGAAGGTAATAGAACAACTAATCCAGAACGATAACTGGAAATATGATGATCGAAGCATATCCTTTTGAAAGGAAATTGCAGGTGAGCAAAGCGAGCCTGTTTGTCTCAGCTTACACTGACAGGGATTATGCAGGCGAGCGGAGCAAGCCTGTTTGACTCACTGACACTGCTGATACTGTCGAGGGTTCAGGGGGCGGAGAAGGCGAGCGAAGCAAGCCTGTCGGCTAGTTATTATAATAATTACATTTTTAAAAATATTTATTTTAGCTCAACCACAGCGCCTGTGAATCTAAAGAAGGTACTCAACTTGATATTTTCACATTACTCTTTTCATAACCTTATATTTTCTTTTCTCTGTTTTGTCTTCTTTTAATCCTGATTTGTGAGGTTTGGGTGCGTTTTAGACGAAAAGTTACTCAACATGTTTTCTTTAGAATTCAATTTCCTACAATCTAAGATAATTCAAAATGTCCGTAAACAACTAAATATCCCATTTCTATCATTCTAAAGTTGAAAAATTGAGTATTTCAGCTTATTATGCTCATTATCTCAATAACCATATAAGTCACAAACTTTTAACTGGTATCAATCAGCTGATTTCTCAGCTGATTCCACATGATAGAAATATTGGAAATGAGAATGAACCTGAATTAAAGTGAATCCAAATTATTGAAGTTTTATGGAATATTTATCTTGTTTATTTGAAACTTGAAAGTGGACTTCATCAAAATTCAAAATTGTTTGTGCTAAAAAATTTTGGAAGTGAGAAATTTCAATGTTAAGTTTGATGATCATGATAAACTTATTTTGGACTGTTGTAAAAATTGGTAGAGTAGCAGTTTTGGGCTTAGCCTGTTGCACTCACCTAAGTTTATAATTATTCTTGGATGAATGATGAATGAATGAATGAATGAATGATAATTGATCACTACAATACCCCATGAAGGCCACTACAAAATTTAGAATTGAGATGAAAATGAGAAAACAAAAATCGCGGCTGCGTGAGTAATTGAGGACTTTCGGACATTTTGTGAATGATATTAAGATATTTTTTCCAACCAGGAACAATGTCCTAGAGTATTGGTAGAGAGTTCACAAACACCCTGTATATTAATCCATCAGGTTCGATATATTCGTCAAATATCGATTACTAAACATCGATATTTTCAGCAGAAAACATGGACGTGTTTTCTGCCATCACTAGCTGCAGCAGTGTTGAGAATTCTCTGGGTGTGAACGCCTACATAAGATCACTTGAGAATCATTCATCAAGGCGACACAGCGCGTCTCAAATCGCTGACAACCAAAGATAGTGAGCAAGAGAGAATTGATGAGCAGCTGAAAAAGGGAGAGAGTAAGAGAGGAGGAGGAGAGAGAGAGAGAGATTCTGCCGGAGGGTGAGAAGATCGAATTCGTTGGTAGGAAAGTTTCTGAGACGGGGCGAGAAGACGAATTACATTTACACATTACCAATGCTCTGGTGTTCAACATCATCCATCTAAGTTTTTCTTACATTTCTTTTCCTTCTATCATTCTTGATCTTTTCGTGTCCTACTTATTCAACTTCTTCCCTTGCTCTCATTCGTCTTCACTTGCTTTACTTGAGTTTACTAATTTTTATCCTAGTTTTTCTTGTTATTCCCTTATTTCATTTAATTCTCTCCTACTTTTTTGGCTCTCTTCCTCTTTCTATTCCCATTCCTCTTTTTTTCTTCACTCTTCTTCTTCTTATTAGTTTTCTTCTCCTTCTCCCTCTCCACCTTCTCCTTTCATTTCTTCTTCTCCTAGTCCTTGTCTTTCTCCTCCTCCTCCTCCTCCTCCTCCTCCTCCTCCTCCTACTCCTCCTCCTCCTCCTCCTCCTCCTTCTCCTCCTCTTCTTTCTTCTCCTCCTCCTATTTCTTCTTCTTCTTTTTCTTCTTCTTCTTCATCTTCTTTTTCATCTTCTTCTCATTCTTCTTCTTCTCTTTTTTCTTTTTGTCTCCTACTTGTTTTTCTTCTCCTCCTTCTCCACCTTCTTCTCCCCTTCCTCTTATTCTCATTCTTATCCTTCTCCTTCTCCTCCTCCTCCTCTTCCTCCTTCTTCTTCTCTTTCTTCTTCATATTCTCTTTCTTATTCTTTCTCCTTTTCTCCTACATGTTCTTCTCATCCTCCTTTTCTCCTACTTGTTCTTCTTCTCCTCTCTCTCCTTCTGTACCTTCGTCTCCTCTTTCTTCTTTTTTCCTTTCTCTTATTCTCCTTCTCCTCTCCTTCTGTGTCAACTGTATCAGCTGATCATTAAAGACGATATTTTAGTTATACCAGCCTGCAATTCATACTACGGGCAATTGTTTGGTATAGTCTGTCCAAGCAAAGAAGACATTCTGGAGCGATGGGAAATGACTCCAACCTGGTTAATATTGGCTAAAAAATATAAATTTCTTTCTAAATTCTAGAAAAAGTCTCGATCTACGATTGCAGACCAAATTCATAAATGTTGAATCAACATTGACCGAGCTGGAGTTTTTTTCCCATCTTACCAGAATGTCTTCTTTGCTTGGGCAGACTATACTTGTAATGTTGCCTCGACATGCTACAAATATAACAAGAGAATATTCAACTTATTTCTCTAATGCATCCTATCCATCTTATTCATCTCTTCATCTGAAGTGATGTATTCATCTTACTTCTATTTTTACTGTAACTTATCTTTGTGTAGACAAAGTTTTTGGAATCAGGAATATAAAAGGAATTATACAAATATACACAGAGAAACAGAGAGAGAGAGAGAGAGAGTGGGTGAGAGGGAATAATCATGTCACTCTTGCGCTTTCCATTATGCAGCTTGGAAACTTTCAACTGCATTAAAGTTTGGCCAACAACCATACAAGTGCAATGCAACTACTCAGTTACTGAAACTTGATTGGTAACTTAGAAGTCTCTCAAGTTCTTTGCCGCTAGTCAGTCTGTTATAAGAATTGATGATAATAAATTTCTTGATGGTATCAGTCATGTACTGGTGCAACTTCAGTGTATTTGAAGACGTCAATCAAGTTGAAGAACTTGATGAATTGAAGTTTTGTATTTGGAAGAGGCTGACCTGGTTGTACTGGATTGGATCTTCTACGGATTTGATATTAGGCCTAAATTATAAGCTGTTTTTAATATTAGCCGGCTTCAATATATAGGCCTATATTATTAGCCGTTTTTCCAAAAACATGAACTTGACCGAAACTGGCTACTTTTTAAAGTCTGGCCAAGCAAAGAAGACCCTCTGGGCAAGATGAGAAAATGACTCCAGCTCGGTCAATATTGGTTCAAAAAATATCGATTTGCTCTTAATCGTAGGGAACATTCTGATCTAAAATTTGAGACAAAAGAAATATTTTTTTAACCAATATTGACCGACCTGCAGTCATTTTCTCATCTTGCAAGAGGGTCTTCTTTGCTTGGACAAATTATATCAAGTGTAACAATTTTTTACTTTTCCTGGTTGTCTGGCGATGTCTTTCTCATTATCTGTCTTTTTCACCCATCTCTCACATTAAGGTAAGATTCGCAAGCGGCACCAGGCTCTAAATTCTCTGCTAGAGCTGCCCAAACTTAGCTGCGCTGCTGTTGCATCACAACTCTTAGGCTGAGGCCGCACTGTCGGTGGGTAGAGCCTGGAGGGTGGAGGGTAGTTGGTAAATCTATAGAACATACACAGCATCCACAGTAATACATCGTATGAATGGTATGACGTCATTCTGTTTTTTGAGGTTATGTTGTCCATATTTAAGAAATTCAAGATGGCGGCTGAACACATACCATTCATACGATGTATTACTGTGGATGGTGTGCATGTTCTATAGATTTACCAACTACCCTCCACCGTCCAGGCTCTACCTACCGGCAGTGCGGCCTCAGCCTTAAGGCTAGTGTATTTTTTTGAAACTTTAAAAAATTACAATCAAAGTACCTTTTTTAAAAATATTTTTATATTACACTACATATTGCGGCGATATAGCCATTTTCAAGTGTAAGTGAAAATGGCTATTTCGCCGAAACATGTAATGTAAAATAAAAATATTTTTTAAAACGGTATTTTGATTGTAATTATTTGAAGTTTCAACATCACAACTCTATTTACCAAATTATATCATACTGTAGATGTTCACTCTATTATCAGGGCTCCTAATACTACTGTCATTAAGGAAAACTACATAAATAGTTTGTATAATTGCCCAAGAAATTCTTAAATTTACCCTTTTTAAGTCATTTCCTAGTGAATTTCACTATTATTTTATTGATTTAGTATACACTAGTAACCCTAATAACAGAGTAAGCATCTATAATAATATAGTTATGTGAACTGAGTTGTGATGGTTAGAGCAGTGCAGCCAATCTCTAGCAGCGACTATAGAGCCGCGCGGCTGGAGCTGCCGCTTGGGAATCGTACCTCTCCCCCGCATTTAGATTTTTATCTCTCTTCTTCCCCTGTTCCTTCCATCCTGTCCTCTTCCATCTACGAGATTTTCATTTCTCTTCTTGGACATTGTTTTTGTTTTGTCTCAGCATATAGACAACCAACGCTACTTGGAGTTGAGTGGAATTTTCTCACGCTTATTGGGTTTCAATGTTAGCATTGGGATGAGAAAATACTGAAGAATATCGGTTCCATTAAAAGCACTGCGAACGCCAAGGTTGAAAGTGTGAGGATATTCTTAACATATCAACCTCGTTGTTTATAGGTCTATTAAGTTTTAACGGGATGATTAATCTTTATACTTTGTAACAACGACAAACTCTTAACCCTAGACTAAAATGTAGATTTTGATAATATAGTTTATTATCCAAAATATACTAAAGTATCTTCTAATATTCTACAATTATTGAATTTTGTGCTACAACTATCACACTTTATTTTAAAAAAAATTCGCTCCGGCAGCTGGCGGTCGGAAAGAGTCCATTTCAAATGCAATTCTATGATGGCTCAAATCATATGACTTATAATGAGCTATTCAGGGTATGAATTCAAAGGTGCCGTTCTCGAAAAACACGATTTTCGGCAAATTATTCGCCATTTTTGATTGGATTTTTTCCGTTGATAGCTCAAATTGTAGGGCATAATACACACCAATTTTCAAAACGATCAAGTTATTGGTCGGTTTGTAGTGATTTAAAAAAATTTTCATCCCCTAATTTCACCCCCTTCCCTTGGACGAATTTGGCTGGTTAACGAACTTGACCGAGATATTATCACTAATGATTTTTGTGCAAAATTTGGTCGCTCTCCGACAAACCCTTCGGGAGTTATCGTGTTAACGAGAATCTGTACATAAATATATATATATATATATATATATATATATATATATATATATATATAGAGAGAGAGAGAGAGAGAGAGAGAGAGAGAGAGATATGAATTTGAACGGACATCAGATTCGTGTTCTAGGGGCTCGGAAACTTGTAAAAAATATATCACATCACAAATTTTCGATTGGTTTGAACGTTTTCCCACTTTTTCTCGGTGTTAATTCCACTTCCACTTGAACACTGATTATTATTATCGGTAATATTTTAGAATATTTCAAACTTTAGTCAAGTATTTTCTTTTCATGTGAACTTATAGTGATTTTTTTTTTGTTACAGGTATGTTGGAATAATTTCTTAGGAGTTTTACATTGGTGAGTTGTATTCAAATATTTTATCAATGTCAATGAATGTTGTGATATTTTTCATGTTTGTAATGAAAATGGCTTAACAGCCATTGTTAATTAATATCAAAGTTAAATCAATGGCTTAACAGCCATGAAGGGCTTAGGCCCAACAGCTGGTTGCCAGTTTCATATTCACTCCACTATACAGCAGAGGTGAATATTCAACCAGGATAAAGGTAACGTGTGGTTAGCATGTTGATCCTCTCAACCATAAGCCAGTCTTCACAACCAAGAGAAGGCGCACAACACCACTATCTAAATAACATGCAGTTAATAAGTTGGAGTGTAATGCAACGGTTACTACTTCTTCAGAGACGGAAAACGATTGTCCATACTAACGACAGACAATTTCCCAAAAAGGATATTTTTCATGAATTAAAATAATATTGAGCGATTATAGTTGGTCCAAGCAAAGGAAATATTCTGGCAAGATGGGGGAAAATCCTCCAGTTTAGTCAATATTGGCTCAAAAATTATAAATTTGGTCTTAAACTTTAGAAAAAATTCTCAAAAATTTTTCATTTTTTCGCCAATATTGAGCTGGAGCCATTTTTGCATCTTGCCAGAATGTCTTCTCGGCTTGGACAAAGTATACTTCCGATTATAGTTTATGAATGTTTGAAACTTTATGGTCCTTTATTTCAATGCCAGTTTTAAATCATTAGTAGCCTAACAGACATTGAAACAAGCTCTATTCGCATTTATCATAATGTGTTCAATTTCAATTTGAACCGGATTAATGAGAGGATAAATCCCCGTCCAAAAGATAGAAAGAATAGAACTAAATTTCGTTTTTCAAACTGTTGAACTGATTTTGTACTCCCTTCGGGGGAGTACAGAATGATGCCCGGTACAAATTGCAATCCTATTCAAATTCTTAGTACCTAACATCTAATGAATTATAGTTCACACAATGGAAACAGAACCCGAACATTTTTCTTTTAGACTGCTGTGGGCTACTAAACGAAATTTGTGACTTCCATGGCGAGAGTATGAATATCTGGCAAAATGAATGTGTGTACTCACTCTATCTCTCTCACATACTCTCTCTCTCTTTCTCTCACCCTTTCTCACACACACTCTCTCTCACCCTCTTTCTCTCTCTTACCCTCCCTCACCCTCTTTTTTTCTCTCTCCCTCGCATTATCATGTTCTACCATGTATGGTGTTACTAATGACACGCTGAATCCTCAACTGAAAAGAGTTCATAATATATACGCTACGGACGGCAGTTCAAAAACAGAATACATTAGTATTTCATTCATATTCAAAATAAGTGCTGCTTTGTCAGTGTGCGAGGCTTGCGATAAGAGGGTGAGAGGCAGAGCTCACTTCACTTATCATTACAAAAGATAAATTTGAAAAAAGGGAAAATTGATATTTTTCATGTGCTACAATTGGGACAAAATTTCTTTGCACCAGGTTATAGGATGTTCCCGAGTACGTTAATAGATTAAAAAACAAATCGCAACATCTATTAACATATATTGATTGTAGGCCCAGGAAAGAAGGAAACGTTGTTCACGAGGTATTATCAATGGATGTTATCAAGGTCCTCGCGTGGAGTGTGCGGAGTGCACTCGGCGCCATGACCAAGGGGGCGCCGGGGCGGCTGATGCAGAACGGGAATTTGAAAAATTTCAATTGGGCTATTAGAATAATTTTTCACTATTTGATGAAAAACTTATTTCACCAACTACTTGAATCCACAAGAAATTATTTCCTCTGCATAAACTCATTTATCATGATGGATTGATCAATTGGAAAACCACGATATGAAGCAAGCCAAGAAACCCCCTCTTAAATTTAATTCTATTGTTAGCTGGCACCTTACACTCTGTCGACCAATAACAAGCCAGTTTCCGATAACAACTTCTTCCTAATATTTTTACCGAATTGTTGTTGTTTTTCAAACTTTTTTCTGGCAAGAAGTCGTTATTAGATCATGAATAGTTTGAGTTCTATTTCATTATATTCATCGTATTAGATGGGAGTACTCAATCACATTTTCATCTCATTTCATACAGCATAAAACTATTGAAGTCTAGTACTGGCGTAAGATACTCAATAAAAGTAAAACTGAGTCTAAATTCTTCAAATACTAAAAACCAGCCTGAATACATTAATAAATATTATATCAGTACAAGATCGTCAATGGTATAAATCAGCGTAATTTTCTGTGTTTGATACACCATCCATCATTTTCTTGCTAGCAGCCATTTTCTAAGACAGAACTCATGAAACACTGTCAACCAATAAGAAAAGAGCAGGCGGTGCATGAGGGCGTGTCCAAGTCGAATCTGAAACATTACCCGTCAACTGCTGCCATCTACTGCTTGAATTTGGAAACTTTTCTAACCGATGTTTTCGACCATTTTGATCGTAGGAGGAGCTTGGAGGCGTGTCCAATGCAAGTGGGAGCAAGTCACCCTATCGCTACTGCCATCCGCTGGCTGAGCTATTTTGGGTAGCTGGGAGCTAGTTGAGTAGAGCAGTGAAAATGGCTGGAATCTTCAATTTGCATGATATTGAGTTTCCGATTTTTTGGGCCTGCCAAAATCTTGCACTGGGCACCAAAAACCCACGCGAGGGCCCTGAATTTTATCATTTTAAGAGTTACACAAATAATACAACGAATGAAACATAGGAATACAGGTTGTGTAGACATTACAGAGAAATATTCTACAGACTAATTTCAGAGAATTTTATTCTACAGAGAATTTCAGGAGGAATGTGCAAAACTTCTCAGGCTAATTCCGTACACCAAGTAGAGGAAGTTAGGACATACACCCAAAACCACTTTGTTACCTATATAACAATGGCGGAGAATCGACATTTTTCAAATTTTTTAGGGGCTTCATTCGGTTCTAAAATGATCAATTTATATGTAAAATTATCTGAAGACTTCAATGAAACCAGTTAGAAGGATTAACTTCATCGGTCTATTGAGATAATAGGGGAAATATGATAAAACAAAACTTTTCAAACAATTGAGGGTTATAACTGGATATGAAATCATAAATTTGTATTTTTGATCGATGTAAGTTGAAAAGAATCGAATTCTAAACAGGGTCTAACTTCACTCGTCTATTATTTTGAAATGTTCAAACTCGAACTAAAAGACTCTGTATAAATAAATGGGAATATCTTCTAATAATTTCAAGTATCGAAAGTGTTTGATTTTCCGTTCGTTATATGTATCACAGACCGGTCATAATTTTTGATAATTTTTTAAGTTCTCAATAATAGGAACGGAAGTGGAAGAAGAAGAAGGAGGAGAAGAACAAGGGAAAGAAAGAGATATTCCGAAAGAAAGTGTAGATTAGGAAGACGGAGAGCGATACTTACAAGTTTCCGCCGCAGAACGAATGTGTCTGGTTTTTTACACGCCAATGCAGGAGAAAAAGAACACAAAGAAGGTGAAAAAAAGGAGGAAGAAGAAGGATGATGGAATGAAGAACTGATAAGAGCTGTGGTTACTTTTGATAAAGTATGGTGAGACGGATCACTGCTGGTCTCGTAAAAAAAGCGAGACAGAGCATAGAATAATGATGATAGATCCCTTTCGACAAACTTGTTCAGTCTCTGAGAGAGGAAGAGAGAGAGAGAGTAAGAGAGTGTGTGTGTGTGTGAGAGAGAGTGAGAGAGTGAGAGGGGAGAGAGAGAAAAAAATTGAAAGAGAGAGCGCAAGTGAGAGAGATAAGATTCGATTTCATTATTTATGTAGCTAATATTAATACATTAGAGCTCTATTACTACATTGCAATTCAATACAGTAGCTACAACTTTATACCTGAATAAATATACAGTAAGTACAGTATAACAAGAAATATTCTTTAAATTTCACAAAATGAAAACTCAATTATTATTCAACAAGAAGTGGTAGCCTGAACATGAACGATAATATTAGGAAAAAATTACAAAATGCAAATAGCAATCTTTCTTTATACAGTTATTATGCCTAGTTTATACAATGCCAATTGGTGAGGCAATTGTCATAAGACAACTGATGCCGGGCACAAACAGCTGATATTGTCAATCAGAGTTTTTATTTGGCATAGCGGATACCGCTATGAGCATCTACCGTGCTGCGCTCTGGTGGATTATCGTGTGTACTTTTCTACGCGTTTTAGCATACAAAGCATAGCGCTAAATGGGAAAAACGCATTTATAATTAGAATGGTATTATTTGCTGCTTCATGCATTTTTCAGTAATTAGAACATGATATTTAGGATATGAATGTTAGTTATTGATAGTATTATAGCTCATTATATTAGAAAAATCCTAGTTTTCAAGTATTTGAGAGCAGACAACCGCAAACAGATGTATTTGAGAGTCGACAAAAACTTTGAGATAACAGCTGATAAGTTATCTTACATGAAAATGAAAAATTGGCGCAAGCTCACATTTATTTGAAAAATTTAATGATATGAATATTCCTTATTAAAACATAATTAATAGAGTTTTTGCGTTGATAGTAACAGCTTATTAGATCAACTAACATAAAAACTATTCATGTACATTACCTCATGTACAGGTTAGAATGGAGCACTCCATGGTCCTACTTGATCGATAAATTCTTTTGCACGTAAACAAAACAATTAGGTTAGCTTCACCTATCAATATTTATTCAATGCAGTGAACCATTCTTTTAATTGATGAAACTTATGTATGGCAACTGGAAAAGTGTAGAACTTGAAATTTCCATTACGTGTTTTATTTTTACAATCCAGAACACAACAAATTCTCCAGGACATTATTTTAGGTTTAGCCCTATCTCCTCCAATGTTAATTCACTAAATATTTCGCCGAAATGATCCGCCAATAGCGCCTCGATCGCCAAAAATATCCTTTCCAACCACTTGCACACAGCGAATACTCTATTCACGTAGTGTTCGGACCTACGCTCCTCCCCCGAGGGTCTGACGTCATGATCCGACCAGCTCACAAGCGGTCGCAATTGCCTGGAACGTAGAAATTTCTCATCGATATTGGATTTAAAAATATTTATTGATTTATATAGATATTGATGATCGGCAAAATTCACATTGTTCTAACAAATAAGAATGATGAATGATTATAATCAATGTGACTTGATAGAATTTTAGTTCATTCAGAATCTTTCATAATCATATTTTTGTTATTATCATTTTGACTGCTCAGTTTTGACCGGGAATTTTGAACTCATTCAACTACACACTACCGTACTACAAACAATTCAAGTATAGCCTATAACCTAATCTATATGAAGTTTAAATTATATGCAAGAAATTAATATAATTACTGTAGGTACGGTACATTGAATTCAATGAAACCAATCTTTTTTAAAGAATCATGCTGTTCTGTTGAAGGTGGAGCAAAGAACACAACATAACCGCCAAAAAATCTTCCATGAGAGGTTTGAATTATTTAAATCAGCTGAAAGAACAAAAGTACATAAAAAGCACATGATTCCCTGAAAAATGAAAGGCTTGCGTTTCTCAGATTTTCACAGCATGACTGTGACCTAAAAAGTAACAGCTGCAGCACGATGATCTTACTTGCCATTGGCTACAGACGCCTGCGACGTCAAAATGGGGGAGGAGCTTAGGTCCGAACACTCAGTGGTTGGAGTATGGATGATGGTTTTTAAATCAAAGGATTCAATATATAATAGATACCTTACATCTGCTGTAAATTTCAGAAGACAATTATTGGCAGAAGACCATCTTCTCGGCAATTGGCATTCTATAAACCAGGCATAATTTATTAGTTTATAAGGACTAAATTCATACGTTTTATAAGGACTGGGTGTAAAAGCAAAGTTTTAATGTATTTGGGGAAACAAATTTGTTAATTTTTGGGGAAAACTATGAAGGATTTAATTAATAATTAATTAGAATCTCGATTTATTCCTATATAAATAGACAAAGGACCACTGGCGGCTCGTACCCACGAAACAGGTGAAGTGCTGTACAGTAAAAGATACGAGCACTTCACCTGTTTTGTGGGCACGAGCCGCCAGTGCAAAGGACTTCTGCTGCAACAGCAAATATTGATTAATGTACTAAATAGCAGGCGAGATCCCTTCCATTTACATTTCAACTTGGAAATATACACATAATTATTTACAACTATTGAAGATAATCTTTTCCTTCTTTTCTCTTCTTCTTCTTCTTATTCTCCTTATATCTTTCTACTTCTACTTCAATAACCCGTCCAAGCAAAGAAGACATTCTGGCAAGATGGGAAAATGACGCCAGCACGGTCAATATTGGGTCTAAAATTATAAATTTGGTCTCAAATTATATTAAAAGTTCTCATCTACAATTTGAATCAATCTGAAATCATTTTCCCATCTTGCCAGAATGTCTTCTTTGCTTAGACATACTATACTTCTACTTCGATTCTACTACCTCCTCTTCTACTTCTCCTATTCTTTCAATTTCTCTTTCTCCACTCTTCTGTGGAGGTGGGCTCCACCTTATCATCCTCCTCTAGATCAAAGAAAATCCTCCAAAAATTTATCCTGGCAAAATTATTACTCCGCCTAATACGTCTTCGCCAGTCTGTGCTGAAGGTTATTGAGAAGTTTGAGTAGGGTTGGCTTGGGAGGAGGAGATGGAGGATAAAGAGGAGGAGGAGGAGTGGGGACGAGAAGGCGAGTATTTGAGGGGAGGGGGTTCCAGTAACCACTGCTGGACGCTTAAATTGACTTTCATTTGTTGGTTAGAGCAAACTCAAGTGCACAAGAGTAATATAGGCTATAGTCTGTCCAAGCAAAGAAGACATTCTGGCAAGATGCAAAAATGACTCCAGCTCAGTCAATATTGATTATAAAATTATTAATCTGATCTCGAATTGTAGATCAAAATGTTTTCCACAATTTAGACCAAATTTGAACCAATATTGACCGAGCTGGAGTCGTTTTCCCACCTTGCTGGAATGTCTTCTTTACTTCGACCGACTATACCTTCTAGCTTGTGATAAACTCAATTCCAAGTTCGAGCACTGTGAAAGATAGATTAAAGCATGTTCATAGAGATTGTACCATCAATATTGTGTCATCAAAATTGCATCATCATCAATATTCCACCATCAACATTGATGTGCCTTGAGTTAAAATATCCTCGAATATTAAGAAAGTATTCAGGTGACAGTACCTGGTGAACTCAGCTCATCACATCTGAAACTCGTAAGAGTTCCAAGTAGATTTTGAATAGAATCAAAAATTTATTTTTCATTAGATACGCTAGACTGGAAAGTCTGTATAAGATGCTGAAGAAATCATTTTAACTTCATTAAAATCATTTTGTTCATATTGATTGAGACACTAATAAAGAAAGGAATAAAGTGCATAAGTCGTCTGTAATCCCATATCTTAATTCAAAAGTTTTCCATTATTTTAAAGCTTTTCAAGTAGAGTGAAGAATGAAGATAATATTTCAGACGCTTGAAAAGTAGTTGTTTACAATGTATTTTTTTCATTTTGAGAAATTTGCGAAATAGATGGATGAATATGATCCTGCATGTAATCTCACATCAGAAAAATTCGGCCAAGTGTGGCGAAACCGCCCAACATTTTGGTGTCAAGTATATACACGCGGAGGAAAAGTAAATCGCTCGACAGGAAATTGAAGTGGCGTGTTTACATGGCTTGATCTCACATTGGAAGCCTCAAAGGCAGACAAGAACACAATTTTAGCATGTTATGACAGTTGGCAAGTGTTGGTAGTAATTATTGGCGCTGAATAAGGACAGCCTGGGGGACGGGTGACATTGTTTTCAACCCCACTAAGCTATGTTGAACAACAAATGTTTGATACACAGTGATTATACAGAGTACATAATTTAGACGCGCATTTTTTAAATACTCCATTTGCATTTTTCTAATAGTTGTTCTGCGTTTTCTCAGATTTTTCGAGAACCAATCGGCAGAAAATGTTGAAATTTTGTGGAGAGGTTC
Source organism: Sogatella furcifera (assembly GCA_017141385.1). NCBI lineage: Eukaryota > Metazoa > Arthropoda > Insecta > Hemiptera > Delphacidae > Sogatella > Sogatella furcifera. Next base: position 3,125,845 of record CM029553.1, on the reverse strand, counting down.
GTCTTAGGTCTATAAATTTTGTGCTTGAAAATTTTTGAAATTATTTTTGGATTATGCCAGTAATAAGTATTTTCAATATTGTAGATGTATTGCGGGTTGCATATCTTTTGCCTTGATACGACCAAACCTTACTGTAAATTCAATGGTTCAGTGAGATTAATGATTCAATTCCGGAGTGTGAAAATTTGTGACTTGAAGTGTTTGACGATTTTTTGAACATAATTTCTATTTGAAATATTTCTATCAAAATTTGGGAAAAACACGTTTTGGACTTTGATGTCTGTGTTTTTACCATTTATTGTATTTCTCGAATAAAAAAAATTATAGATAAACTAATTTGAAACAACCTTCCAGCTATGCCCGATATCGGAGTTACCTAATATTGGCGGTCTACTATTTTTCGGAATTTTTTCAGATTTTCCGAGAAAAATGTTGGAATTTGATGAACAATTCCAAATTAGGTCTAGAAATGCTGTGTTCATTAAATTTCGGATCCCTTTCGAGGTTACGCCTGTAATGAAGTTTTCCAATGTTTGAAATCTGCACTTTTGTTTATTTCACGGAAACTACTGAACTAAATACGTTCAAATCATATACTCAAATTGTGCTGAGGTGATAACAACTAAAGCAGAACGATTATCCAAAAGAATCCTTTTGAGTGATATGATGATCGAAGCAAAACCATTCAAATGGAATTTGCAGGCGAGTGAAGCGAGCCTGTTTGACTCACGGACACTGAGAGACACTGTCGGGGGTCCACGCCAGGCGGAGAAAGCGAGCGAAGCGAGCCTGCCAGCTAGTCATCAAATAGGCTATAGAAATAATTCATTATTCAGTATCCAGTTACATTTCCAATGAATTATATCTTGTAGATATTCTTTTGGGTAATCGTAGATATAGTGTAGTATTCTTAGCAACAAATTCCTATTCCCATGATTGCTGCATGTGGATTGCGTCCGTCATGAACCAAATTACTGGTTTGGGAAGAAGAAATCAGACTGAAGATTTATTTAGTGCCAGGAATGGCTGCTAACACCATTAGACGCTACATTCCAACTGGGACTCAAGTATCATTTCGATTTCCCAGGAGCTACTGGCAGAATTTTAGATTAAACTCATCAGTGTACCGCGGGCTGTGTTGTGTCTCGCGAGAGAGAGAGAGAGAGAGAGAGAGAGAGTGACTGAGTGAGAGTGTGTGTGTGTTTGTGAGAGAGTGAGAAAGAATGTGAAAGGGCGAAAGTATTTGAGTTAGTTGGAGGGCGGAAGAGGGAGAAAGAGAGTGATTAGATATTAGATTAGATTAAAAAGCGTGTGTGTGAGTGAGAGACGTAAAATGAAGGAATGTGTGTGAGAGGGAGACGGGTTGAGTGAAAGGGAGAAGGGGATAAGAGAAAGAGAGTAAATAAAAAATGAAGAGTATTTGAGAGTTGGAGGGGGAAAGAGTGAGAAAAAAGTGATTAGATTAGATTACACGGGGATAGAGAGTCAGAGATTTAGTGAAAAAAATAATATTTGAAAGAGTTAGAGGGAGAAAGAGAGTGATTAGATCAGATTTGACGGAGAAAGAGAGTCAGAGATTTAGTGCAAATGACATAAGAGTGAAGTGCAAGTTGTTGGAGCAAAATTGCTAGCTAATCTGATCAGTTTGTGACTGAACCGTAGCAATAACAAAAACAAACTGAAACCAAAACAGAAAACTGGTAACAATCAGTTGAGATGTAGATGAAAATTGATTAGGTTATCGGGACTGGAACTGGCTGATTATGTTTGTTATCTTTTCGTGATTGCGCTGAACCCGGGCTTTCCATGGCGATTACGTCAAACGTTAGAATATATCGATAGATTTTTGGCAGATTGTTGAAAGTTTAATAGCATGACAATATTGTTTCTTTGTTGCCCATCAACTTACAGTATCTCTTTTGATTGTTTTTCTGTTATGATTATCTCTTCCCTCTGTTGTTCATTTGTTTATTTGTTCTTTATTAACTTCATTTGATTGTTTCTCTGTTGCTCATTATATCTCTGTTCATTATTGTATCCACCCAGATAGCATGTAAGCTCATTTCAAGCTGTAAACTTCAAGTGGATTTTGAATTGGAAGTTCCAGTGAGATCAAACCAGCTTAATTCAAACTTGTAAGAAGCTGGAAATTTCAATCTTTAAATCAAACTTGAATGTTCCAGCTACAGTCCAGATTGTTTCAACCTTGATTCTAGCTGGAACTTCCAAGCTTGGATGATTAAACTTGATTCCAGCTTGAACTTTCAAGCTTTGCAAACAGCTTGAAACGTGGGAACTTCTTAACTTGAATCAAGCTGTATTACAGCTTTCAGACTGTAAGCTCCAAGCTTGAATCCAGCTTGTTGAATGGAGCATTCAAGCTGGAAACCAGCTGGATCTCAGTTGTTTGTGCTATCAGGGTATGTTGCTCATAGCCAAGATTATTAGAGACATTTTCTAATAACCTATCTCTTTGATAGTTTATCTGTTGCTCATTGTCCTATCTCTTTGTTATTCATAGTTTTTTCCAGTTACTCATTAATTCAATTAGCTCATTAACTCCAATTTGCCTTTACCAGTTTTTACATCAATTCATGTTATTTAGGCAAATTAAAAAAGACTGCTTTAAATGTTGGAGAAATAATTTCCAACGTGATTTATAAGAAAGAAGGAAAAAATGTGTTGAAGTCTAAGTTTTCCTGCAATCTCACATCGTATTTCAAAAGTTTACCATTATTTTTAAGCTTCCAAAGCAAAATAAAGAGTGAAGCATGAAAAGTAGTTATTTTCAATTTTTTTCCTAATTTGATGAAGTTGGAAAATAAGTTATTGAAAATAATCTTGCATATAATCCACTGGCGGCTCGTGCTCACCAAACAGGTGAAGTGCTGTACAGTAAAGGTTACGGGCACTTCACCTGTTTCATGGGTACGAGCCGCCTGTGTACTTCACCTGTTTTGTGGGTACGAGCCGCCAATGATGTAATTTCACATTTGGCATTTGGCGGGAAAAATATGTTACTGTTATTGACCGCTTCACACATATCAATGGCCGTTCTGTGATTATATAGTTGCTATGTTGTGAGGAACTTCATTACGAAGTGTAATTATGTAGTCTATACGAGAAATGACCTTGCTACAGGCTACAGCTGACGCCTTCAAGCTAGGCGGTTTCGTCTGCTCGTTGTTCGCTCCAACAGCTGATGTTATCAATTGAGACTTATTATTTTGCTATGCTGTGCTGAGTTATTGAATATTTGTGGCTTCTCCAATGCCGAATATCAACGTAGTGTATTTTAGAATTCAAGCTGGAATATGCGCGTGATTCCTGCCGTGTATCTCACTGTCCGTACCATGTATCAACATTGTTAGGCTAGATCACTGGAGTCGAGAATATCAAACATGAATATTTTAGCAGGTATTCACTCCGATGCTTTCCTAACATGTTGATGTTAGTGATATAGTCTGTTCAAGCAAAGAAGACCCTCTGGCTAGATGAGAAAATGACTCCAGCTCGGTCAATATTGGTTCAAAAATGATTGATTTGGTCTCAATCGTAGGAAACATTCTGATCTACAATTTGAGACCAAATCAATATTTTTTTGAACCAATATTGATTGAGCGAGAGACATTTTCTCATTTTTCGGAGGGTCTTCTTCGCTTGGACAGACTATACAATCACAAGAATGGGGAAATGATAATACATTGTTAGTGTTACAATCACAAGGATAATACATAAGGGTGTACCTCGTAACATTGTTTGGGAATGATATGAATTTGTTGACTGAACCCATAGCGGTTTCACATTATTGGACGTTCAGCGAAAGCAACAGATCAGTGGAATTTTTCGTAGCCTGTAATGTTCTGCTGGAATTTTATGAATGAAAATCCAAACTTCAGAGTTTCATTGGAATTCGCCTTCGTCGTTCCAGAAATCTTTCTTTCAGAGTATCACAAGGTTCAATTTTCTCTTCTGCTGCGAACTAATTTTGACTGTTTTCAGCTCGCCGATGAAAAAGTAGATTTTTTGCAGAAAGAGTAATGAACTGATACAATAATTGGGTTTGAAATGTATGAGAGAGATCGAGATAGCCTTTTTAACTAAGTGCCACGCAGATTAACTATCCGCTATTTTTGTTCACTTTAAAGGTCTAGTCATGTTTCACGGAATTTTTATCCGCCAATGTTCTTGGCAAATTTAACGAATTTAATAATAATTATCACTGGAACAGTCACATTCAGCTACATTTATTTTCTCCTAATAGGATAATAGCTCCTATCAGCTATTTTTTTCTATTTACAAAACTCAATGTTGACTTTTCATATTAAAAAAATCAGATTAAAGTGGCTATTAGCAGATAATGAGTTGAGCAGAATTGGACAAAGGTTCATTTAGAGTTTTACCCTATAATCACGATCACTTGAGACGAAATAAACAAACTTTTTGCGTGTGTGTGTGTGCGTGTAAAGCCGCGTATCGACAGTCCGAGGCATGTGCTACGAATGCCTCGCTGTACAGTCTGTTGACACAAAAAAGAGTACTACTAAAAGAGTACGACTTAGTACGTTTACTAACTACCGCGTATCGACAGTCCGAGGCATGTGCCACACATGCCTCGGACTGTCGATACCGGGTTTGCTAGCAGCGAGGCAAACGCTGCACACAATTCGCAGCGAGCAGTGCCTATTGCCTCGCAACGCACAACGAACAATTCTACAAACTATAACCTCAAAATTGTACCCCATTCCTATGCATTTTTGTGATTAAGAATTCTATTTGGGTGCAGAAGGTTCTAATAGGTAATAATAAGCATTGCCTTGAATTTTTATCTACTAATTGAGCACAAACTAACCTTCAAAGTCCAAATTTAATTGTTCAAATTTAATCCAAATTATCAATTATCAATAGTTGCTTTGTCTCCCGCTTGATGGCGCTAGTCAATTTGTTTGCGTGCTCGCATTTTTGGTTACAAAAAATGCAGATTTTTTATTATAATAATTTTTATTATAATTATATACTATATACTATACTATAATTATTTTTGATTATTGCAGATTATATTCACACGTATGCCTCAGCCATGAGTTTATACTTTTTTGCGTCACTAGACTGTACTGCGAGGCATTCGTGGCACATGCCTCGGACTGTCGATACGCGGCTTAATGGTATATCCTCTTCTATGAGAAACAGCGGACGGTTGGCCGCAGTCGAACTGCTATAGTCAATCACAGCTCTGTAATTGGCTACAGTCCGACTTAAATTGTCTCAGAACTCTTGTCTTCAGCTGTGATAGGCTACAGCTGTTCGACTGCGGCCAACCGTTTCGCATAGAAGACCAATACACGCACAATTACGCGAAAAGTTTATTAATTTTGTATTAAATGGTCGTGGATACGATATAGGCTCTTCTAACCTTCAAATTTAAACCTTTTATTCAACCTTAAAAAAAATAAATAAATAAAATCTGACTGCTCCATAATTTACATATTAAATTTGACGATTTAGCCTAATTTAGTGCAAGTATACTACCAATCAACTTAGTATTCAGTTTTTTAATAATAAAATCAGCTGGTAGTCGCAACTATATCGATAGCAGGTATAGTTCTGCCAAGCACAGAAGAGCCTTTTGCAAGATTGCGGAGGAAAGTGAGAGTGTAACTACACATGCGCAGAACTTAAATTTTTTGGATAAAATCACTTCAGTCAACCCAAGTTGATTAGAATAGAGTAATTAATAGGTAACTATTCTAATTACCTTGTGCCAACCTACTGTTCTTACACGAATCATAATCATATTAATTTCACAAATAAAAATAATTTTTTATTCATTCATTTATTTATTTTATTGTTGACATATGATAGCTCAAATCATAACATAATAATTATGAAGTAGGACAGAAAAAATGGTCTAAGCCTGTACTATTTCTTCCCAAATTTGGTTATGTTGGAACAATTTTCATTTCGACTACTGGTAGCTGTGAATGGCAGCCATGTTGCCAAAAGCTCTTCGGTTCTTGCCAGAACTATGATAAAATTCCTTCGAGACCATTATTCCTTATACCTTATTTCACCAACTTCAGAACATGAAACCCGCGAATGTTGTGTTTTTCAATGTCATTCCCATCATTTGAAACTCCATTTTCGATGAGAGCATTCCAATTGAGAGAAGGGATTCATGTTTGGTGGGTGCAGAACAGTATGATAATGAATTATTTTCCATTGCAATTAGGTAGATGAGAGTTCTGTCTGAGCAATGGTCGATGTAATGGAACTGCTCAATATTAACAGTGGCTTTTACAATCATTGTGGGCCAATCGTGGAAGTGGATAGTAAACGAGAATAGGAGAAGGTGAGGAGGAGGAGAAAGAGGAGTGAGAAACGGATGTGGAGGAAGAAGTAGGAGAGAAGAAGAAGAAGTAGAAGAAGAAGAAGAAGAAGAAGAAGAAGAAGAAGAAGAGGAAGAAGAAGAAGAAGAAGAAGAAGAAGAAGAAGAAGAAGAAGAAGAAGAAAAAGAAGATAATTAGAAGACGAGCAAGAGGAGGAGTATAACCAACTGTTATCATTGTAATAAGCCGTTATTTTCACGTTGAGTATGGACAGATTCAATTACAATTATAACGCCCGGTTGTTCGTAGGTCTGTTAAATTTCAACGAGGTGCTTAACGTGTATTGCGCGATACCTTGCAACAACGACTAATATAACTCTATTGAAATGGAGTATTAAAACATTTCTGTTATTACAAAGACCAGAATCGCAATACAGTACTTTAATTCGATTTGCAAAACTCTATGGTACATAATTTACATCAAATTTAATGTCATGAAAATATTACCAATTGAAAACCGAGAAATAAGTCTAGATCTATTATCTTCGAGGCAGTATTATCGATAAGGTTACAAGAAATTTGTTCCTTTTTTTGTCCAGGGCTATTATGTATTTATCTACATTGAGATTTATATCTCAATGTAGATATAATAAATATGTGATTTTGATTTTCAATCATTAATTACAATTTGTTTTTGTGAGAAGCTCAGATGCTGTCACAGAAGTAAACACTTTTTCTATTCATAAATAATTGTAGCCTGATAATAGACACATTTGATAAACTATAGTTAGTTTCAATATACAATAGACATTTCAAAACTTTCAAAGTGGCGTCTGGCTGGAGTCATATTTTTTATAAATCATCAGTGGTTATAGTCTGTCCAAGCAATGAAGACCCTCTGGCATGATGAGAAAATGACTCCAGCTCGATCAATATCGGTTCAAAAAACATCAGTTTGATCTAAAATTATAGGAAACATTCTGATCTACAATTTGAGACGAAATCAATATTTTTTTTGAACCAACAATGACCGAGCTGGAGTCATTTTCTCATATTGCCAGAGGGTCTTCTTTGCTTGCACAGACTATATCAATGTTGATGAATAAACATGTGATCTCGAATTTTTATTATTAATTACAATTTGTTTTGTAAGCAGTTCAGATCCTGTCACAGAAGTAAATGTTTTTTCTATCCACAAATTATTGTAGCCTGATAATAGACATCTCTGATGTCATATTTTTTATAAACCATCAGTGGTTATAGTCTGTGTTATCTGAGGCAGTGTTATCTGAGGCAGTGTTATCGATAAGGTAAGGTTTCGAGAAATTTGTTCCCTTTTTGTCTAGGGCTACTATAATAGTCTGTCCATGCAAAGAAGACCCTCTGGCAAGATGGGAAAATTACTCTAGCTCGGTAAATATTTGTTCAAAAATTATCAACTACATCTCTTATTGTAGGGAAAAATTTGATCTACTATCAAGACCACATTTATTATTCTTGAACAAATATTGACGAAGCTGGAGTCATTTTCTCATTCAAAATGGGGTCTGGCTAAAGTCATATTTTTCACAACCACCAGTAGTTAGTAAAGCCGGAACAACTTCAGTAATTGTTCGTTATCATTTTAGACTTGAGTTGAGTTCAGAGAAGAGCTGTGAAGTAGTACTGGCGGGAGGGAGGGAGCTTCCTTCTAATATTGCAACTATTTAATTGCGTTTCCTGTCACCCTTGAAAGTTTGTGGTTCATAGAGGCTTTCATGAATCACCCAAGTAAACTTGCATGTATCTAAAGGTATAGTTTTGCAATTAAATATAAACTTGTCTGCAACTGAATATTAATAGATTATATTTCCCACTTCACTCAAACATAGAAAATTGTACAGAATATTCTCCAATGTGAAAGAATTTTCTACTGAAATTTTCTTCTAAGATAGCATTACTTCTGATGAAATAATAGAAAGCAAAATTGAGCATTAACTTTGAAATTTTGATCGAGCTGTTAATGAAACAGAGCTGGGAAATGATTATTTATTATTATTATTTATTTATTGACATTTTACAAGGCGAAGTTCGGACTCACAGGTCCTCTTTTACACTTAACTATACTCTTATGGTTTGTAGTGTATACCAGACGCCAGTTTATTTTCGTCTACTATTCCAAATTGCTGAATACTGAATTCTTCAATTTATATTGGAAAATCATACATACTGTTCAATAATCTTTCAAAACAATGATTCTCAGTAAAATAATGAAACCAACTTCAATTTATAGAGCTGAGATGTTTCATAATAACATAATCTTGGTTGTTCCTTCTCCATATCAGGGAAAATGACCAATGAAAGGTATAGTCTGTCCAAGCAAAGAAGACCCTCTTGCAAGATAGGAAAATGACTCTAGCCTGGTCAATATTTATTCAAAAATTATGAATGCAGTTTTAATAGTAGATAGAATTGTTTCCTTCAATTTGAGATCAAATTTATCATTTTTGAACCAATATTGACCGAGCTGGATTCATTTTCTCATCTTGCAAGAGGGTCTTTGCTTTGACAGACTATTTAGGCCTACAAGTTGGTGAACTCTTTTTGCGCTTCAACAGCTGATGTTGTCGATTAGATTTGTCATTTAGCTATGCCTAGATGAGGTTTCTGGGAACAAAAAATACATTAGATACTCACATCAACTGTAAGTAGGTTACAACAAGAGACAGACGAAGCCACCTAACATTTTGGAGTCAGAAAATTAAACTTTGAACTTAGGGCTATTTAAAGTAATTGATGAATGAAATTGAAAAATCAAATACCTTTTTGTGAATAATAATACTTTTAAAGTTTAAAAAAAAAGGTATTTGACTTTTTTAATTTCATTTATCAATTTTTGAGTCAGCTATACAATTGTTAATTGTTATTATTTACACTTGAAAATGGCAAATTAGCCGAAACATGTTGTTTATCAGGATATTTGGCTAACATATACATGAATGATTTAGAAAAATCCAAAATAATGTGTAACAGCAATCATATGAGTGAAAATATTGTATATTGGTATCGATATGTGGACGATGTATTATGTTTGAATAATAATGAGGATGAAACCTATAAAGATTTGGAGGCATATTTAAATTCAATATCACCCACAATAAAATTGACAATGGAGGTTCAAGAAGAGGATATAAAAAGAAGAAGTGCAAGAAGAAATAGAAGAGGAGAAAGAAGAATTGATGGTGAAGAAGACAGGCTCAAAGTTTGATGAAGAGAATGTGTCGAAATTCTGAGCATCTATTCTGAGATGGATAGTTGCGAAGGGATGCAACTGTCAGCCAGAATTTGTTACTCTGTTGCGCAGAGGCCTTTCTGTATCCCTCTCTTCTTCTTCTTCTTCTTCTTCTTCTTCTTCTTCTTCTTCTTCTTCTTCTTCTTCTTCTTCTTCTTTTTCTGTCATTCATTCCTCTTCCATTCTCATCGCCTTCCTCTGCACTTTCGGCTTCTCATTCTGACTTTTGTAATGAGACATGACTGTATGAGATATTTTAGGGGTGAGGTCCGAGCTCTACATTTTATATATTATTCAATAAAGGAATAGCGAGGATAACAATGTGAAGTGTTTGAAAAATGATGCATAACCTTAGGGATCTCTCTTGGATCTTTCAATATTAAATAGTTGAAGTCAGGATTGAAGGATAGATAAATTGATGGATGACCCGGTGTACTTATGATATACAATTCTGCAGGATCTAGAATTTATTAGTAGTATGCTAATGTTATGCAAAAACAATCTCTTGAGCCGAAGCCGCACTGTCGGTTGGTGCAGAGTGGATAGCATGGAAGGTGGTCTGGATAGTGTTCATTTTAAATTCTTAAATATGGATAAAATAACCTCAAAAACAGTATCACGTCATACTATTCGTTTCGTGTATTACTATGGATTTTGTATATTCTATAGATGAACCATCCACCATCCACCCACCGACAATGCGACCCTGAACTCGGACCGAGCTTGGACCGAGTCTGGTTTCAGTCATATTCTACTAAATTTTTCAATTTAAATGAGGCCCCAATACTCTGAATGAATGGTTTTCTAGATTAAAAAATATATATTGATGAGAAATCGGTAGAATAATGAGTGGAATTATAGTAAGAATGGATGTGTCGTTTTTAGGATGTTCATTGACTGAAAGAAGAATTTAATATTATATTGTGGTTCCTAATAATAATGTAATTGTTACATTGAGAGAGTAAATCACTTAAAATGAAGTTACCGTATTTAATCATCATTTGAAGGGTTAATAAGTGCATGTAAGTAGATAAATATAATCTTCAATATATTATGTAATTATTTTTAAATTGAGAGGGTGAATGGCATTTATATTATGAATTAATCAAAACATTTAACAGGTCACTTTCGAGTTGAACTTGATATTTTGAGAGCTTGGTTACTCTGATGTAAGAGTTCATTATTTGTACAATGTGGTTGATGGATGATTTACTGTACTTTTTGCCTTGTCAGAGTCGAAGTTCAGTCTCTGCAATCCATGCTTTTCTGAACCGCAGTTGAGTCTGGCACCTGACCTGACAACAGGCTGTCTGATAATTGTATATAACTGTGGACTGCCCATAATATGTCAACAGCCTGAATGGAGCTATGAGAAGTTATTGGCATTGGAAACCAACCGGGGCTCACACAGGGGACTGCAGGGAAGGCAACTCTATGCTATATCAATGTGAGGCCAGCGCCATGTCACCACTTTGTTATATATGTATATTATGGCGCCCAACATGGAGTTTCCTCCAGTGTCACCATCATGTTATACCTATGTACATAAATGTGACGCCTGCTTCAATGTGTAACATCTATGTATATGAATATGGCAACCAATGAGAGGACTGCCCCAATGTGCTATATCTATGTAACAGCCCGCACAGGTTCCTACCACGCTCATATATTTCAATTAAAAGTGGGAAATCCCCATTGCGCACTGCCTGTTCATGGGATGCGTTCTACCAAAGACATGATTTATTATTCACCAATGGTTTATCGGAGACAAGCCATTTCATAAGGGACACTATTTTGTGCATCTGTGAGACAATCTATTTCATGAGGGACACTATTTTGTGAACCAGTGTGGAGGTGGGAAGAGCTGGGAGTGGCTCAGACCATCTTACAGGAGTGAGAATAATCATTCTTCCAGATTAATTTGTTATCATAATTTGAGTTATACTCCAAATGCTACCCCATTTTCCCCAGGTATGGAATAAAGTTTTTTATGCAACATCAAATTCCTAAATCTATTTGATGACTATTTACTTTTTTCTGAGTGTTTCCCATACGAGTTATTGGCTTGTGATGGGTAACTCATTTCTGATGTGAATAAGAAATATCTATGTTGAATAAAATATAAACTGCACTAATAAAAGTACTTGCAGTTGAATGAATATTATAATTGATTTTGACATGAAAGTGTTCTATTAGGGTTGGATTGGATAAATAAAACTCAATTATTTTCTCTGCAAAATATTTTCTAAATTTTCAGGAGAGGAAGAGTAGAATGGCGGAAGAAAGAAGATGATGAAAAGAGGAGAAGTGGAGTAAGAGAGATAGAAGAATGAAAGAAAGAAGAGAAAAGTAGAGGTAGAAGAGTTCCCATCATTTAATTGGATGTGATTGCACTCTGTCATTCCCCTACAACAACCTACTGTAATTAACACTTTTTTAACGCCAGTTAGTTTTGTTTTGTTGCTCAAACAGCGGCCAGAGTGAGATTCCTGTACACTGCAGTGTAGTAGCAGACACCAAAGAAACTGGCGGTTGGCTAATAACTATTACTTAATTCTCAGCTCTATTAGGACACTCAGCGAGCGGTCTACTAGAACTTATCAAGTCAATAGTGACCTCAACTTATCCATTTGGCTTTTGTAGTTTACTTCCAGACTTTCCTGTAAGAGTTGAGCATGGATGAGAGACATTCGCCATCTGCCAATCACGTTGACATCTGCTTTACAACTTAATGAAACAACTCACTGGCCAGCCCTAGTTAATTATTCCAATCAGTAGGCAGATTACAGGCCAATGACATTTCTGAATAAGTCACCTACATTACCAAGAGCTAGACTATATAATTCAACAATAATTAGATCAGTGTGGTTTCAACATTTCGACTTCAGCTCTAAACAAGGTTGACCCGGTCCATATGATTAATTAAACAATTATAAAATCATAACAAGCTCATGATCAAACAGTTTGGTAATCTTGATAATCAGTTTGGTTTGAACATTTTGACTATGAGATCAGTTTGGTCTGATCTAGTTCTGTGTATTTTAGGGTGGGGGGGGTGTACATAGCCCCCTTCAATGGAAGGCCCAGACCAAATAATAAAATGGCAACAACGCACAATAGGTACAAACCAAGGTTAAGGTTATTCAATGAAAAGACATGACGTTGTCAATCACTGAAAGTTGTTTACCAGAGATTGATAATGGTGTAACAACCGAAACTATATCTCGATTTTTCAATAAATCAGTGATTTGACAACGTCTTGTCTTTTTATTTAATATGAATAACTACCACAATATCACCTTCACAACTACTCAAAACGTTAAGGTCATTCAAGATTTCTGATCATAACCTTGATCCTAATCTTCCCATGTATGATAACATTCAGGATACGTACAGTTACAAATCATGCATGATTACTTAGTTTTCATCTCTTAGGCTGAGGACGCACTGCCGGTGGGTAGAGCCTGGAGGGTGGAGGGTAGTCGGTAAATCTAGGGCTCTATAAAAAGGGGGTAGACGCACGGTCCGCCATTCTGTGGTCAACTTTTAGCGCTAGGTTTGAATTCATATAAATATTTTTGATGATAAAGACGATAAACAGATGTTTATCAAGTTGAGCAAATGAATTAAGTTATTGTTTTGAAATCTTAGAGGTTAATTTATCATATAAAATGGTTTATATTGCTTAGAATCGAATTGCAAAAAATATAACCATTTTTATCATAAAACTGAAATTAAAAATACAAATTTGCCAGATGCAGGAAGATAAATCAAGGTTGAAATTTTGACTCAAAAATTGTCAGACTGGAAATTCAATGCTCTGTGAAGTGAGTATTATTTTTTCTAACATAATTTTTATCATTAATCATATGTTTGACTGTCGAATTGAATGAATTCAAACATGGCGCTAAAAGTTGACCACAGAATGGCGGACCGTGCGTCTACCCCCTTTTTATAGAGCCCTAGGTAAATCTATAGAACATACACACCATCCACAGTAATACATCGTATGACGTCATTCTGTTTTTTGAGGTTATGTTGTCCATATTTAAGAATTTCAATATGGCGGCTGAACACATACCATTCATACGATTTATTACTGTGGATGGTATGTATGTTCTATAGATTTACCAACTACCCTCCACCCTCCAGGCTCTACCCACCGGTAGTGCGGCCTCAGCCTTTTGAGCATGATTCTTTTGAAATAGATGAAATTGCCTTAATTTTTTTACAAACTCTACTGATTGAAAATTTCTTTACTATAATCTGTCCAAGCATAGAAGGCCTTCTGGCATGATGAGAAAATGACTCCAGCTCGGTCAATATTGGTTCGAAAATTATTGATTTTGTCTCAAATTGTAGATAAGAATTTTTCCTACAATAGAGACCAAATCAATAATTTTCGAACCAATATTGACCGAAGTGGAGTCATTTTCTCATCTTGCCAGAGGGTCTTCTTTGCTTGGACAGACTATAATAGGGAGTATAACAATTGACTATGGATATAAGTACTATATGTCTATATCCATAGTCAATGGTATAAAACTACAGTATGTAGGCCTATGTAAGTTGATAAAAACAGTCAGCTTGAAAATGTGACCAGTGTGGTCATGAAACCATGGTCGTGTAGCAATGAGTAGAAAATTGACAAAATCTGTGTGTTTATTTCATGATAAAAAATAGTTGATAATGTATGTGTGGAGAAAGTTGTGACTGATATAGCAGACTTCATTAATATTGGCGGTTGTTGAATGTCTGTTATTTATATTCGGCACTGTCAGGACAGTTTATTGACGGTCTGCAAGAGAGAACCGGTTTAGCTATGATCATTTCTAATTCAATGAACTGTCTAACACCGCTCACTGAGAGAGCTGACCTTCGCTTATTGTGGGTAGCTGAAAAGCTGTATGAGGAAATAGAATTGTGAGAGCGAGTGAAAAAAGGAAATGGAGGGGTGAAAACCTGAGTGGGAAAATCTTTGAAAGAATTTGTCGCTGGGAAGTTGTTTGTAAGGGGGGGGGGTTGGTTCGGAGGCAGATGACTTGATCTATTTTTCCAAGTGACAAATAAATTCTGTTTCGTCCTTCAGCTCCAGAAAACCCACTTTCCTCCGCTCTTATGTTTTTCCACGAGGCCATTCTTCGAGATAAGACGTAGGAACTCATTTTGCAAGACACGCCTGAGAGAATCTGGTGCTATTCTACGTGTTTCCTGACTTGTGTACGCATTTTGATCTCATCTTGTTATTTTTCGCTCTCAAATAAAAATTATACGCAAATAAAACGTGCAGTCTAGAAATTGCTTCGATGATAACGTAATGTCACTCTATATTGTTAATAAATTCGGGTTTTTTGAAAAAGAATTATTTTGATATGTATCAAATTCTATAAAAATACATGATCGATGATAGCAAATACCGTAAATGTTACACATTTTTAGAAATAGTTTAGAAATTACATCTAGATTATAAGCCCGAAATATTCCAATGTTTTCCAGTAAAACCAAAACTTTGCTTTCAATGTAATGATTTGATTAACTAACCTTACAGTATACAAGAGCGAAATGGAACTCATTCATTCATTCACTCATCAGGAGAACTAAAAATCTGATGTATGGAGAAGGAACGCACCAATTACAGTTGAACATTCTCATCCACGCCTTCGCTTCCTTTTTTGACTCACTATGAACGTACCCTTGGGTTAAAAATATGTTAAGAAGGTGTGGCTGTGGGTTAGGCTAAGGCTGTTGGTTAGGCTGCGGGTTTAGATTGAGGTGAGTATTTTTTCCCAAGAATTATGGTTAGTTTTAAGGTGTATAAAAATAAGAATTGTATGTATTGTATTATGATTGTATGAAGAATGAAATATCTGTATTACTCTTTTAATGAATGGCCAATTACATTTATATGAATAAATTGAATTGAGTATCGCACTACGAGGAGGTCTACTTGATGCTTTCCCCCACCTTTTTAGAGCTCAGACTGGAATACTGTGATGATTAGTTATTCAGGATTTTTTCTACTTTCTATCATTCATGATCATTCTGTATAGTTTTTCTCTACTATTTTCTATTTCAAAATTGTATTTTTATGCATATTGTATAGGCTTAATATGCATTTTTCTCTCAATACTGCAGTGAAATTTTTAATATTTGTAAATTTTAACATTAATTTTTTTTGTTAAATCAAAATATTGTGAAACTATTAAAATAGGAGTTAACATTTGTAGGAATTGAAAATAAAATATCTATCTCTCAATACCGCCATGATTGACTTCTCAATATCAACCAACTTCAAACATTTCCCCTTTTGAGTAAAGTTCAAAAGTTCAAGAAACGCTGAGCTAAACTTTTCTCCAGGTTTTTTCCAAGTTCTTCGGAGGAGGGAGAGGGTTGATTTGAAGAACCAAGATGATTTAAGAGTTTGGTAAGAGGAGGAAGTTGTGGTGTAGTGGGGGGGGGAAGGACTGGATTGATCTCAATGTACAAGTTTGAAAAGTTAATTTCGATTCAGGGTAGACTGATAAATGGAAAAAAGAAAAAGATGAAGAGAACTCTTGAGAAGCAATAGGATTCGTCCAGTTAACGATATCACCTGAAAACTTGAAATGTATTAAACTTGAAAAACTCAAAATATATTATCTATCATCTGAGGAATATGTTGCTATCAATTTTATTTTCCAGTAACTATTACCTTATACCAGCTGGTAGGCCTAGGCCCTTCATAGGGCTGTTGCGCCATTGACAAACAAACAAATTACCTTATAGCCAACAAATTATATTTTTATGAAACTTTTTTTCTTTTTTCACAGGTAAGCTACAACTGGAGTAAGCTACTTTTCCTTCTGTCATCCTCAAATTAGTGAGTTGGAAAAGATTTATTTATTTTTTTTTTATGAATTGATATGATTAAAACTTTACTGGCTAGAAATACCAAACATAACTGTTTGAAATATTTTGAACTTCTGCTTTAAAATTTGTTTTGTAGTATTTGTAGGTGCTCGAATGAGACCTACACCTCATTCACAATAGCTTGGGACAATGTAAACAAACCTATCCAGGGTGGCTACTGTTACAAACCATAGTAATGATACGACACAGTCCCACAAAAAAAAAATTTGCAGACACAATCATATGCATTGTCATGTAAATACGATGATACGTCGTGTACTGTTTATGGTTTCTCATGGCTAAAGTGGCCACTCCATATTCACACACAAATATACGCAAAAACTTAGGGAATGGCTATCAGCTAGCGATGGATATAAAAAACTAAACATCGATGTTTTTTCACCTTAATATCGATAAGTTCAAAATATCGGATCTAGGTTTCTCCCATCGATATCATTTTACTGACCTATTTTGTAGCCTTTTGACGAACAGGATTTCGCTTGTAGATTCATCCGACCCGGTCTCTGGTGGTCGATATTTGTACTTAATGGCTCTATCTAGCGCATGCGCAGTAGGCAGTACAGAGGCGCATTCCTTTGGCGAGATGCTTGTATGTCAATTGACTAGAATGTTTTGGGTTATTATTCAATTTTATCATTGACTTATCAATAATATCGTAAAGCTATATAGTATTTATGAGTTTGGAATATTTTGAGAGATGTATCAGTCAATTTGAAAGCATTTCCATCAGATAATCTGAATTTAACCGCGTTTAGGTTATAGACGTTAAGTGCATTTATTGTACACCGGTCGCGCTGGCCACCTTGCCGCAGCTGGTCTATATTATTGTGCATGTTATCAATAATGTAACTGCTGCAACATCCATGATAATCTTGATTATTATTTTTTGTTAAAAATTGTAAAACAATTTATGAATTTCATTTTTTGAGTTTGTGATAAAATGTAAATGGAAATTCTTCTGTGAAGAAGATCGAAAGACTGATGTCTAGGTAAACCCATCGATATTTGATGTTGGAAAACCGATAACGATGTATCGATACTCGTCCTTAATATTTAATTTCTTTCGTGTTATTTTGATAAAGGTATAGGCCCGGCCCGAAATCACTCAAGACAAAAGCTATATTTGAGCGTCTTTCTACCAATATAAGCTAGATGCAGTTTTTTATTTCATTCGTACGGGAACCTAACCTAATAATAAATTATCTATAAGACGTGCTAGATCCTGTTAGTCTCACTATTGGATGAGACAGTGCCTTTGCCCTTCTGGTAGACAGATGAGGTGAGCAAAGTGAGCCTGCATGATAGACTATAGGAATAAAGCAAATAATCTAATCAATCCTTACAATACGCGTATCTCAATGGTCGATGAGAAGTGCTTCTTTGAAGATTTTGTTTTAAGAAGGAAGTGCATTTTATATGTTCGAATTCATCCTTTTCTCTGTTTCGATCAGAACGTATAGAAACAATGAACATTGAGAGGGGTACTCATACTAATCATGTTTGGTTTAGACGGGAGATGTTTGATATGCAGTACTGTTACAGATTGCAAAATTGATACGAAGCTCCTTGAAACGAGATAAATTATACAATATGATGTTAGGGTAAAAACGTAAAGTCAAAAAGGTTAGGCTGCGTGTTAGGCTCAGGCTATGCTATACTGTGATATGGGAATCATATGATATGATGTATGATATATAGATTGATATACTATGTAGCCCCCGCAGCCCAACTTGAAGCCTCACCTTATTTGATACCTTATTTGATATGTTTTGCAAAAATCGAAATGATTGAAAACTAATTATTTGGGCTGTGTCTCATTAACAATAAATCAATTGGCCTACAATAAGCCGTTTTATCAACAACTGTGAATGTTAACATACCCAAAGTTTCATTTCGTGTTAAGGAGATTCATTCCTGTACGATTAAATATCAGTTTTAGACTCTTATATATCATTAATCTGTATCATTACTGCGTATTCAGAAACCTCTCGTCTAAAAAAAGTTCAAGTTTTTTATGTAACTCATTATTTCAATTGCGATCATATTATTATGTTGATCTAATCCTCAGTCAATTAATTTTTTGATTTAATTTCTATTGATAATACTAGCCTCAATGCTCTAACAATATCAATTTTCACTGAATGTTATTTTTATAAATGTAATAAATTTTTATTCTATACACTCCGGTTTTGATGAAACATTGAACAAAGCATTAATTTATCCTCGTTTTAGACTGTCCAAGCAAAGAAGACAATTTGACAAGATGGAAGAGTGACTCCAGATCGGTTAATATTTGTTGAAAAATTATAAATTCGCCCTCAGAATGTTTTCTACAATTAGAGTGGAAATATATAATTTTCTAACTCATATTGACTGAGCTGAAGTCGTTTCCCATCTTGCCAGAATGTCTTCTTTGCTTGGACAGACTAACATCCCATTGCTTCTCATTCCAATCAATTATTCATTCACCTATTGTACAATGGTGTGGGAAGAAAACTCACTTCAATTTCTGTATAGCCTTTCCAAGCAAAGAAGTAATTCTGGCAAGATGGGAAAATGACTCCATCTCGGCCAATATTGATTCAAAAAGTGAGAATTTGGTCTCAAACTGTAGGAAACATTCTGATATACAACTTGTGACCAAATTTCCACTTTTTGAATCTATATTGACCGAGCTGGAGTCATTTTCTGATATTGCCAAAATATCGTCTTTGCTTGGACAGACTATACTCATCTCATTACAACTTTTCATAAAACTGTTGGAAACAATACAAACTTGAGCAGTTGAAAAGATGAGCGAGTTATTCACTCTTTCTCGAAACTCTCAATCACTCTCCCTCTCTCGCCCTCTTCCCGAACTATTTCTCCCGAATTAAAATTCATTGAGCTGAATGTAGAAATTTGTCGCAGTGTTTGCCTTGGAGAAAAAACTCCATTTCTTTCAATTCCAAGTGGAAGGTTTGCTTTACATTCATAGTGACTTTCAATTATGCGCTTGTAGACAATTCCATTATAAGATGGCAGGACCTTGTACAAATAGTGATTATTACGAAGACTATGTGTATAATATAGCCTACTGTAGTTTGCCAAAGGCTATTCCTTCATTCTACACAATTTTGTCAAACTCCAAGTTCGACTTTGACTCAGCTCCATCATTTATTAATTGATTGAAAGCTCAGAAGAATGGAACATTTGGAACAAAAGTAGAAAGTTTTTTAGCTCTCCATTGTATTCCTATTTTATTGTTTGATAAGAATTTCGAGATGGTTTTCTCTCGAGGTGTACACTGAAATAGGTTCATTATTAAATGAAATCACATGGAATTGAGTTTTCTAATAATAGACAAACAAGCTCGATAATTGTAAGGAATTGATGTGAGGAAAGTTAGGTCAGCAGTTGGGAGAATCAAATAATTCGGAAGTCAAAAGTTATCCATGTTATCAAGTAAGGAGAAAAAATTACTACAACTAGAAAGTGAAGTAAGATGGGAGATTCAAATCCAGATTCAGATTCAATCACTTTATTCATGTAGATTACATAAAACAGTCAATCGGTTTGAATCAGGACCTCCTAAATACCTAAATACTCCTAAAGGTATTTAGAAGGTCCTGTTCGAATCCTATGCTATGTAATAAAAAAATTACATTAATTACATTAAGGTTCGCTTGAGTTGACTAATTTAGACTATGGAATTTTGTAAAATTACTCAAATATGGGATTCAATAAGCTAACGGTAATATAAATTTGTGCACTATCTACATGAAATGGCGGAGTTTAGACATGTCCATTCTTGGAAAAGGATGTTAAAAGACAGAGACAGAGAGAGTGAGAGTGAGAGAGATTCAGATTCAATCACTTTATTCATGTAGATTGCAGATATATAATATAGTATATTTGTTTAAATCCTATGCTTATATGCCTACATTAAAAAACGTCATTCCCATTATCATCACTCAACCATGAGTTGAGATGGAGAGAGAGATTTAGAGAGAGGGAAAGAGAGCGAGAGAGAGAGAGAGAGAGAGAGAGAGAGTGAGCAAGATAAAGGAATAAGGAATAACAAAGATGAGGAAGTATAATTGAAGAACACTGTATCACATTACATGGTTTTATATGGTTGATCAGTGCCAGGAAAAAGCCAGAATAGGACATAAAAGATAAGCTGGTGCTGCAATAAGGAAAGAGCAGAGGGATAAGGATAGAAATAGAACAGAAAAACGTGAGAATGATAAGAGAAGAGACTGGATTATGATGTGGAGGTGCTTTGAAACTGCTAAAAGGACGCAATATGTTTTAATAAAAGTTAGTTGTCGTTTCTGGCGCACGAGAGTGCTAGTTGTCACCTCAAATGAAATGAAATTTGCTGAAAGCATTTTACACAGAGAACTGATCTTGATCAGATTCGTCTAGATTACTTTTTCATTCGTATTCAAAAACAAAGTGGGTCAACAACTCAAACAAACCTGTATCTACCACGTTTGTGTATTTGTGGATTAGAATTTTTCAAGTTTCAACTATTATTCATTCATGTTATACTATTTTCGCCTTACTCAAATGTAATAAACAACTTTCCAAGCAAGATTTGCGTTTGGGAAATTGCTGTTTACAGAGAATCAAAGATCAGCTGTTCTGAATGGGGGAATAATAATTTTGATGATTGTTACAGCACTAATCATCATCACAATGATAATTACAGCACTGAAAACCTAGTCCAACTGTATTCTCCGACTATGAATTAACGAGTGGAACGAGCCGCCATGACAGTTTTTCTGTGTGCTTTGTGCTAGCTGTTGTGTTGAGGTTATGTTGGCTTCAGTTAATGTATTGAGTTGTTTGAGGTTTCAATAAATCCTTCTCAGTCTAGTATGACGAAAAAAATGTACATAATTCGTATGGGAATGTTTACAAACTCATAATTATTTTCCAAACTCATAATTATTCTCCAAACTCGCCCAATGGCTCGTTTGAAGAACGTAATTATTCGTGTGTAAAACTCCTTGACCACACTCATTATGTAATATAGCTTACTATTTTGTCATTGCAGTCCGAAATTGACAACTTTTCAAGCAAGATTTTGCTGCAGAAATAAAACATCAGCTGTTCTCCTATTCTTTATCACATTCAACTTTACCGAATTTCAGCTGTTCTTCACCGCACGTTGGTAATGGTTAGAGAAGAATTTGACTATAGTCCATTCACGATCACTTGAGATGAAATAAACAAACCTTTTGCGTGTGTGTGTGTGCTTGTAATGGAAGGTCTTCTTCTATGCGAAAAAGTCAGCTACCGTCGAACAGCTGACAATTGTCTGGAGCTGTGATTAGCAACAGAACGAATTGTCTTGTCTCAATACTGTTGTCCTGAGCTGTGATTGGCTACAGCTGTTGGTCTGTGGCCAAAAGTTTTGCATAGAAGAAGACCTTCCATTACACGCACACACACACTCAAAAAATGTGTTTATTCAGTCTCAAGTGATCGTGAATAGAGTATAGATACAGTTCTTTGTCTGTAATTGAAGTTGATTCAATCCAAGGTCAAACTGTTTTGAGATTAGGTCTGTAGAACAATGATTCATCGTTTTTTATTTGAACTTTCATCATTCTTCGACAAAAAACTCATGTGTGAAGTTGTTTACAAACCTTGTTTGGAATCATTACATTCGTTCGTGAACGCGATCTACTCACACTCATTATGTATTATATATAGTCTGTCCAAGCAAAGAAGACCCTCTGGCAAGATGAGAGAAAGACTCAAGCTCGGTCAATATTGGTTCAAAAATTATCAATTTGATCTCAAATTGTAGAAAACAATTTGATCTACTATTAAGACTACATTTATAATTCTTGAACATATATTGACCAAGCTGAAGTCATTTCCTAATCTTGCCAGAGCGTCTTCTTTGCTTGGGCAGACTATAACATACTATAATTACTATCATAAAATCAATTCTTTCCTTGGGATATTTTCGACATTTAGTACTTGTATTAAATACACTGAAATTTTATTATCATAATAGTAATAATTATAGAATTAATAAAAATAGAATTTTATATTATATTGAAATACGAGCAATAACGTAATACTTCCAACATTTTAGGTACCAGAATTCAATTATTCAATACACAATACATTTTTTGGAAGTTTGCTTCTCAACTATTTTTCAAGTTCTTAGAAATTCCATTGTATTGTATTCATTATTGAATTAAAAGTAGAATTGTGAAAAAAGATGAAGTTCTATGTACACTATGATGTAATGATTGAATTCGAGTCAATTTGAAATAAATATGTCTAATTATATTAAGATTATTTGGGATTTTGTTATGGAAAACCAAGCATATTATTCAAATCAAATGAATTAAACTGGGATTCTCCTTACCATTGTTTCTAAATTATATTTTTTGCACATAATTATACTTATTATGTTCAAGTTTCAATGAATTGTGAGAATTTGGGAATAAATTTCTTCTATTAGATTTGGAATCTGTAGGAGAGATTCAAAACATGGACTTTTCTTGCATTAGGGTCGACTAGAATAGAATGGGCCAAGACAGTGTTATCACTAACAAATAGGTTATTGCCTGGCTTGCAACACCCCTCTGCCATTTCTACTGTAAAGAACAAAACAGCCATCAACTATGACAGACCGGGGGTTGAAGGCCCTTTGTTCCATGACACAGCATTATGATTTCCGTGAGGGATATTTCATGTCCCTTCCAACAGGTCATTTGCATTACGAGCGTGGCAATCAGTGTTACCAACCTAGGCGGCTTTATTGTCCCTCCTACCACTAATTTTCGTCCGGTTCCGACGAAACTTGGTCAAGTCATCATGCCTCTGCTTTTGAGTTGAGATATAGATATAGGTATGCTTCTGAATACTTGTGACTGTATATATCGGTTCAGTTCAAAGGGCACAGGATTGCTTTGTGCTGTTTGAGGATATTGTGGTCCTCTGGGCTGGATTGGTTATTGCAACATGTGGTCTTATATGACAATTGATTAGATTTCTGTTGACTGGGTCCCGTTGAATGAGAGAGTACAAGCTAATAATTCAATAATTGTCCATTCAATTGATCAGTGATTTCATCAGTATGTATTTTCTACTAATACTAAGACTATTCTATGCTAATAACAGGCCCTGTGCCTGCGCTATTCTATATAATCTCTATGCCTGCTACACATATGCAGACTTATAATTCAACAGGGCCTGGGACCAGCTATAATTATATCATGATTCATGATTGATGCATGGGCTGTTGGCTACATAATTAACACACACATAATAATATATAATCATTGGTATGACAAACTAATATTTTTGGTGGAATTGAGTTTATTGGCATATCATCTTGATCTGACTCCCAATAGCATTATAAATTGACACCCAATGCTATCTAGCAAAAGTTCGCAGAGATGTCAGTTTGACAGAGCTAAATCTGCAATGAATTTTACATTAATATTGCTGAACAATATTCTTGACAAGGTTTAAACTCATCTAAAACTGGTTTGGCTCTTGTGAAGTTTGTATCTTGGTGCTATTTACGTCTATTATGACAATATCCTGTGTATGTGGTTGAATCAGTTCATCAGGAAGGTTTACTCGATACATTCAGCAATATACAAGGCTTGATTTGATGTCTTGTCCTTCTAGACAGTCGACAATTTCAGCTAATGATGAGTTGAACAAGCTTGCTTTGCTCGCCTGCAAATCCCATTCAAGTGGATATAATCTGCTCATCATATTTCTCAATATTGTATCACTATTCACTAGAATATTCTTCAGTAAAGTATTCAATCTTCAATAATAAAACACATATCACTCAATGTCCATTGTATAACTTGCTTGTTGTTCTAAAATATACAAATTCTAACTACTAAGTGTTAATATCTTGGATATGGACATGGTATAAAGAACCAGCTCTTTCAGTTTGTAAGCAAAGCCTGTGCATACAAGCCTGTACAAGTTTGTATGATTCCAGTATAATGGTTCTTGGAAAATGGGAAATATCAACTGATTGAAAAGTACAGACCAAGGTAATTAGAATAGAGAGGTAACAGGCACTGTAACGGTTACGATGACTGTTACCTCTATATTCTAATTACCTTCCTACAGACTGTACAGGAAAACTTCCATACCGGGCGTGATTTGATAATCTATATCTATAAAAGCGAAATGGCACTGACTGACTGACTGACTAACTGACTGATTCATCACCAGAACTAAAAATCCACTAAACCGAATGCGTTCAAATTTGGCAGGCATGTTCAGTTGGACGTTTAGACTCTCGCTAAGAACGGATTTTGAAAACTTTTCAAGAATACGCCAAATATTTAAGTTTTTCTATAGTTTTTCGGCGTTTTCTCAATTTTTTCGAGAACCAATCGGTAGAAAATGTTGATATTTGGTAGCCAGGTTCAGATAAGGTCTAGAAATGTTGTGTTAAAATATATTTGAATTCCGTTCAAGATTACGCCAGTTATCAGTTTTTTTGAATTGTAGATGTATTGCGGGTTGCATATCTTCCGCCTTGATACGACTAATCCTTACTGTAAATTCAATGGTTCAGCGAGATTATAGATAAACTAATTTGGAAGATATTGAATCAAGTTTAAAACTATGTCCGAAATACTTTCCAAGGTTACACTCAATATTAGCGTTTACTATTTTCCGGAATTTTCGGAGTTTATCTTGGATTTTCTGAGAACAAATTGGCAGAAAATGTTGAAATTAGGTGAACAGGTCCAGATTAGGTGTTGAAATGCTGAAATAAATTTCGAATCCCTTCTGAACGGAATTTGCAGGCGAGCGAAGCGAGCCTGTTTGACTCACTTACACTTCCTACACTGTCGGGGGTCCAGGGGGCGGAGCCCCCTGGCTAGGCGGAGAAAGCGAGCGAAGCGAGCCTGCCGGCTAGTAAATTAATAATCCTTCATGTAAGTTTTTCTTATATTTACCCACTACCTTTGTTAGGAGTGGGGAAGTTTTTAGTTCAGTCGTTTTAGTGGAATTTAAAAAACGCTGAAGAACAAAAAAAATAGCTGTCAAGAAATCTATGTCTGGTGCAATTCTTGGGAGATTTGAAAACCCTCTGTTTCATTATCTTCTCATACCTTTTTAAGACTATTTTAACTGAGACAATGTGACGAAAAATAAATTTTGAGCATTGTAAGGATTCCGCATGGAATCAGCTGGTAAGCCAACGGAATCTAACGGATGGCTTGATAACTACTAGGTTATTTCTATCAGCTGTTTTTCGACGCTAGTAACCTCGAAACGCTTTCTTTAGTAAATTAAGATTTTCCAATCTATTTAGGGACCGGAAAACAGCTTCTTTCTGTGAAGTGTGGCGAAAAAGGAGTTGCCTTTATTGATTCCATTGGGCTACCAAGTTGATATCTCATATTTAATTGAGATTGATTGTTATTTTGACATACAACAAATTTCGAAAATGTTTGGTGAAATGAGCCATTGGTAGAAACGCAATTGAGATCGTAGGAATGGCAAAATGAATCCTCAGAAAATGAAGAAAAGAGATGAAAGGATGAAGAATTCTCGTCAGTCTGAGGTAGGAAAAGCGTGCGCTGAAGTAAAAGATGGAAGAAAAAGAATTGAGAATTTATGGTCGAGCCGAAAAGCCGAACAGCCTTGTGGGCAATTTTATGACGTCATTTCCGCTATTATTTCCTTTCAACGAAAAGAGCGCGAATGGGTAAGGGAAGGAAGACAGGGAGGAGGAGGAGAAAGTCGTTTTCGGATCCCATTTCAACTGTCATTGCTCAATCAAAACTGCTTCATAAAGCTCCGCTATATTTCATTCAACATTATTATCAGATATTGCAACAATGAATTCTAAATCGTTCATTAAAACTTGATGCAGTGGAAACGAATCGAATCATAACTACGGATAATTTTGAATGAACGGAACTTAATTACAGATAAATTGAATGTTTGATATTACGGTTACCCTGAATCTGTCTAGATTCAGAGTAGGCTTTGATAATGTGAAATAATTTCAAAATAATTAATTTGATATTAATTGAAATAATAAATATTCTTTATTCTTTATTCATACATCGATACAGCTATACTTGAATTGGGAGGAAAAAATAGGCATAGCCTGTGCTATTCCTGTCCCAAAAATTTTATAATGAAGTCAATATTCTCCAAAATGAGGTAATATAATAGCACTGAGTAAACACATAATTCTCAATCCAGAAATAACACTGAAATTTTGATGCCCGGTATTGAATTAACTAAGCACCAAAGAAACCAATATTGGAAATTAGAGAAAGATTACACAATATTACAAATTTCAAGCCAAAATATCACAAACTATTCACTAAGAGCACAGCTGTTTTTTTTTCTTTTTTCATGATGTGTATTGTGTTGTGTGGTATAGTCTGTCCAAGCAAAGAAGATATTCTTCATCACCAAAATGGAAAATGACTTCAGCTCGGTCAATATTGGTTTAAGAGTTCTTGATTTGGTCTTAATTTGTAGATGGGAATATTTCATACATTTTGAGTAAAAATTTATAATTTTTCAATCAATATTGACCGAGCTGGAGTCATTCTCCCATCTTACCTTAATGTCTTCTTTTTTTGACAGACTATACCATGGTTACTACAAAATTTGTTAATTATATATTAACAAATTATTATATTATTTGTTAATATAAATTATAAATTGATAATTAAATTATATTAATTATATAATCATTATATATTATAAATTATTATAATTTGTATATTATATATTTGTTAATTATATATAAATTTGTTAATTATAGTGTTGTGTCAACAAACTTAAGGGTATATCCAAAAGCCTTGGTTTTTCTGGCAACATCTTTGTTAGTTGAATTTTTTAACTAGTATGTATATCTATATCTCAAAAATTCTGTTGCAGTAGTTGAATAATAATAATTAATCTTGTAGCCAAACTTACCAACTTTCTTAATAGAACACGAAATCCAATTGCTGCTTGCGGATATGTGTGTGGGATTTGAACAAGAATGAAAGTAGCACTCGTAGTAGAATTTCTAGTAGTGTAATTTGTGTAATATAGTGTAATTTGTAAAACGGACACATCTACTTTTCTGTAATATTTTCAACATATATTATTCGAAGTGAATTTGAGAAGAATTTCTCAAATTCACCGGGTCTTACCTCTAGGATAATTCACATAGAAAGGATAACTACTAATCCTTTGGAAAGCAACGGAAAGGATTTAATCGTCTGTTCACGGCACTCTAACAAAACTATAGTGTGTCCAAGCAAAGAAGACATTCTGGCAAGATGGGAAAATGACTGCAGTGAGGCCAATATTGGTTCAAAAATTATTAATTTTGTCTTATATTGTAGATCGAAATGTTTCCTACAATTTAAGACAATATTTGTAATTCTTCAAGCAATATTTAACGAGTTGGAGTAATTTTCCCATCTTGCCAGAATGTCTTCTTTGCTTGGATGATCTATACCACCCTCCTACCTAATGAAAACATCCGATTCGGATTCAAAATCGAAATCTTTCAATTAATGAAATTCTGTTCATGGAAAATAATATGAATAGTATTTTTTCACAATATCTAAACCAAACAGCGTAAGTTTTTTTTTTAATTACATCTTTTTATGTAGATACAACATAAATTTATATTATCGATTCGATAGCCTATTGAATACCATATCCGTGTCAAAAGTTCTCAAAGTCTATATTGTACTCTCTCTTATTAGTTATATTAACTCAAACGAACAGTGTAATGAATAACATATTTTATACTCGTAGCATTGGTTTTAATACAGTATAATACACAATCACAAAATTAATCTGAATCTTCTTCCCCTCCACACCATTCCTTCACTTTACTCCTCCTCCTCCTCCTCCTCCTCCTCCTCCTCCCCCTCCTCCTCCTCCTCCTCATCCTCCTCCATCTCCTCCTCATCCTCCTCCTTCTCCTCCACATCCTTCTCATCCTCCTCCTCCTCCTTCTCCACCTCCTCCTCCTTCTCCTGCTTCTTCTCCTGCGTTCCCCCCTCCACCCGGGCAACCAAGCGATAACATTCTCATTTATCAGATGCGAGAGATTCTCGTAAATCTTGTGTGATGTAATCCTACATGCGGTGCATGCATTCTCAAACCATCACGAGGAATTTCATGAATGTGATATCGATTAGACCTGAAGCCAAAAATTTAGGCGGTTGGCGAATGACTGTTATCAAGTCGTAGCACAGTCAGGACAGTCGTTGAGCTGTCAGCGAGAGCTCATCAAAACAAAAGCGACCCCAGCAATACTAATTCCTTTTTGAAGACAGGTTCAGACTGTCCTGACAGATCTGAGCATTTACAACAGTCTTTCGCCAACCGCCTTAAGTTTTGGAACCTATCCAGAAATGAACTACGGCCTCCTCTCAATGATGTGGAAGGGAATGTTCGGTGTAATCTGTCCAAGCAGAGAAGACAACCTGGCAAGATTGTAAAATTACTCCAGCTCGGTCATATTGGTTCAAAAATTATAAATTGAATCTCAAATTGTAGGAAACAATTTGATCTACAACTTGAGACCGAATTTATAATTTTTCAAAAAATATTGACCTAACTGGAGTCATTTTCCCATCTTGCCAGAATGTCTTCTCTGCTTGGACAGAACCTTACATCTATAATCCACGATCCACCTATCTCTTACGTAGTACAATTGATACTGTGCATGAGAAATAATAACTAGCCGGCAGGCTCGCTTCGCTCGCCTTATCCGTCACCCTCCAGTCTCTGGACTCCGGTATAATCAGCAAAATACCGTAAATTTTCCCCATTATCTTGATAATCTTTGAAGATTGAACGTCTAACTGGTTTCATTCAATTTCGCAGCTGATTTAACATTATAATTGATCACTTTTCATTGTTTTAACATAATTAGTTACAATACTGTACAAAACTGGATTAAATAAATAGTAAACAATATAAACTATTCATTCTTATGTTTACTGGAACTTCAAGGTAAAACCCCAAGAAGTGTGTCGGCCTATTTTAGAAACAATGTAAAATTTTAAAAATAGGCTATATCCGATTTTCTCTGACCCTTGTTCTCTTTTAAAGAATTCTCATATAGTTTTCGATATCATTTATGTACTCAAAATATTCATAATTATATGCGAATAATCTATCTTTAATTGGTTTAAAAATATAATTGATAATTTTGTTGATGCCAATATATGGAAAATTACTGTGAACAAATGTTGATAAAGCTGGCGCAAGTTGAGAAGACACGCAGTTAGATTACACTTTACATTGTAACTGCGTATCTTTCCATCTTGCGCGAACTAACAATAATCATCGATTTCACTCGTCAATTTCAATATTCCATTTTCGGATATTATTGTTGTTTCTAATTTACGCATATTGCTTTAATACATTGGTGGAATAATGCATATTCATTATGAAGAGATCATGATGATGATGATAATGATGATGATACGGGTATGATAATGCAGTTGTAAAATTTTGAATTCATTTCCATATTCCATATTGATTTAGAAGGTGGTGAAACTAATGAGATGAATAATTATTCATTTAATACTGATGGAGTTGATAGTTGCACGAACAATCTCTATATACAGGGCGTTTCAGGAGTAATGTGCAATACTTCTCAGGCTGATTCCTTACACCTAGTAGACAAAAAAGTTCCATGGGACCATCCCCCAAAAACGCTTTGTTAACGAGATAACAATGGGGGAAAATTGAAATTTTTCAAAATAAATCAATTTTTCTAATTTTTTAGAGGCTTTAGTGAGGTTCTAAAATAAGCAATTCCTATGTAAAATTAGGCGAAGAATTCAATAAAGCCAGTTCCAAGTTTGTAACTTCAACGGTTATTGAGATAATTTGGAAAAATATGCTAGAAAACGCCATTTTTCAACAATAAGGGTTATAACTGGATAAGGAATCATAAAATTGTATTTTTTATTGATGGAAGTTGAAGAGAGTTGGATTCTAAAGAAAAAGTTAAGTGACGGCGATTGTGTAAATCTTACCCAAATCTCAGAAATGGCGATCAAAAATCGCAAAAATTGGCAAAACATAGCACAAGTGATGAATTTGTGTTTAGCAGCGATTTTGCGATTTTTGATCGCCATTTCTGAGATTTGGGTAAGACTTACACAATCGCCGCCATTCAACTTTTTCTTTAGAATCCGACTCTCTTCAACTTCCATCAATAAAAAATACAATTTTATGATTCCTTATCCAGTTATAACCCTTATTGTTGAAAAATGGCGTTTTCTAGCATATTTTTCCAAATTATCTCAATAACCGTTGAAGTTACAAAATTGGAACTGGTTTCATTGAATTCTTCACCTAATTTTACATAGGAATTGCTTATTTTAGAACCTCACTAGAGCCTCTTAAAAATTAGAAAAAGTAATATATTTTGAAAAATCACAAATTTCCGCCATTGTTATCTCGGTAACAAAGCGTTTTTGGGGGTTGGTCCCATGGAACTTTTTTGTCTACTTGGTGTAAGGAATCAGCCTGAGAAGTATTGCACATTCCTCCTGAAACACCCTGTATAAAAGCGAAATGGCACTGACTGATTCATTCATTCATCACCAGAACTAAAAATCCTCTGAACCGAATGCGTTCAAATTTGGCAGGCATGTTCAGTTGGACATTCAGACGCGCGCTAAGAACGGATTTTAAAAACTTTTCAAGGATACGCCAAATATTTTAGTTTTTCTATAGTTTTTCAACGTTTTCTTCATTTTTTCGAGAACCAATCGGTAGAACATGTTGATATTTGGTGGGCAGGTTCAGATAAGGTCTAGAAATGTTGTGTTAGAATATTTTTGCAATCCGTTCAAGATTACGCCAGTAATCAGGTTTTCAAAATTGTAGATGTGTTGCGGGTTACATATCTTCCGCCTTGATACGACCAATCCTAACTGTAAATTCAATGGTTCAGCGAGATTTAAGATGAACTAATTTTGAAGATCAAGTTTGAATCATTGAATCAAGTTTCAAACTATATATACTTCCGATATACTTCCCATGGTTACGCTTAATATTAGCGTTTTAGTTTTCTTTGGAATTTTCGGAGTTTTTCTTAGATTTTTATAGAACAAATTGGCAGAAAATGTTGAAATTAGGTGAACAGGTCCAGATCAGGTGTAGAAATGCTGAAATAAATTTCGAATCCCTTCTGAACGGAATTTGCGAAGCGAGCCTGTTTGACTCACTTACACTGCCTATACTGTCTGGGGTCCAGGGGGCGGATCCCCCTGGCTAGACGGAGAAGGCGAGCGAAGCGAGCCTGCCGGCTAGTGATGTATAATATCAAATGAGTTGGTGAAAATTAATTTCATCGCGTCGAAAAAAATCTAAAGCCCTCTTTTCACGACGGATTTTTGATACGCAGTTGTGATACAAAGTCCAAAATTGATACAGGAAGGAAGCTCGTTGATAAGATACATGTTAATGCTCATACAGGTACATGGCCGCTACATAGGAGATTAACTGATTGTATTCCTCAATAATTGAAAATTTTGAGAGCATAAAACTTTGTAGTGAAATTACTGACCTTTTTGGCGCATCAATTTCTTCAAGCCGGAAATGTACATTATCTATACCCTATTCACGATCACTTGAAACGAAATAAAGAAACTTTTTGCATGTACAGGTAGCTATTTTTGTTTGAGCCTGAGGAAAAGCCAGGTACACTTGAGTCATTTAAAATCCATTATTAGATAGTTTGATTGATAGAAGTGATGCATTATGAGCGGCATTATATCCCCTACGGGAATAATATCCACCTAAAAGTGTTGAATTACGATTTTCCTAGAACACCCGATATGTGTTCGATTGCTGAATTAGGGGCTGTTCCATCAAATGGAGTATTCCACGAAAATTGGATCAGATTATCTGATGGAAATTGAAGAGACTAAAATAGGAATAAAACCATTTTTATCGGGTCAGTAGTGATGAAGATGGTTTCGAGGAGCAGAGGAACAGAAAAAAAAGAAATTTGTATAGAAATCTAGAGAGAGAATTTATTAATTTGATTAATTAATTGTTGTACTTTGTCTGGTGAGACCCATTGCACTAGAGAAACTAAAAATACAAAGGCAATATAATACCGTGAAAAAACAATGAAGAGAGGTAGATAGAAAATTTAAATACCGTTGAAAATTCTAATTTTTTTCTCTTAAAAAAGATAAGATTAGATTAGATTATTCACTTCATTCAAGTAGAGTACACCATTCGTGATCTTAAATCCTAGATAACGAAGATTAAACATAAATTCAATTGCACGATTTGATTGAATCGAAAAGAAATTACAAGTATAATATGAGTGAGCTTGTTAAATTAAAAATATATGGTATTCAATATTCTCACTGTATATTCTTTCCAAGCAAAGAAGACCCTCTGGCAAGATGGGAAAATGACTCCAGCTCGGTCTATATTGGCTCGAATTGTTAATTTTCGAACAAATATTGACCGAACTGGAGTTATTCTCCCATCTTGCCAGAGGGTCTTCGTTGCTTGGACAAACTATAATAACATGATTGTGATGTACCTACATGGAATGGCGTAGTTTGGACATAGATGTCCATTCTTGGAGAAGGATATCCCTCTCATTGACACTCAACCGTAATAGAGGAAGAGAGGAAAACAGATAGCTAGGGAGAAATTGAGGAGAGATTGTCAAAGCTACATATCGACCTTCCTTCCTGTACGATTGCGTATCAATTTTCCACTTTTGTATCATTACAGCGTTTTGCGTATCATGAATCTGACCTGTTGAAAGGGCTTTATACTGCGTTATTCCTAGCCAAACCAATCCGTTTCTCATTCATGTCAGTAATCTATATTGAGCAGAGGATTAGTGGTCTGGGTGCTTTCCTGTAAACTTCTTGGAAGGAACTTGATGAAAGGACTTAGCGGACGGACAGGGCCCGAATTAAGGACTGGTGACCGACTTTCCAAAGAACTTCCCACTAATCGAAAACAAGATAAGAGGCGACATTCCTTTGGGAATTGCAGAACTGAGGTGACAAGTGGTAGTCTGTCCAAGGAAAGAAGACATTTTGAAAAATTGGAAAAATGATTCCAGCTCGGTGAATATTGGTTCAACAATTATCGTTGTGATCTCAAATTGTAGATCAGAATGTTTTCTACAGTTTGAGACTAAATTTATTATTTTTGAACGAATATTGACTGACCTGGAGACATTCCCCATCTTGCAAGAATGTCTTCTTTGCTTGGACAGACTATAATCCCTACAGATACTGTATTAGTCTCAGTGTAAAGCTCTTGATTGCTTAGCCTGTTGAAATCCATCTTACTTTTGTGAATTCCTATAAAGATTCACTTTGGAATATTACGCTGATCATATGAGTTATTTTGAGGTATTCATTTTTTATCTACAATCATTTTTGGCTTTGCAAATATGAGATTTAATTTTTTTAAAAGCTTTCAATGGAAAATTCAGAGGAATATAATATTTCAGTGCCCAGAGGCATTGATTCAGTTAATATAAGTTTTTCATTTTCATGTAGGTAGCCTTTCAAATTCAATAAACTTTTTAAATTAAAAGAACTCATCAATAAAATTTAATAGAGCTTGTGTCAATTGTGTTTCAGACTTAGATAAGGACAGTTAATATATGCGCGCCTATTCAAATTATCTCAATCAACTGTATTTCAAGTCATATGTTTCCCGCAATCCATATGTATTCTTGAAGAAGATTTCATTGTATATCCAGTTCAACCGCGACTGCCATCTAAGCAATACTTCATATAAACCTCTTATTGTGATTCATAATAAATCTTTATTTGAAGTCATTTAACTCGGTCCTCTGTTATTTATAGTGTAAACCTCAACAGACTTAATTTTCTATACTTTAACATTCTCATTGAAGGCTATTCAAGTTCAATGGTTTGGTCGGTTAACATCCATTTCCAATAGGACTAATGAAATTTTTGAAATAAAATGGCTATTTCTAGAATTATTGTTATAAAAACCACAAAAAGTTCAACCATAGCTTCCTTCAATAGATGAGATATAATTGATGCATGGAATATAAAGATTTATATTGAAAAATGAACTTCAAACAATTTCCTGATAGAGTGCTACGCACTGGAAAAGGAAATCGGTTTCCCTAATCTCATCTCGCAAGTCAAATCTCGCAGACTATATTAGCTTTATAGCTATAATGAGGCATTGACTGCAAATAAACACATTAATTGCAGTCAACTGAAGCTTTACTAACTGACCAAAACGCCAGATTACTCTGAATTCATGTGGAAACTCGCACGAATATCACATCACAAGTTACAGTAAATTGTTTCTATGGAATGTAATCCGTTGTGTGAGAGGGAAGCGTTCACACAAGGCGATTAATTTCAGTTGCTTGGTGTGTGGCCGCCTCCATCATCATAAACAAAATGCGCGTTGACGTTTAATCTGCTCGAGAATGCGCTGTTAATGAATGATACCTGGCATCGCCAGCAATGGAAATGACCACTATGGTATAGTCTGTCACACCAAAGAAGACCTTCTGGCAAGATGGGAAAATGGCTCCAGCTTGGCAATATTTGTTCAAGAATTATAAATCCTATTATCCTATGATATTGAGCGAGCAATTTCTGTATGTATGTATGTATGTTTGTATTTATCCTATTATATTAAGCGAGTAATTTCTGTATGTATGTATGTATGTATGTATGTTTGTATGTGGAACCACGGATCTAGATAACGGCTCTAACGATTTCCTCGAAATTTGAAATGTAATATAACCGTGATGGAAAAATATGATTGCACCAGGTCTTATGTCCGGGAAAATTCTCTGGCAAGATTAATAAAAGAATTAAATATTCCTTCAGGAATAATCCCAAGTACTGCTTATAATGGCTGTTATCATTAGCTGACCAACGCTATCCAGCTGGAGTAAATGGAGTAAATGAGTGTCTATAACACATGTTCATGTCATATCAACTTTTAATTTATTTTTACAATAGCTCGGTTTTACAAAAAGCTCGGTACCAGATATTATGGTCTGAATAATAGATCAAACTGTTTCCTACAATATGAGATCAATTGATCATTTTTAAACCAATATTGACCGAGCTTGAGTCATTTTCCCATCTTGCCAGAGGGTCTTCTCTGCTTGGACAGACTATACAGGGTACAGAGATTGTATTGACTCACAGTCCATTTATACAGAGTATTCTATACAAAGGCTTTTTATACACACAGGGTGTTTCAGGAGGAATGTACAGTAGGCCTACTTCTCAGTGTGATTCCTCACACCGAACTGAAAAAGAGGTCACATTGGACATACCCCCAAAAACGCTCTCTCACTGACTCAACAATCGCGGAAAATTGACAATTTTGACAATGGCTTTATCGAGGTTCTGGGTTAATAACTCTTATGTAAAAGAAGCTGAGACATGATTTATTGGATTGTACTAGAACTATTAAAAGTTCTACTCAATTGTAACATTAAAAATTCTTTCCGCTATGTTGGAACCAATTCTATATTTGTAATGGGAAAGTGGTCATATTATAGTACATGAGTATTATATATTTTTTACATATTATAGAACAATATTTAAAAAACAATGATATTGTGACGTATATTTTTGGTAGACTATATTGTTTTAAAAAATATAAAAATGGGCATGTAGTAATCTGCACTGCAACTTCATTTCTTCCAAAGTTTTTTACTTTACAAATCCGTCGTTCCGATATTATAAGTGTAATACTGTAATAGGCTACCGTTGGAGTGAGGAAATGAAGGAGAAGATTCATGGAGGAGGAGGAGAAGAAGTAGCGAAATAAGAAGGAGAATGAGTGGAGGAGGTTGAAAGAAGAGGGAGCAATAGTAGTAGGCTATTGCTGGGGTAAGAATATGGAGAGGAATGTAATAGGAAAAGAAGAAGAAGAAGAAGAAGACAACGTGGCGGAAGAAGAAAGAAGGTGTTGAAGAAGAACAAGAGGACATTTCTCGAATCCCCCCCTCTCTCTCCAAAGACTCGTGTTTCCCCCTGGGGATTTGAGACCGGAACCATGTCATAAATTGAGAAGCAGAGCAGCGCAGAGCACATCCAAGGCTACATTCTCCCTCCGCCTATAGAGGTGCATTGACACCATCAAAGTAATAACCATATATTCGCCCGTGATCCATTTTCACACCACCATCCTAACCCATAATAGGTTTTCATAACGGTCACCCATTCTGCCACCGCGTCGACCCCCCGTCGCTTAACCCGCCCTCTAAATTTTTACATCACATCTCGTAAATTATGACATTTTTAGTGGCTGTGAACGTATTCATATGGTATTGCTTATTAGACTATGTAATGCGTTTAACGACTATATTCCTTTCTTGAGCCAAAATTGCTTACGGATGCCGTGAATTCTTCGAGAAAAGTGATTTTGTATCGAATAGTCTCTGAGGGAATACTTTTCACACTACAACTTTACATAATAATTAATTTTTCTTGCTTCCTAGTCAATCAAATATTCATGTAAAGAATTGTAGTTTTTGGACTCTTTCATAGTCGTTGATCCATATGGAATATAGATGCCAGAAATTGTACCAGAAAAGTTATTCTGTATTCAATACTTTTTGCCGAAATACATTACACTCAGAAACTTCACATGATAATCCAGTTATGTTGCTTCCTAGTCAATCAAATTAGTGAAGAATTGCAGCTCTTGGACTTTTCTAAGGTCGTTATCCCATCTCTATATATAAAAGCGAAATGGCACTGATTCATTCATTCATTCATTCATTCATTCATCAACAGAACTAAAATTCCACTGAACCGAATGCGTTTAAATTTGGCAGGCATGTTCTATTGGACGTTTAGACGCGCGCTAAGAACGGGTTTTAAAAACTTTTCTAGGATACGCCAAATATTTGAGTTTTTGTATAGTTTTTCTGCGTTTTCTTCATTTTTTCGAGAACCAATTGGTAGAAAATGTTGATATTTCGTGGGCAGGTTCAGATAAGGTCTAGAAATGTTGTGTTGAAATATTTTTGCAATCCGTTCAAGATTACGCCAGTAACCAGGTTTTCAAAATTGTATATGTATTGCGGGTTGCATATCTTCCGCCTTGATTCGACCAATCCTAACTGTAAATTCAATGGTTCAGCGAGATTATAGATGAACTAATTGGGAAGATATTGAATCAAGTTTCAAACTATGTCCAATACACTTCCTAAGGTTGCGCTCAATATTAGCTTTTTACTATTTTTGGAGTTTTTCCTAGATTTTTCGAGAACCAATAGGTAGAAAATGTTGAAATTTGGTAAACAGGTCCAGATTAGGTCTAGAAATGCTGTGTTCAATGAATTTCGAATCCCTTCTGAACAGAATTTGCAGGCGAGCGAAGCGAGCCTGTTTGTCTCAGCTGACACTGACAGAGGTCTTGCAGGCGAGCGAAGCGAGCCTGTTTGACTCACTTATACTGTCGATACTGTCGGGGGTCCAGGGGGCGGAGCCCCCTGGCTAGGCGGAGAAGGCGAGCGAAGCGAGCCTGCCGGCTAGTATGGATATAGTCTTTCCAAGCAAAGAATACTTCCTGGCAAGATGGGAGAATGACTCCAGTTCGGTCAATATTTGCTCAAAAGCAATGAATTTAGTATCGAATTGTAGAAAACATTTCTCTCTACAGTTTGAGACCAAATTTATAATTGTCATAAGTCTTTTTCCAGAATGTCTTCTTTGCTTGGAAAGACTGTATAATAAATTCTTCTAGAAAGGTTATCCTGCAGCCTATTTATCTTAGCCTAGTTTTTGCGGTAATACATTACACTCAGGGACTGTATATAAAAATTCATATTTGTTGCTCCCTAGTGAATCAAATGGATAAAACATTGCAGTTCTTGGACTCTCATTGTCTCTTTGAGTAGTCGTGAAATTGATATTGTGGTAGTTATCCATAATAAATGAAAAGACAAGATGTTGGCAAACCACTGATTTATTAGAAAATCGAGATACCAGTGTTCGGTTGAGTTTACCAGAGATTGATAATGGTGTAACAACCGAAACCGGTATCTCGATTTTCTAATAAATCAGTGATTTGACAACATCTTGTCTTTTCATTTATTACTCTCATTGTCTTTAATCCATGCGGATACCATAAATTCTATAATAAAAGGTTTACTGGATTAAAAAATTCTTGTGACAAAACATCACACTTTATTTACAAAACAATTTATTTTTGTTGCATCCCAGTCCATCAAATTGGTGAAGAATGTTGGACTATTCTCAGGGTCGTTATTGAATGCTGTACTTTGCTTGGATAAAGTGAATAACCTAGTCTAATCTAGCACTCCTGATCTATTTTGCAGAACCTTGAATTAATTAATATTTGTAAAAATTTCACATTCATTTCATCACCGCTTATTCGAATTATCACTAGAAGTTTCTATTTCGTGAAATTTATTGAAAATTTTGTTTATACTCATTAATTCGCGTATTGCAATGTACAATCGGGGCTGAATGTTGTTATCTATTTGAATATGATAATCTAATCTCTTTCTCACCTGAGAAGTTTTGTAACGCAGTTGTGGTGGGATGGAACTTTAAATTAAATTATTTGATCCTTGTATAGATTTATACCTGACCTTATATTATTTCAGATGGGCAATAAGAAGATATCAAAACTTAAAATATTTATAGGTTAATATAATAAATTCTGAAATCATCAAAATTACACACCCGACATAATACAAGGGGATCGTGAATGTAAGAGAATTCAAAATCAAACCACCACGAAAGAAATGGATCTCATCTTTAGAATTGTGACAGAGGTGATTATAAATTAATAACGAAAGGTTATAGTAGCAACATCCCTTTGTTTATTACTAATATACCAGAATAAAATAAAATCAAAAGATAATAGCAATTGGATGCCGGAAATACAATTACATTATTTTTAGAAATACGGGTTACAATCGGTTACTTAAATATGTTAGTATACATAAATACCTGGTGTGGTGAGGGCCCCCCATAAACTTTCACACTTTTTATCACTATTGCCTTTTAATTGCACTTCACTTGGTTGATAAAATATTGGTTTCGATGGAAATTTGAATCTGATCCTTCTGAGGTTTTTCTTTGTAATCCTGATGTGTAGAAGTCCGGGTTTCCTTGGGGTTTTTAACGAGATACCCTCGATCCATCTGCGAAGTCCATGCTACAGTATTGGTTTCCTGGTTAATTTCAGCGAGGTGGATACATCCAGGTTGATACATCGACCGCTGATACAGCGGATTTGGAGATTGGTAAAATTTGAGAGAAGAATCCAATAACTTAGTAAATTTACATATCAATGAAAAATTAAAATAAAAAAATCAGGATGAAGCTACTATGTAAAAGAATGAGAATTTAATTAATGTGACTACATCCTGTACTTCAAAGAACTTTCAACAAATCTTAAAGAAGAAACGTCTATCTGAAGTGGTTGAGAACTAGATTCGAAGTGAATTGAAATTAATAGAGGAGCAAACAGTACAAGGCTATCCCCACTCCTAAGCAACTGTCGATCAAGCAGAATTTTGTTCAAGAAAGAGAGCGACCGAGCAACATACAAAGTAATGAAAAAGGAGGAAAAATATAGAGAGAAATCTACTAAAAGAATAAGCTTGTAATTGCAAGAAAAATGATAAAGTTGTTTTTCGAGTAATTCGAAAAACAATTTTATCAAGTAATGGAAAATTTATTAAACGTTTTTGGTTGAAAAACAAGATAAATGAATCATGTTATTTCATACCGTTACAGTTTGGCACTTCCCTCCTGAGATAGTCGACAAATCGATACAACATATCGTGACCTTATATTACAATGTACAACGTATCGCGGAAAGCACGTGTGTAGGCCGGTTGAAGTCTCGTGTTCAGTTGGCAAGTGATTTTCCTTGTTTTGTCTAGTCTGTCCAAACATAGAAGACATTCTGGCAAGATGGGAAAATTACTCCGGCTCGGTAAAAAAATATAAATTTGGTCTCAAATTGAAGGAGTAGGAAACATTCTGATCTACAATTTTAGACTAAATTTATAATTTTTCAACCAAGCTGTCCAGGACCAGGATGTCTTCTTTGCTTGGATAGATTATAGGATGAGTAATATGATATTACTTAATCATTCATCGAGATCATATTCTCAGTTATAACGTTGTCATAATAAGGAAAGGAATGGAATAAGGAAAGGATTAGTCTGTCCAAGCAGAGAAGAACCTCTGGCAAGATGGGAAAATGACTCCAGCTTGGTCAACATTTGTTAAAAGATTATAAATTTGATCTCAAATTGTAGGAAACAAATAGATCTACAATTTGAGATCAAATTGATAATATTTGAACCAATATTTACCGAGCTGAAGTCATTTTCCCATCTTGCCAGAGGGTCTTCTTTGCTTGAAAAGACTATACGTGTAACCTAATAGGTGAATGATATAATCAAAACTAATGGTCTATTGTGTAATGTGTATATACTCTCTAATAACTGACGCTAAAATGTTGAATGATTTCGTCTGTCTCTTGTAAGTGATGTAACCTACTAGCAGGTGAAGCACTGGCGGCTCGTGCCCACGAAACAAGTGAAGTGTCCGTATCTTTTACTGTACAGCACTTCACTTGTTTCGTGGGCACGAGTCGGCAGTGAGGTGAAGTGCTGTACTGTAAAAGATACGTACACTTCACCTGTTTCGTGGGTACGAGCTACCAGTGCTAATATCCGACGTAAAGCATCTTTTGATAGATGATATCAAAAACATCATCTAGACAAAGCTAAATTATAGGGTCAATCTATCCCTTAGTCATCAACTTTCAGCTGTTGAAGCGAGATCAGCTGTTGAAGCGCAAAAGGAGCAGAAGTAACCGCCTAAATTTTTGGCGCCTGCTATGTCTGATCCAACATCATGTTTATGTTCATCACTATAGTTCGCGCAATTTAAGATGACTAAATTGCTCTTTAGCCGGGAACTAGCTACGTTGCCAGATTGTGTGAAAATGGAACTTCTTCAAATTCGCGATTGGACCCCATATCTAGACGTAGAATTTCATCCTTGATATGCCAGTAGTATTAAAAAAGCTCCTGAGTAGAAGGATTCGAAGGAAATTTGATTTTTTTTATAAAATTGAAAAATCGCGAAAATATTACTTTCTTTTGTATACCACTTCTCTCACAATCATGGGTTGTAGTAAAAATTAAGTTTTTTTATATCGAAATGACAAGGAGAATTCGCGCTTTCTAATGGTTTTTGAATTTTCTATATCCGACCAATAACTATGTTTAAATTAATGAATATATGTTTGTCAATGTCGAGTCAACTCCATCCGAAAACATGAAATTTTTGATGATCTAGAAACTTATTTGTTTGAGGAGATAAGTGGGTGGTGAACGCGAGAAAGTTGTTCAAAAACAATTGAAATTATGTTTCCAAATGTCGAAAATAGTCGGAAGATTGTAATTTGGCCTCTCAAGAGTTTCAAAGTAAGTAGAGCGCGCTCTCCTATATAAGCAAGAATAATTGAATGTTAAAGTTTGGAGTTGTTGAAGCTAATCGACTTGGATATTTGAGCTGCGAACAGTTGGTTTATCATAAA
Organism: Sogatella furcifera; assembly: GCA_017141385.1. NCBI lineage: Eukaryota > Metazoa > Arthropoda > Insecta > Hemiptera > Delphacidae > Sogatella > Sogatella furcifera. The sequence continues at coordinate 3,083,737 of CM029553.1, read as the reverse complement.
AATAGTGAGTTTCACAACACCGCGTGATTTTCCCGAAGCTACACTGTCACTTTTAACAGTGTCACTTTTAATTTAACATTCAGTTGAATGTGTTTGCATTAGAAGAAGTTTTAATTTCACGCAATATGACAACGTAGCTATTTCTCGAGTGGAGGGGGAATTAGCCAACTTGGATTACGCCGACCATAATGTGTTGATAAAACTTGTTCTCAGAGATACCTACGATATCATACCTTTTCTAGGAACTGTTCATCCCACTGAAGTGAACTGTTCAATATACAAAGACCTGTGATATAGTTCGTGCAAGCTGAAAAGACACGTGGTTACACACTATAAAGTGTATTGTAATATTGTAACGGAGTGTCTTCCCAGCTCGCGTGAACTTTACCACCCCTTATCCATTAATGCATTGTCATCACAATAATAATAATAATAATGCATTATCACACCCAGCATGCATTATTATCTTTTTATGCATTTATTACGTATGATTCTGAATGTTATCAAGCTTTATGCTTGAACTTCGATACAATACTAGCCGGCAGTCTCGCTTCGCTCGACTCACCCTCGGCGTTGTCAGCAGTGTCAACGAGACATACTTTGCTCGCCTACAAATTTCATTCAAACAAATTATTCATCATATCACTTGAATTATAAAACTACCTATTGGATAAGTATGTAGGAATATAAGCTTAAATTGTGTAGAAAGTATGGACGATTTCTGGGGCCCAGAAAAAATCTGAAAATATTGAAAATCATAGTTGCTATTTAGCTTTGTCTAGATAAGTGTTTTTAAAATCAAAAGAGACAATAGATGCTTTACATCAGCGGTTTATAGTCTGTCTAAGCAAAGATGACATTCTGGCAAGAAAAGAACATGTTTTCAGCGCGGTAAATATTGGTTCGAAAATTATAAATGTGATGTTAAATTAAAGATCAGAATGCTTCCTACAATTTCAAACCAAATTTATCATCATTGAATAAATATTTCTTTTATTTCTTAATTTATTTACAGAATACAGTAATATTTTATTTTGTTTTGTATTTATTTATTCAATTTGTATTTGTAACTGAGATATTACTTTGTTTTTCATTTTAATGTATTGTATTGTACTACTTTCTCTTCTGTGAAGAAATAAAATTTATTTATTTATATTTTCCGAGCTGGAGTCATTTTCCCACCTTAACAGAATGTCTTCTTTGCTTGGACAGACTAGAGTAGGTTATATCACATAAGAGCGCCTAACATTTTTCGTCAGCTTATTTTCTGGTGAGAGTCGGTCAGAAATCTAGTTTTTAATCTATCAGCACCCTTTTATTTTCGCCTAGGGAAGGTATTCATCGTAAAATTGGCAATATGCCTTAGGTTATGCTGAAAACAAAAACAAAGAATGCTGAAACTAACTTTCATCCAAAAGAGAAATGGAGAGTACCGTAGTAGATTGAAAACCTATTCTTTTTCTCGTTATGGAAAAGTTAGCTACCCACACTTTCTGTTATAGTCTGTCCTAGCAAAGAAGACATTCTGGCAAGATGGGTAAATGACTCCAGCTCGGAATATATTTATTCAATGGTGATAAATTTGGTCTAAAATTGTAGGAAACATTCTGATCTACAATTTTACACCACATTTATCATTTTAGAACTAATATTTACCGAGCTGAAAACATTTCCCTATCTTGCCAGAATGTCTTCTTTGCTTGGATGGACTGAACATGCTTTCAAGTGAGCCGTGTGAACGGAAGTTCCGAGAATTTTTTCTGTGGGAAAACAGAATTTATAAGCATACAAATAGAATATGGTGGGCAGGATGTACTTTTAGGGCAGAAAAAAAATAACACTTAACTTTCCTGGGAGGAAATCTTTCAAGCACTTTGGAAGCACGTGGTGGCTAGGTTTCAATTTAAATTCATGAGCTCCATTATATGAAGGGCAAAAGTTTCTAACTCTTTTTCTAACTCCAGTTTCCCTCTATTTTACTACATTTTTTTCTCTCTCTCTCTCTCTCTCTCTCTCCACCTTACTCAATAGTTTTTTTCCGAAACATTCTCGATTCGGTATTTTTCTTCCAGTGTTTGATGCAACAAGTTTGATGTACTTTTTTGTGGTTTTGGTTGGCGGGTGTGGGGGGGGGGGGGTCTGGGGTGGTACGGAGGCCCCCTAGGAGCTGTTCACGGTAGGGGTTAGCGATACAACTTCAATAAGCATTGAAGAAGTTTCTAACAGTGGAGATTTCTTATCCAAGTTGGCTGGATCTTGTAGATCAAACTAAGTTCTAATACTTTTGTGGATCACTCAATGTCTGTAAATTTCTTTTAAGCAACGTAAATATATTTCAAAAGAGATTGATTTATGATTTTTATCATAAATTTATTTTTCTCTCGCCTATAATTCAGAAAAAAAATTATTTATTTATTTGATCGTGACTTTTCTCCTCTAGAGATTTCTTCACACAGCGGTTTTGTAGTACAAAAGTCCAAAATTGATTCGCAATCGTACAGGAAAAAAGCTGATTTGTATAGTCCAAGCAAAAATATATCCTGGCAAGAAAGGGAAATGACTCCAGCTTGGTCAATATTGTAAATAAATTTGCTATTTTTGATGTCAAAACATTTCCTTCAATTTGAGAATTTTTTTATTTTTGAACCAATTGACCGATCTGGAGTAACTTTCTCATCTTACCACAATTTTGACTTTGAATTGGACAGACTATACAAAAGTTTTGCAACGTGAGGTTAGCGCTCATTTCACAATGCCAAAAATTGGGAAAAATAACTATAGACACTCTGAAACTTAGTGTCTTTATATTATTTTTGAATTCATATTGAAGAAATACCCAAAAAGTGAGAATACTCTCAAAATGTTAATAGAGAAGAATAGAAACAGTTTTTTTCAATATGGCGGAGATCTATGAGCAGTGCAAATGCCTCTCATGAACGAGCTTTTCCTCCCTGTATCAATTTTGGCATCTGTATTACTTCTCCGTATTGGAAATTTTCCGTGTAAAGCGGGCTTCATGTTAGTATAGTCTATCCAAACAAAAAAGACCATCAGAGAGAATGTATCAAAATCGGTTCAAAAATTATCAATCTGATCTCAAATTGTAAAAAACAATTTTATCTACTATCAAGACCACATTTTTAATTTTTGAACAAATATTGACCAAACTGGAGTCATTTTCCCATCTTGGCAGAGGTTCGTCTTTGCTTGGACAGACTGTATGATTAATTTGTGACTTCTACACTGACGGCTTGTATCCACGAAATAGGTGAAGTGCCCGTATCTTTTACTGTACAGCTCTTCACCTGTTTCGTGGGAACGAGCCGCCAGTGGATATCGATAGTGAATTTCTTTTGACTTTTCACTTCCAGTTGCAGTGGAAACATTTTATCTCTTTGAAAAATAGTTCGTGATACTTTCAGAAAATTTCACGAATCCTCTTTATTCTCAGAAGTTGAAAACAAACTTTAGAAAAGTTCAGATCAAAAAACAACTTTTCAAACCTGTCCTTGATGGATGGCTGCTCTGTTGAAGTTTTTATATACATACGAACAAACAACACCCCCCCCCCTCCCCCTCAAGATCTTCACTATTAGATTTAAGGAAAACTTTGGTATTGATCGAGTAAATGCCTATATAGCTGGCTATGATTGATGGGTGATCTGTCAGTAGATCTAGTTAATGTTTCAGGTATAGTCTGTACAAGCAGAGAAGACATTCCGGCTAGATGAAAAATGACTAGATCGGTGGATATTCGTTCAAAAATTATAAATTCAGTTTCAAATTATGGGAAACAATCTGTGTACTATTTGAGATCAAATTTATCATTATTGAACCAATATTGACCGAGATGGAGTCATTTGCCCATCTTTCCAGAATGTCTTCTTTGCTTGGTCAGACTATGTGTTGGTGTTTCAGATAAGTTTATTTTTGAAGCATAGGATCATTGTGAACTCCATTTCGAATCAAATAAGGCCTTAATTTTCTCCATTCGAAGAGAAATGGTAGAGAGGCCGGTATTACATGATAATAATTCTAGTTGATCATAGTTGAAAATATGGAATAGGCCTATACAAATATTATTCTATAATCATATACGTAGGATATAGCCTACTAGCCAAATTTGAGAGAGAGAAACCAGGCTAATCAATATAGCCTGTCCAAGCAAAGAAGACCCTCTGGCAAGATGGGAAAATGACTCCAGCTTGGCCAAAAATTATAAATGTGGTCTTAATAGTAGATCTAATTGTTTCCTACAACTCAAGATCAAACTAATAATTCTTGATCCAATATTGACCGAGCTAAAGTAATCTTCCCATATTACCAGAAGGTCTTCTTTGATTGGACAGTCTATTTCTCTTGAGCTCTTATTAAGCCGGTATTACAGGATAATAGTTATATGATCATAGTTGATCATATGGAAAGAGATGGAATTATGATTTCGTATTTGGCTCAGCCAAATGACAACTCTCATAGACAAAATTATTCCAACTGTTGGTTGCACAATGAGCTGACGAAACCGCCTAACTTTTTGTGCGTCAGTTACAATATCTGTATTTGTAACGAAGATTCCCAGAATATACATAAAAAAGAAGCATAGTATCCTTGAGGGATTTACTGTCTATTGTTTTTTGTCTTGATAATGGCACTGAATTGTGATGAATAGAGAATTCACGAAAAAAATTCGGAAAAATCACCTAACGAGCGGTTTGCATGTCTGCACGGTTCGGAAAATTCATGGCGATTTTCATTTTTCCCAATGTAGACAAAAAGTTGGAGTAGAGGTGAAGTAGAGACAAGAGTGTTAGATAAGACTTGAGAAGTAAGTAGGGGTGGAGTTGGTGACGAAGAAAGTGGTGGTAGAGGAGGAGGATGAGGAGGAGGAGGAGGAGGAAATCCAGTGTAACCCGTAGAAGGGAGAGAGAGCTCAAAAAAGTCTGTTACTAATAGCTGTGAAGATTACCTTTTTCTCTTTAATGAGAGAATAGAAGCTTGGCGATAGTTATAATAATAATTGAACAGCAAGGGGTAATCGATCTGGTTTTTTTCAAGTTGTATGTGATGGCCTTGTCCCGGAATGTGGAATCAATATCAACAAAGTTTGAAATCACTGCCAAAAACCGTGAATAGTGACGGGGTTTTGCACTAATTCAACATTTCAACCCAGAAGCATCAATATGTTTTACTGCGAGTCTCATGTATAGCCTACTTCAAAGCAAGAGTTAAGTTGTTACGGTACCTCTGAAAAGGAGCGTGAATAATCGATAACTTAATTGAAAAATGGTAGAAATCACAACATTATTCTTTCTTTACAATTGCGACTTGGTTGAGTATTTTAAGCAAAGGATGATGAAGCTTGAAAATCACTCTGAAGTTATGAGTCCCAAGTGGCAGATCGTACATTAAGAACGAGTTTTGAGAAGTTTGAATGTCATTTCTTGGGGGAAGAAACCTGGAACCCCTCCCCCAACGTTACTCCCTACGTACCGGAACCATTAATTTTACAAATCATGCACTGCTTAAAATTAAATTTAATTTCAAACAAGTATGTTTGAGTTTAGGTTATTCATTTCCATAACAGAACTCAGAATATTGTTGATTATCGAACGCGTTTTGAGGCACTGAGCCACATCTTCAGCATACAAGGAGCACCTAGATACTGAAGTTTGTAAATAATGTATGAAATTTGTGGTTGTTTTCGTAATGTAAGAAAATTTGGTGCATATAATTTTAACATGGAATTTCTTTTTCTAATTTTGGACGTCCTGTTTGCGGTTCATCCATTATATGTTTGTTAGTCAATGGCGCAACAGCCCTATGAAGGGCCTAGGCCTACCGGCTGGTTGCTAGTTTCATAATCACCAAACTATACAGTCCGTTCAAGCAAAGAAGACACCCCGGAAAGATGGGAAAACGATCCCAGCCCGGCCAATACCGGCCCAGAAACCATAAATTCTCGAAAGAACCCACATCCCCCGAACCAACACCGACCGAGCCGAAGCCATCCACACCCCGCCAGAATGCCCACCCAGCCCGGACAAAAAAATACAGCAGGCGAATAATCATCAACCAGGATAGAGGTAACGTGTGGTTAGCTCATCGATCCTCTCAACCATAAGCCAGTCTTCACAACCAAGTGAAGATGCAAAACACCTCTGAAGTTAATCAGTTAGAGTGTAATGCATCAATTACTATTCCTCCAGAAACGGGAAACGACTGACTGTCTTTACTACCGACAGCCAATCTCCCAAAGGAGGTAAGAAATTATCTATTATATATCATATTATTTTCTCAAAAGAAATAATAATTTCGTATTTGTTTGATTACAGGTACTGTGGGTGCAGCAGCAGCATGAGAAAGTGCGTATCAAGCGCGACTTCGGTGACTCGTTTTCGGCGTTCGGCAGCGACTTTAGCGGGTTCTACGGCGATGGAGACGTCCAAGTGTCGGCTTCCCATCACCCCCACTACCGCGGTGCCCCCCCAGGGGGTCCTGGGGCCTTCCCCGATCCCCTCTACAAGGAACAGTGGTATCTGGTACGTTAAAACATGCTTGATTTTGATCTAATTTTTCATTATTTAATTTTTTATTTAGATCTAGATTTTATATAATTCATAAATTTTCTATTCATATCAATTTATAATTTCTTAATCTTATTAATGGCCCGTTTGTGGAACATCAAATTAGGATGGCTAATTAAAATAAAATAGAAAAATACAAACATATGTTTTCAATTTTTCTACTATTTAGCCAAAGCCAAAAAGTGAAGAGCAAGGAGGTTCGTCTGCTCTAAATCTCAATTGATGAGGTGCTTTTGGACGAAAATATTACTGAACATTTTTTTCTTCAGAATTTGAATCTCTACAATATTTCATAATTAAAAATACCGGTGAACAATAAAGTATCCTATTTTTATTCCTTTGAAGTTGAAAATTGAGATTTTTAGCTTACTTTGTTCTTTATCTCAATAGCCATCAAAGTTACTAACACCGTAACACCTTACTGGTTTCATTCGAATTCTCAGCTCATTCTACGTGAGGATTGACTATCAAATACTAAAGTACTCTATCAAAATTATAAAATTGAAAAGTCATAGAAAAAAGTGAAAACAAAAATTGCGACGGTTTGAGTAATTTATGACTTTTGGATAGTTTGAAAATCATAATTAGATATGATTTTTCATCCAGGAACAATGCCCTAGAATATTGTTAAGGAGTTCTGAGTCCTGTAGAGTCTACTGAAGGTAGATATCAAACACAAAATACAAGGAAATCAAACATGAAAATCTTATATAAGAATCTCATAACTGAGACTAGCTTAAAGAGAATATTCACAAAGAACAGGAAAATAGTAAGAGGCATGGATATTGAATGTCTTTTTCCTCTTCTTCTTCTTCTTCTTCTTCTTCTTCTTCTTCTTCCTCCTCTTTTTATTTCTCTTATTTTTCTCCTCCTTCCTTCGTATTCAGTTCACATCCCTTGAGAAGTAGTATTTGATCTGTTGCTTCTTTTCGTCATCAAATTTGTTTTTTATTCTTCTTCTTTATCGCTCTCTTTTTTCCTTATTTGACTTGTTATTTCACTTGTTAATACTGATTCCTTACACTAAAAAGTGGGAAATGTACCATAATACATGTGCTTTGTTGACGAAATTTGAATGGAGGAAAATTGTACATATTTCACTAAATCTAGATTTTCATAATACTTTTCTAGGGAATCTATTATGGTACTATAAAAATATTATTGCGGATGATGTCCACATAAGTATTTAATTTTACTTGTGCGTGGGTAAAGGAAAGTGTGAGAGTGTTTAATGAGGTGGTTAAACGACCATACCTTTGGTGGGATTCGAACCTGTAACCGGCCAGCGCTAGCGGACTGAAGGTTGTAACGCCCCAGTCCACTCGGCTAACCTGACCGGAAAATTTATTACTTAGAATATTACTCCAAATATTACTCCTGGGCCCAGGCTTATAAACATTATATAATCCACATTACTCATAACTCGTGAATATATTGGTGTTTCTGTCTTATAAACGTTTCCCATAATTCGGAAATTTTACAATCTCAACTAGCTAGTAGCTATGACATAAAAAACCAAAACTTTGCTTCCAATGCAATGATTTGATGAATGAATTGATATATTATTATGAATATTATGAGACAGAAACGCCCATAAAATCCACGAATTATGAGTAATGTGGAATGTAAAATGTTTATAAGCCAGGGCCCTGATTTAAAGGAGTAAGAAGTAAAGGAAGCTATCTGACTGTATATTATAATGAACAACAACTCCCGAGTTCTATAGATTTTCCAGTTTTATCATGATAGAACACAACCAAAAACATAACAGTCAATGTAAAATTAGCTGACTGTATATTTTGAACCAATTCTGTATGAAGAAATTCCCCAAATCTTGAGTTCTATAATGATTCAAGGAGTTCCATGATTATACCAAAATAATTACTTTCAATGTAAATTCAGGTAAATGTTTATTCGGTACAAACTATATAAAAAGCCTTCCATCAAATCTGGGGCTCTTTATTTTTTATGATAGTACTGAAGTCAATGTCTATAATGTGAAATGAGCTGACTACTTTGAACCATATAATTCTGTATAGAGCTTTTCTAAACTTTACTACATATCCTATACCTATCATGGAAAATGTCGGCTGTTCATAAAAATTTGAGGTTCCGTCAACTTGAGTGTGCTTGAAAAAACCCGGCATAAGTACTTTGCTAGAATTATTAATGAATATCTGATTTACAATTATTCATTTTTAGAGTTTATCATTAGTATATTATAGTCTGTCCAAGCAAAGAAGACATTATGGCAAGATGTGAAAATGACTCCAGCTCGGTCAATATTTCTTCTACAATTATGAATTTTATCATGAATTCAAGAGGATATTCTGATCTACAATTTCTTCATATTCAAATTAAAATTGAACACCTTTCACATTGAAATTGGAAATTGATAATTTTTGAACCAATATTGACCAAGCTGAAGTCATTTTCCCATCTTTCCGAATGTCTTTCTTGGTTGGACAGACTATAGAAGTTCCTGATGAAAATTTGAGAATGTATTTGTGATGTTCGATTGTAACGTATTTATGGAAAGATGAATTTTTTATCAGAATTTGATCCAGTACATCTCAATATTCCACATCAATGCTTGTTCGCAAGAAGAAAAAAGAAAGGAACCAGTGTGGTTGAGAGAGAGAGAGAGAGAGAGAAAGCGAGAGTGAGGGAGTTTGTGTGAATAATAAGTATCGGTAGAGTGCATTTTGTGGTTGATATTGCCTGAAAGTTTCCTTTTGATGTTTCTACTGTGCTTTTTTCATCATTCTCATGTCTGGCATATCAGCATTGATTGGAAAAGCTGTCATTTTTTTTATTTCATCCTCTTCGCGCATTCCTTCGCAAGGGAATCTGATAATATGATTTTTCTTTCTTCAGTCTTCTATCTCTCAGATTCTACCATTTTATTAAGTCACAACTCAAATAGAAAGAAAATATCTTGCCAATCCACAGATTTATTGGAAATCGAGATACTGGATTAATATAAATCTGTGGTTTGACAATATCGTGTCTTCTCATTTAATATGGGTAGTTACCACAATACCTACAATACAACTACTATACAATTGTTACCGTTTAAATAAATTTTCGGTAGATGGATTCAATCAAATTAAGATTTACCAAACCAGATTAGTGGTTATTTCACCAACCACCAAACAATAAGGCTTTTCTTTGCTGCATTTATTCATACTTTGTGGCCCTCGTCAACAACCTAAATTCAAATTTTTCAAACTGATACAGCAAAGTCAACACTCATCCTCCATTCTATTAAACTGTATCAAACAAACATTGTTAACTGTATCAATGGTTCAACCGTAATCAGTGTTAAACCTACTAATTAAAAGTATCATTGTATTCTGGGATATTGATCAATAACTGTTTATAACACAAAATTATATCTTCTACTCACGTTATAATATAATATTACTCTATCTTATGTTATTAATAGAACTCACTGGTTTCTTTCCTACAAGATCAAAATAGAGATGTTAGGAATCCGACATCAGATGCTATGAACCGCGTCTATGTGTGTGTGTGTGTGTGTGTGTCTGTGTGAGCGCACAATATTGGGTTGTAAAATTTTTTCATCTTCTCTGACTTTATGAAATAGTTGCCTGGGGGTTAAAATGCGGCCCCTCCTCTCGCCACCACCATTCTAGCTTCAATAAACTGTTTAGTTATTTTGCTGCTTCTACTTTATCCAAGTACACAAATAAAGTGTTCCGTTCTCCTTTTATCTCGTGATCTCTTTCCCTGTGGAGAGTTTATCTGGCTGGTGATTTTCGTTCATATTATGTACTGACATGGTCTGCAAAAGTTTGTTAGACTTTGTTTGTTTGCACAGACTGCTCCACTAGAATTATTCTGTGGAGAACAAAACTAATGGTTGTAGATATCAATTCAACTCTCAATGATAATAAAGAGTGTACACTTTTATCAGAGATGTTGTGGAACTTATCCATAATTTAGGTGAGTGAAAACAAACTGAGCAATCAATCAATCTTTATTCAAAACATGCATAGCAATGTACATGAATGCGTCGTAAATATTATTTTAACAAAATAATAAAATATAAATAAATATATATATAAAAAAATTGAGAAATGTCAAAATTAGTCCAAGATGTATCAAAATTATAAAATTCTTCGAAGTTATATAATTCAAATTCCATTAAATGCCTATTGAGTTTATTTTTAAAACGTCTAATTTCTGTTTCATTTTTTATGTTAGCTGGCAAGTACGTAATAAATTTTATACCCATATAATATGTTGGGTTTTGTTTGTACTTTTCTTTACAATGTTCCTTTACAATAAAGTTATTACGGTTTCTGGTATTATAGTCATGTAAAGTGCATTGTCTAGGAAAAAGCATTGAAACTTGAGTAGGGTATTTTAAATAAACTTTGTGGATCTGACAACCTTTGTATTCACTTACCTAAAATAATAGAGTCTTTTTTTAGTAATTTTCTCAATAATATGATAATTCAGAATGGCTTTCAAGAGCCACAATTCTATATGATTGTGTTTTACACTGGAAATATTTTTCTAATGAATGTCATTGAAACTGTCTTAGAGACAACCAATCAATTTTCAGTTGACTTCTGTAAAATGGTACACTGTAAAAAAATGATGAAATATTTATTTTCTGCACTAGAGCATAAAAGTAAAGCTTTAAGTATTGTAATGAATGCTGAAACAGCAACTTTCTAAGGTAGCTGTGGGAAATAGTATATTACATAATGAGTGTGGGAAAGGCGTTCTTACATACGAATAATCTATGTTTACAAACGAGCCGTTTAGGTGAGTTTGGAAAATAGTTATGAGTGTGTAAACCTTTTATGTAAATTTTTTTCGTCATACTAATCTGAGAAGGATTTATTAAAACCTTAAAAAACTGGAAACATTAACTGAAGCCAACATAACCTCAACACAAGAGCTAGCACAAAAGCACACAGAAAACTGTCATGGTGGCTCGTTCAACTCGTTAATGCATAAGTCGGAATTCTGAAAAAAACAGCTGGACTAGATTTTCAGTGCTGTAATTATCATCGTGATGATGATTAGTGCTGTAATAATCATCAGAATGATTATTCCCGCATTCAGAACAGCTGATCTTAGATTCTCTGTAAACAGCAATTTCCCAAACACAAATCTAGCTTGGAAAGTTGTGTATTACATACAAGTATGGCGAAAAAGTTATTCTATGCACAGTCCTCGTATTGTATTAGAAAGGATCCTAATAATTATTTATTGGTCTGTAGTGTTGATTGTATATATTTCTATACAATTAACTATTGTTAAATTAAATTTGAGCAAGTAGAGCCTGGGAATATTATTTTCAAGAAATTTATTGGAACGTATCATGATATGATTTCTACCCATGTGTATAATTCTTATCGAATTATTATATGATTGTTAGAGAAGAGATGGAAGAGATAGTGAAATAACATTTTCAAGAGATTTATTGCAACCAAATATGATACCATGTTTATGATATTTCTACCCATGTGAATGATTATTGAATTATTATATATGATTGTTAGAGAAGAGATAGTGAAATAAAATAGAAATTTCCAAGAGATTTATTGCAACCAAACATGCTATGATTTCTACCCATTTTTATTAAATCATTATATGATTGGTAGAGAAGAGATAGTGAGAGAGACGAGGGAAAGGAAGAAGTATAAAGAAAAGAGAAGTAGGAAAGGATAGAAAGGGATGATCAGATGAAAAGTTGGTGGGAAGTAGGACGAAAAAGAAGTGGATGGAAAATGTGGCCAAGAAGAGAGAACATGAGGAGGAAGGGAATAGCTATATATCTATATGTGTGAATTACCTGTATGGTTGTTAGGGAGAGAACTTCAAGTGTATGGGATGAATTAATACAAGTTATGAAATTCACTATAGCATGAAACTTCTGTTGAAACTGTATGTAAATCTTGCATTTGCTGAGTTAATCATATCCTCTGTTAAGTACAATATAGTGAAGTAAAGAGGGTTATCATATATTACCCAGAGTTACAGTGCTTGATGGTTCTTCCTCACCCCCTCCTCTTCCAACCACGAATGAAGTGCTTCAAGGGTTCTTCCTTCCTTCACCACGATTTGGTGGAAGTTCACTCAAGTTTCAGCGACTCTGGCAGAGGAGACAATAAAGGCCTATTGTACATAATTAATGTGCCCTTCAACTTCATCATTCTCTTCATGTTAAGTAGTTTTGGATGTCTCATTAGTTCTTTAAGAAATGTTCTTTACTTCTTTAAAGTTAGTTCTCTCCGTCTTACAATTCGTTCGATCCATCTGATACACGTCATGTATTATAGTGACTCCAAGCAAAGAAGAAATTTTTAAGAAGGGAAAATAACTCCAGCTTAGTCAATATTAATTCAAAGTCTATAAATTTGGTCTCAAATTGTAGGGAACATTCTCATCTACAATCGAAGACCAAATTCATAATTCTCAAACCAATATCGACCTAGCTGGAGTCACTTTCCCATCTTGCCAGAATGTCTTCTTTGCTGCGACAGACTATATCATGATGTTGGGCGACTTGTTGGACTGCTCTCTTTGCTCTGCAGATATCTGATACGTAGTAATGATACAGAGTTCAAAATTGATACAGATAGGAAGCTCGTTGATATGATAAATTTGTGCAGGACATGGATCGCCGCTATATTGGAAATAGGTTGATTCTATTTCTCAAAAAATTGTTCACTTTGAGAGAAATTCAACTTAGTTACGTATTTTTTAAGTTGGATTGATAGAAAATAATGATATAACACTAGGTTACAGAGAACCAATAGTTATTTTCTTCCCAATTTTTGGCATTTTTGAATGAACTAACCTCTCTTTGCAACCCCACGTTGCAAAGATTTTGTGTCAAATGAGCTTCCTTCCTGTACGATTGCGTATCAATTTTGGATCTTTGTATCACTACTCCTCATAAGAAATACGTCGAGAACTCGACTCCATAGTATAATATTTCAAATAATATTGATCAATTCAACTATGAAGAGATTCAGATTGAGATTCAATCACTTAATTCATTTAGATTACCCAATACAGTAAATCGGTTTGAATTCTATGCTATAAAAAAGATACTAATCACAGTATATTTTGCTTGACTTTTATAAGTATAGCACTGGCGGCTCGTACCCACGAAACAGGTGAAGTGCACGTATCTTTTACTGTACAGCACTTCACCTGTTCCGTGGGCACGAGCCGCCAGTGAACTATAGACTACTAGAACTAGACTATAACAGTGAACTAGATTATGGACTATGGAAACCTGTATAATGACTGAGATAAATAATTGAATAAGCTTACGGTAATATGAATTTTTGTTTTATCTACATAAAATGGCAGAGTTTAGACATATAAATGTCCATTCTTGGAGAGGGGTGTACAAAAACCTCTGTACCATTAACCTAACTACTAACATCACACTTGAAGTAAAAAGATGAAGAGATAGAGAGAGTGTTACAGAAAGAGAGAGATTCAGATTCAATCACTTTATTTATATAGATTACAAAATATAATAATTCGAATCCTATGCTATAAGAATAAAAATAAATGAAAATTACACTAATTTATTACATTATAGTTCGCTTGAGGTGGCTAATTGTAAACTATGAAAACTTGCAAAATGAGACAGATGTAGGATTCAATGAGCTAACGGTAATATAAATTTGTGCTGTATCTACATAAAATGACGGAGTTTAGACATATAAATGTCCATTCTTGCAGAGGGATGTTCAAAGACATCTCTCCCATTAACACTCAACCATAGAGATCAGATTTTTAGATTATTCACTTTATTCGAATCGAGTACAGCATTTACGATCTTACTAGATTAGTAAGATTAAAAAATCTAGATACTCGATTCTAAAAATTAAACATAAACACTATTGGTTCAAATAAGAAATACATAGGCCTATACAAGGAACTTACTAAATTACAGATATATAGGATCCAATATTCTTACTGTTATAATATGATTGTGATGTATCTACATCACAGAGAGAGATAGAGATATCTTCATCATCAGAGAGAGAGAGAGAGAGAGAGAGAGAGAGAGAGAGAGAGAATTGCTGGAGAGTGATTAAAATGCAGGATTTCATTGTGTTGAGTGGAAAAAATGAGGATTAAGCTTATCCATAGCATGTTGTTGGCTATAATAATGATTATTCTACAAGCTGAGGTAGAGAGAGTGAGAGAGTGTGTGAGAGAGAGAGAGAGAGAGAGAATGAGCTTGTTGTGATGGTATAAAAACCATAGTTGGTTGGCAAATGGGAAGTACTCCAAGAGTGACTGGTCGGGGGGAGGGGGGGAGAATGCTTGAATTCTAAGCCCAGTATGAAGTTCTCTTCTCGTGGGGGGAGTGGTTAGATGGGGGGCAGCTGATGGGGGGGAGTTGAGGCTTCACAAGTGGGTTATAAATCCATTGGAGTAACTGCCCAGTGCACAGGTGGGAACGACAGCTAACATAATCTCCCGACTACCTTTTTTTCATCAAACTCAAACCCGATCCCCCCCTTAACCCTCCCCCGAGCTCTTGGTGTGCCGGTTCTTCATTCAGTAATCTGCATCGAATCTTCCCCTAACCACCCCTCCCACCACCACTGCTAGCCTTCTATTGGGGATGGGATGCGTTACAACATCTATATAGATGTTTACTGTTTGATGCTCTTTTATTGATGGTTCTAGACTTCTGTCACTTCTTGTATTGTCTTTGATTTCCAACTGCAATCATTGAAGTATATTATAGACGGGGAAAGTAGAGACGGAAAGTCACTTTCCCTGTCTGAACGATACTTTCCACTTCAGCGGAAAGTTTGACTTGCCGGAAAGTAATAACAAACCTGTTTGTTTCTACTTGCCACTCCACGGAAAGTAGCGGGTCACGTGGATGGTCAGGTGACCACTGTCGGCCAGTACTTTCCCGTACTTTCCTGTCAAAACATGCACTTTCCTTAGTCTCGTTCTGCCAATGGTTTATACAGTATGGTAGGGTGTAGGCCGTATTATTGTGATTAATATTACATTGAAACTAATGATAATACATTTGTTAGGTAATAGCAAAGGTATCAATCTACTACGTCTTCTTTTGTGGAACTCTTTGGTGAATATTGGATCAAACATTATAAATTTGGTTACAAATTTTAGATAACATTTTTATCTACAGTTTCAGACCAAATTTATATTTGTTGAACCAATATTGTCATTTTTCCATCTTGCCAGAATTTCTTCTTTACTTGGACAGACTATACCAGTGCCTTATTTGTAAAAATAGATGGTTTATTACGCAGGGGAAAAAGCCTTACGGGAGGTCCTCCCCCAAGAAAAAATGGAATGTAAACATATTAAAACTCGTGATTTTGAAGCTTTTAGTTGTGTGTTTTCACCATAATTTCAATAAAAAATGTAATTCATTCACTCCCCTCCCTCTCCCTCTGAGACGAGATATCGGTAGGCCTACTGAGTAGGCCTACTGATGCATATCGTCAGGAATTGAGCCCTGGACATAACTGATTAAAAATTTATGCGTGCTTGTATTGAGATTTTATTTGATTATAATGTATTCTAGATCAATTTCCAGCAGATAAGCCACTTACCGACTTGAATTTTGGTTATAGTAAGGACACTGGCGGCTCGTACCCACGAATCAGGTGAAGTGCCCATACTGTTCACTTTACAGCACTTCACCTGTCTCGTGGGCACGAGCCGCCAGTGAGTAAGGAACCTTCAAGGGTCTCAATCTGAAGATACCTCTAACTATTGTTAAAGTTATCGGATCTCAACAATTCATAGCTCATTTTTCTTAGCTCATCAAGGCGGTCTAAATTCATATATCATATGTTGAATTCTGTCAAAATTTACTTTTTCATCATATACAAAAAAAATGGCATTTTTTGCTTACAAATGAGTATATCTTCTGAACCCTTTGAGATAAAAAATTGAAATTATCATGAAAATGTAGATAAATTCTTCCTCTACAATCTCCTATAAATAACTTTTTTGGCATCACGCATTTGAGATAGTTACATCGACTTGAAAAAATACTGATATTCTACACATAATTTTTTCAATGGCTTGTCAGGTGATCAATGAACTGCAAATAAATTTTGGATCATGATAAAAACAAGTTTTTATGCTTAAATTGTAGGCAATGATTTTTTCTACATGTTCAATTCCCTCATGAACCTTTTCAACATAAACAAACTTGATTTGGAGACCATTGATTACCAGACAAACAATTAAAAAATGAATGTATGGAATATCAGTATGTTTTTAAGTCGATGTAACTATCTTAAATGCGTGATGTCAAAAACTTTATTAATAGGAGATTGTAGAGGACGTATTTATCTACATTTTCATGATGATTTCAATTTTTTATCTCAAAGGGTTCAGAAGATATAATCATTTGTAAGCAAAAAATGTCATTTTTTTAGTATATGATGAAAAAGTAAATTTTACCTCAGTATTGAATTTTGTCAATTTTGACAGAATTCAACATATGATATATGAATTTAGACCGCCTTGATGAGCTGAGAAAAATCAGCTATGAATTGTTGAGATCCGATGACTTTAACAATAGTTAGAGGTATCCTTATATAATATATTGAGATCCTTGAAGGTTCCTTACTATTGAACATAACCAAAATTCAGGTCGGGAGGTGGCTTATCTGCTGGAAATTGATCTAGAATACATTATAATCAAATAAAATCAATATAAATACATTATAATAAATACAAGCCCGTATTAATTTTTTTGGAGACTATTTTTCCCATAAATAGGGGTTTTTAAGATACAAGGATATCTTTTTACTGCCCTGGAACAAAAACTATATAAGATAGAGAGATCTACTTGGTCTCAAATTGTAGAGGACAAAATTATCCTCAGAGGGATTTTGATTCACTCGATTCAAATGAATACGTCAGAAGATCTAAACAAGCAAAAACTAAAAATACTCAAATTCTCATTTTCTTGAAAATTAGCCTCTTTTTAGTAAAATCATAACTCCGTTTCCAATAAGGATGGAGACATGAATCTGATACCAATCTCTTGGAAATTTAATTTACAAAAAAATGATTTTTGTCGTCCGACGCTTCGTTTCGACGGAAATCGTGGTAGACTAGAAATGGAACTGAAATTTTGGCCGCCATCTGAAATTTTGGTCAGACCAGAGATTTTTCCCAGGCCACTTTCCCGTGTTTCGGATGGACTCGTTAAGCCGTCGGTCCCGGCTGCCTAAAAACAGTCGTTAAGTCATGTCAGAGGCCCTGAAATTGATCAGGAGCGACCTGAAAACTCTGACACCAGACCTGAGCCAGCAAGGTTACACGAATATTATTATTATTATTTATGTGGCCGCCATCTTGAATTACAAAAAATGTTCAACTTTTACAGCTTTGCATCACTCGGATTCGGAATCTACCCATCATAATCGATCAAAAAATCAACGACATACCACAAAAAAGGTTACCACCCCCATTGGCACCCAGACTATATGGATAGTAATAGCCATCAGTAAACCAAAAAAAATTGAATTCCATCGTGAGCCTGATATCAGTGATTTGCATAACACAATCAAATGTAAAGAAATTCATTGTCCCTCACTCCTACTCCTCCTCCTCCTCCGTCTCCTCCTACTCCTCCTCCTCCATTTCCTTGCCCTCCTCTTTATCAGCTCTTTTCCCATGTAGAGAGAACGTCCGACTGTACAAATTCATTTGATGCTGTCACAAACTCAATTGAGACATGAAACAAAGGCTATTCAAACCAACAATATACTGAATTCAAGCGAATCAAATTTCCTACCCCTTTCCCTCGACGGTTTTGACACTCTCCACAGAGATAACTTTTGTTTGACAGATGGGCGCATGGGCTCAAAGCAGGATAAATTCAATTCTGAATTGAAAAGTTGATTCAGTCCACTAATCAGATAAGAGAAGTTACTCAAGACCATTATTTGGACTATAATTCTATTCTGGGAAACGTTTTCTATAAAAATTCTATTCCATGATAATTCCCTTCTTTGTCCATTCTATTCTATAGAAATCGCGCAATAGCTCGAGTATCGAAATGATCTCGAAAACGGCACCAACGTTTTACACTAAATTTGGAACAATAAAAAAGGTTTTATTTTTATTATATGAAGTTCAATATTCCAATTTCCGTACTTGAAGCCTCTCAAAATCGAAAACAATTATATTTAAAAAATCTTAATTTTCCGCCATTGTTATCTTGGTAACAAAGCGTTTTTGGGGGTTTGTCCCGCAGAACTTTTTTGTCTTCTACTTGTTCTAAGGAATCAGCCTGAGAAGTATTGCACATTCCTCCTAAAACACCCTATATGTGGAAAAAATAATTATATCAAAAAATAATATGAAGTTTTGTAACACCAATATGAGACTGTACAATGAATTAATTTAGTATATTGGTTTGATATACAGAGAGAGCTATTTGGATTTTTTTAGAATCAATCAACCTCATTCTGATATTAATCTGCTTTTGGCATATTTTCATCAATTCGAAACAGCCTGTGTTAATTAGACTTGAGCTCCTGAGCAAGCAGGAAAATTAATGAATAATCGATGTACATATTTAACTGGCAGTTCAAACACAATTCAAGCTCAAAATTCGTTCACGTTCCTTTTTTTTGAACGCTCAAACATCATTTTAGGAGATAATTGACTTCCATGATGAGGATGATGTTTTCCATTTTAGTTTTAGATTTTGCCACTTAGATTTTGTTTTCTCATGTTCTTATGAATTAAATTAATTATTTGATAATGACTAACGGCCAATTTGTCTAATGACTAAATTTACAATAACTTTATAATTTATTCTACTTTGTAACTGTTACTTCTGTTTCTAATTTATAATAGCCTACTTATTTCTGGAAATTTCATCATATACTTCTGATTTCTATTCTGTTTATTTGATTTCAAATTTTTCCTTACAAGTTCATCCAAGACTATATCTTACCTGAACAAGAAATAATCAATTGTATGTAGAATTATCAAATTTCTTATTGTTCTACAGGTTTTTGTTTCTGGTTTTATGATATATTATTGAGAAACAACTGCAGCCATAAAATATAAAATGTAAAATACTGGATTCCTGTATAATATTCATTTGGACAAATTAATTAGTAATTACTGTACTTGAAACATGCATATCAACTTTAAAACCGATTCATTCGCCAAGTTAGGTGGCTCAAGCGATGATTTCCCTCTTTCTCCTTCTTTTGTCCCTCATTCTCTTACTTCCTCTTCATCTTACACTCTCTTCTTTTCCCATTTTATTGGTAATTTTTGATTGTGAAATTCTTCTACTCTGTGAGTCTCCAACCTAAGGCTATTGTGTGGCATCTACACCATACATCACCGCTGTAAGCCTATTTTGTGTCGACTCTCTGTCACTATCAAGAGAAGTAGCTTCCAATATTGTGCTCCTTGTCTCAAGGACCAATGAAATCCATCTATAGTCTGTCCAAGCAAAGAAGACATTCTGGCAAGATGGGAAAATTACTTTATCTCGGTCAATATTGTTTCAAAAATAATAAATTTATAAATCAATACAATGTCACAAATCTAATTTTATCATAATTTGTTAGTCAGATATTACTGTATTAGTTCATTCCGTTGTTTTCCTCATCTTTCCGTATATCTTTACTCATATTTTGTACGTTACTGTAGCTATTTATCGATCTTGAATTGTATTTTCTGTTTGAAACGCCATTTTGTGATGTTTGAATGAACCGCTAATCGGGGAGGAGCTTGTCTAGGCCAATGGCAGACGTTCACGGTCATTGGCTCAAGCGTCGACCAATAGCGGTGCTTCACCGTTGGTATAAATACTGCTGCTCTGTCCGTTAAGTTTTAGTTTACCAGAGATTGATCATGGTGTAACAACCGAAACCGGTATCTCGATTTACTAATAAATCAGTGGTTTGACAACATCTTGTCTTTTCATTTATTATGGATAACTACCACAATATCAATTTCACAACTACTCAAAGAGGGATTCCATAACCAGTTATAGCCCTCAATAGTTGAAAAATTGTGTTTTTAGCATATTCTCTAACTTAGCATATTCATATTCAATAACTGTTGAAGTTAAAAATTAATATTTTTTTATAATTGTCAATTTTTTCCATTGTTATCTCGGTAACAAAGCGTTTTTGGAAATGTCTAATGGAACTTTTTTCTCTTCTTGGTGTAAGGAATCAGTCTGAGAAATATAATTGCACATTACTCCTGAAACACTCTGTATAATCTTATAAAAAATCAGAAAGAACATCCTGTAGAAAATTGAATTATCTTCCCAACTGCTACAGAATAAATGAATATAATGAAATTATATCTCTGAAACAGATCGTAGAACTTTGTGAGGTATTTTGCTGCATCAAAATAAAAAAAAAACGATCTATTAAACATTGATAATAGAATTATTTATTACAGGGATTTATTAAGGTAGATTTCACATTTTGTTCATCATTATCTCAATAACAATTGAAGCTAGGAACTTCTAACTGGTTCCATTGAATTTCTCAACTAATTTCACATAGGAAATTATAATTTTAGAGCCTGAATTAAGCCTCTAAAAATAAGAATAGATATTTTTAGCCATTTTTTAAAACAAACACTATTGTTATCTCAGTAAGAAAGCGGTTTTGGATATACTGTATGTAAGGAATCGGCAAGAAGTCACATTCCTCCTGAGACACTCTGTATAAAAAGTATCATCCTTATCAAATGAGAACAAATACAGGAGTAGATTGAGCTAGGTACCACGTATGATTATATTATTTTTATTGCATTTTGGCGTGACGATAAAATGACTCCAGCACGGTCAATATTGTTTCAAAAGTTAAAAATTTGGTCTCAATTTGAGAATAATAAAGAGACAATTTCATAGCTAAAAAAATGACAAATGACAGGGTAGACGAGAATCAGAGAGTATAGTGGGGGCAACGCCCAAGTAAAATGAGTTATTGATGGTATAGAGACAATGATGATGTAGTGTATGGAGTGAATGATGAGAGGTACTTTGATCAAAGTTAGAGTTGACCAAAGTTCTGATGAATTGAGGTTGAGAGTTGGGCATGAATGCCTCCACAGCACAATGCCATGACACTGATATCTTCATTGTTACTAGAGAAGGAGGTAGATGGTGTTAGAAAGTTAGACGGTTTCAACTGACTCTTGATGTAACCAACTAACAGCTGATGTGAAGCATCTATTGCCTCTTTTGATTCCAGAACATCATATAGGCAAAGCAAAATGAGAACTCTAATTGACAGCATTAGGGAGCAGACGAAACCGCCTTGGCCCTGTAACTATGAAGTGTCTTTCAATTTTCTGTAAAGTAATTCCCTTCTGAGAGCATAATAGTAGTTTATGCAACGGTTATAAAATGAGAGCCTTCAAAGCATGAGGAAAATGTAAGTGATAGCACGAGCAAGCGAGCATAGCGAGCGTAGCGAGTGCTCTAAATATCTCTCCAGTGCTTTGAAGGCCTATTACAACCGGTGCATACATTATTTCATCTACGACCACCAGTATAGTTAGTATCAGACCGGCATAGAACACCAGTATCAAGTTATCTGTAAGTGTACTATAAAAAACAAGATATATTGAACTATTTATACTGTATTTAAACTGAAGACTATTCAAATTCATCAACTATAATTGGAATACGTAAATTGAAATAAAGTTTTGACGAAGAAAAGTACATTATAGCATTAATAATTGTCGCAGTTTTTAGGTTACGAAATAATAACAAACCTATCAGCTTGTTTCAAAATGGATCTGGAATGGTATCAAAAGCAGTGCCGAAGAGTGACTTCGGTGCTGGAAAACTCTCATTACACTGTTTTGAAATGACAGTCGTTTCGATTTCGATTGTAAAACTGATACACCCGTAAATAAAGTTGATTTTTATTTAAATTCTGAGTGCACCAAAATATCTATAATTCTATAATAGAATTATATAATTATTAATTATAGAATTAATAGAATTATAAAATAGGCTTGCTTCAGCACCGAAATATTCCCTGGCTCAAAAATGTAAGTTAAGTCTACTTTCTAATAGCCCAGGCTAATTAGACTTTTGCCTCCAGAAAAATAAGGTAAGGCTGGAAATCGTCTTAATCGACTTTGTGCATCCTAAATAAGTTTACTATGAGTTTGCGACGGATTCCGAAGTGTGCATAATACAGGGTGACTAGAAAACCGACGGATTCCGAAGTGTGCATAATACAGGGTGACTAGAAAACCACCAAATTTCGGTTCTGTTTTTAGTTTTTCGCAATTTACGCCAAAACGAAGCATCTGACAGAAAATATCATTCGTATACTTTTTCTATCTAATAAAATTTTCAAAAGATTGGTATCAAATCCAACCTTCTATCTCGAACAAGGACTGAGGAATGAGGCTTCGAAAAAGTGGTATTTTTTGAGAAAAATGAAAATTTTACCTTATTCAGTATTCTATTGTTCATATCTTCCGTCTGATGAGTTAGAAAGGTGTATTTAAAAATCCCTCTGGGGATAATTTTGTTCTCTACAATTTTAGACCAAGAAAGACTTCCTATCTTGTATATTTTTTGTGTTAGGGCTTTCAACATGTTTCCTTGCACAGCAAAAAATACCATATTTCCACTATTAACCTCCAAAATTAGTCTTTATATTCTTGTAATATGCATTTGGGTTCAAATTGTAGAACATAATCCCCTCTATCACTTTATGAGTCGTAATCATGAATTTAGGCAATTGAGGTTAATTTTATCCTCAAAATCATAAAAGGAGGAATCACTTTTTCATTATTCCTTACTATCACTATCTCTAAAATTTAATTGTAAATTTAGATTAATCCAATTTATTAATGTGTCTTTAGGCTTAAAATATAGGAATTTGAATTCTCTACTACTACAAATGAATTTTCTCACCCTCCAACATTCAAGAATACTTGAAAAATGGCGTAGAAGTATAGAGAAGTATAGAAACTTTCTGATGATTTTTTCATTTACAAAAACTAATGTTCTTGTCCTGGGAATAGAATATTGGGAACGTTCCTACATATCAAATTATAGAGGTGATTTTGCTCTACAATCCAAATACGACCAAATGCGACCATTTCCTAACAGTGGTTTTCAAGATAGACACATTTGAACACAATTAGTAGCCTTTTTCTCGGTACATGAGAAATGACTCAAAGTACTCAAGGTAGTAAAATTCTTCAATTTCGATCAAATTTAATAAATTATATATGAATTTTAACAGCCTTGATGAGCTGAAAACAATGAGCTATAGTTCGTCACGATCCGTCAACTTTTACGAAAGTTACAGAGGTCCTTAGTTTATTATCCTTGGAAAGTCGTTCCTACTGGTAATATCTGGAAATAACCTAAATTCAGAGCGGTATATTAATTGTAAAATCAAAACATGATATAAGAAGAAATATTCTAGTGATAGAACTCCAATACAATAATATATAGACTAATTTTGGAGGTTAATAGTGGAAATATGGAATTTTTTGCTGTGCAAGGAAACATGTTGAAAGCCCTAAAACAAAAAATATACAAGATAGGAAGTCTTTCTTGGTCTAAAATTGTAGAGAACAAAATTATCCTCAGAGGGATTTTAAAATACACCTTTCTAACTCATCAGACGGAAGATATTAACAATAGAATACTGAATAAGGTAAAATTTTCATTTTTCTCAAAAATACCACTTTTCTGAAGCCTCATTCCTCAGTCCTTGTTCGAGATAGAAGGTTGGATTTGATACCAATCTCTTGAAAATTTTATTAGATAAAAAAAGTATAAGAATGATATTTTCTGTCAGATGCTTCGTTTTGGCGTAAATTGCGAAAAACTAAAAACAGAACCGAAATTTGGTGGTTTTCTAGTCACCCTGTATTATGCACACCTCGGAATCCGTCGAAAACTCATAGTAAACTTATTTAGGATGCCCAAAGTCGATTAAGACGATTTCCAGCCTTACCTTATTACCTTATATTTCTACAAGTGTCTTCTGTATATATTATTACCATTATAATTCTATAATTATATCTCTTTATATCTACAATTTCAGATAGTATTTAAACTGAGTTTCGTAAAAATGTCTAGCTCGCTTTTATATAGGTTATATATAACTATATATACTACATCGCTATTATATACATATATATCCATTCGAACATGGTCCTCTGATTTATGAAGCCATCTCACTCGATTCCAGCAAGGGTTCTCGCTTTTTTCTCACGTTCTCTGTCCAATATCTCTCGCCGTTCGCGGGATTATTAGTGCAACAAAAGAAGTCCTCGAAAATCCTGTAGCATATCATGTAGAGCAGCTTCCAATAGAACTGGCGGTTTGCGAATGGCTGTTATCAATGCTCACCTCTAGCAGAACAGTCGACGAGCAGTCTGCGGGAGTTCAACAAGTTGATAATAGCTTCAGCTAACCATTTTTGTTCTTTTAGACCGCTTTCAAACTGTCCTGACTGAGGTATACTAAATAAGAGATATTCACCAACCGCCAGTTCCGTTGGTGCACTATAGCCAGTTCAAGCAAAGAAGACATTTTGACAAGATGAAAAAATGACTCCAGCTCAGTCAATATTGTTTCCATAACTATAAATTTGCTCTCAAATTGTAGAAAACATTCTAATCTACAATTTGAGACCAAATTATCAATTCTTAAACTAATATTGACCGTTCTGGAGTCATTTTCCCATCTTGCTAGAATGTCTCCTTTGCTTGGACCGACTATACTATCATACTATAAAAATAATATAATCATACATGGGATCTAGCTCGAAGTACCTCTGTATTATTGTTCTCATTTATAATGTTAGTTTTAAGAATTAACATATAGGCATGAGGCTGCTGCACTCGAACAATTGTATTTTTGAATAAATGATGATTGATTGTTTGATTTATAATGATTGTTTGATAAGAATGACTTATACAGAGTGTTTCAGGAGGAAAGTGCAACATCATTTTATTCTGGTATATTAAACTTGTATTTTCCGATGACTTTGTGAACTGTTCGTGATTTTTCGTTAATGGAACATAATTTGATTTTAGAAAATTATTCGTTTTGTTGTGTTTTACAGAACGGAGGTGCCAAAGATGGCTACGATATGAACATTGCGCATGCGTGGGAGAAGGGTTACACAGGAAAAGGTGTCGTTGTCTCCATTTTGGACGATGGCATACAGACTAATCATCCAGACCTGTCCCTCAATTATGTAAGTCTCTCAAAATATCAATATCAATTATCTAAATTTATTTCAATAATGATTTTCTTGTTATAAAAATGTTAGGAAATCGAATTTTGGAACAAAGACTTTAAAATGTCTGTGATTATGTAAAACCAATACACAAAACTTAGGAATCGCGATCAAAAAGAGACAAAAAAGTGTTTTTTCTCCTTTTAAAAGGCTTTCTGGGCACAATTTCTGCATATAATACGATTTGAAAGCTAACTGTGAAGTAGGGTAGATGATTGGGAAGAGAAATTTTCTCATTCGCCTCGATAAACCTAATTCAAAAGCAGAGTTCCTCACTTCAAAATAAGCCAATACACGATCATTTGACAGCTGAAATGAAGCCACTTGAGTTCGATGTATGAAGTCTACATTCAACTTGGATATTTAGTACCAAACATGAAATAAACCAAGACTGTACAATATAGAATAGAATAGAATCGCAGCCTAATTTTACCTGAATGCCTCCTATAGTCTGTCCAAGCAAAGAAGATATTCTGGCAAGATGGGAAAATGATTCCTCGGTGAATATTGGTTTGAAAATTATGAATTTGTTCTCAAATTGTAGACCAGAATGCTTCCTACAAATTTATTATTTTTGAACCAATATCGACCAAAGTGGAGTCATATTTCCATCTTCAAAGAATGTCTTCTTTGCTTGGACAGTCTATGTACCTCACATGAAATAAACAGGTCTGCAGTACAGTATAGAATAGAATCGCTGCCTTATTTTACCAGAATGCC
This sequence comes from Sogatella furcifera, assembly GCA_017141385.1. Classification (NCBI taxonomy): domain Eukaryota; kingdom Metazoa; phylum Arthropoda; class Insecta; order Hemiptera; family Delphacidae; genus Sogatella; species Sogatella furcifera. The sequence continues at coordinate 3,057,129 of CM029553.1, read as the reverse complement.
CATCTCTGACTGTTTAATTTAAGCACCTCTTATAAAACAACTTGAATGAAAACGTCTCTCATGAGTGGACGTCGAATTCGACCCGGGTATAGTCTGTACAAGCAAAGAAGACCCACTGGCAAGATGGGAGAATGACTCAAGCTCGGTCAATATTGCTTTAAAAATTATCAATTTGATCTTAAATTGTAGGAAACAATTTGTTCTACTATTAAGACCACATTTATAATTTTGGACCAAATATTGACGAAGCTGGAGTCATTTACCCATCTTGACTGAGGCTCTTCTTTGCTTGGACAGACTATTATGTTTGTTTTGTAGAAAGTAACTCCCTCCTGTAAGGTATGATCTCACAAAGGGATCGCTGGAATATAGAAAATCTGAAAAACACCAGACAAGTTGGTGAAGCCATCTATAAATTCGAACGTTTCCCGGGCTGCCTTTGAAAAGTTACGGTCGATCGACAGGTGAAGGACTACCCCATCCTTCCTTTAACATCCCCCCCCCAGATCGCAACTGCCATTTCACGAGCTTAATCCGATTGACTTTTGAACTGGAATAACTTTGACAGCGGGCTTTTTCCACTTTTACGTCATCCACTAGACTCTATTTATTTCGCTTGGAGAAAGGTGCATAGAGGAAAAGCGAGAGGAGGAGGAGGAGGAGGAGGAGGAGGCAGAGGAGGGGTATGATGATGATGATGATGATGATGATGATGATGATGATGATGATGATGAGGAGGAGGAGGAGGAGGAGGAGGAGGAGGAGGAGGAGGAGGAGGAGGAGGAGGAGGAGGAGGAGGAGGAGGAGGAGGAGGAGGAGGAGAAGTAGGAGGAGGAGGAGGAGAAGGAGGAGGAGGAGGAGAAGGAGGAGGAGGAGGAGGAGGAGGAGGAGGAGAAGAAGAAGAAGAAGGAGGAGGAGGAGGAAGAGAAAGAGAAGGAAGAGGTTCAACAAAAATTGGAAATACTGTATCTCCAAATTGTAGTCACCTGAAGATAATTTCAACGGGTCATTCTGGAATGTAAGCAATTTGTTTTTGAACTTATTCACATATTTATTAGAGTACAAATACCATGAACGTGATAAGAGTGCAAGTGAGTAAGACATTCAGGTTCATTCACTCTATTAATGTAGGTGTAGGTTACAAATTATTTCCGCTCGAATTATTTATTATGAAAATTGAAAATGATTCCAATTACATCGTTCCCTTGAATAACTAAGCATAGAGCTTCATCTACATATTATATAAACAATGGAAACTTTTGAAATAATTGATTTAAGTGTAGGATTTTATAATTATTATGTTAACGGTAACAGGCTATAACTGGAGATGTATTTCCAAAAAATTGTTGTTTTCCGTTGCAAATTGGTCGACTGAACAGGTAAGTCGACTATTTCGAACATTCTCCAGCGGATTGCATCAGACGATTCAGTAGATTGCTTGAAGGAAATCATATGCTAAATCGTCTGGTGCAATCAGTTGGAAAATATTCGAAATAGTCGACTTACCTGTTCAGTCGATCAATTTGCATGGAATGCGCTGCTAAGTCAACATTTAAGTCGCTGCTAAGGAACATTTTGTTGACAGTTGATTTTTCCTATCTTGTATGGCTATAAGGCCCAAATAACAGCCGTTTATTTCGCACTAGTGTGGAAAATGAAGGCTTTCAAAGCCTGTTTAGTAGATCGAAACTGGCTACTTCCTATCAAGTGTACCAAAATATACTATTACGCTAAAGGAAAGAAAGTGTGCTAGACTGCGAGAGAGAGAGAGAGTGTGTGTGTGTAAGAGAGAGAGTGAGGGTGAGAGAGAAATAGAGGACATAGATAATGAAGATGCATGCTAGTGTAATGAACAAAAACATCACAATCTACCTTTGTGAGAGATCCAGATCCAGTAGATTACAGAAGATGGCGCGTAGGAAATTTCTTGTTGTTGGAATGAAGAAAACGTCCATAGTGGAACGATGGTGTCACAGGGGATATATAATAGAAGGGTTTGGTGGGGGGGGGGGAAGTGGGTTCAGAATGAAGGAGAGAATGAAGATTACTTCTCCCTCGAGCTTGGTCTTCTTACTCGGCACATCTTTGTGGCTCAGCTGATGCTAACGGAACTGGTGGCTTGTGAACAAATATAATCAATGCTCAGATCTGACAGGACAGCTTGGTAGCGGATTAAATTAAAGAACTGAAAAGTGGACTAAATTGAAGATCAGAATGTTTCCTACAATTTGAGACCAAATTTATTATTTTTGGACGAATATTGACCGAGCTGGAGTCATTTTTGTAGGATATCAGATGTTGTGCAAAACACATGATATCAAACAGTAATAATATTTAATAGTTTGTTGACTTGTTATTCATTCCTACATGTTACGATGAGAAATACACACTAGATATTCAAACTCTTAATCTATTTTATTTCAATATTTTACATGGCGCAGTCGGTGAATAAAAGTCACTGTAAATGCCAACCATTCGATGGAACAACCGAAGAATGGATCTATTGGCACGAAAGATTCAAGATTTTCCTAAGGAATGGAAACATCAAAAACGAGGACAAAAAGCGAGACCTACTACTTGAAAATCTGGGACCACAACCGTTCAAAATAGTTTTTGATTCTATGCATCCGACTCCCATTAACAACATTGGATTTAATGATGCTGTAGAAGTCTTAAACAAGTACTACACGAAACCACAAGCACCTCTATCCCAGAGAGTTTGCTTTTCTCGACGATTCCGGAATGAAGGTGAGACCATAACTCAATTTGAACTAGATTTAAAGTCTCTTGCCGGAAATTGTAATTTCGGCGATAATCTAGATGAACGTTTAAGAGATCAGTTCATATTGGGTATTAACAACGATAGTTGGCAATTGGAGTTATTGAGAATGCATGCTTCAACACAAACAACGTTTGCAAAGATAGTAGAATCAGCAAAATTACTAGAAACCGTTAACCTTCAACAACAGGAAATTAAGAACAGTAATACAAATTTGAATAGAGTAAAAATTTCTGGAAAACATCAGGCAATGGAATCTAACCCTCCAAAGTACAACAAACAATATGAAAAGAGATCAATTCTGAAATTGAACAAAAATGCACATTGTATCCGTTGTGGAAACCGGCGACATTCAGATGATGCTTTGTGCTCTGCAAAGGACGTTTCTTGCAAAGCTTGTGGAGGTAAGAACCATTTTGCAAGAGTTTGTTTGAAAGTTGGGAACGCTATAATGGTAAAAGACAAACAGATAAATCAGGTTCGGGACAATTTATCAATAGAAGACGATAACCTGTCACTGTCCGATATTGACCATATAAGAGCTCTGGAAAAAGGCTGTAAAGTAATGGTGAATGTTAAACTCAACAACAACACAGTGAAAATGCTGTATGATCCAGGCGCTGCTTACAGCGTTATTGGCGAGAAAATATGGAAAGTAATCGGATCTCCCACTCTGAAACCAACAAGTAACCTCATGGCTTATACAGGAATTGACATTGAAACACTTGGAGAAACACAAATAAACGTCGATGCTTTTGGTGACTCCAGGAAATTATCGGTAATTGTTATAAAGAAAAATGACATACCATTGTTTGGACTGGATTGGGTCCTCAAATTCAATCTACCTTTGCCACCCGGTGCTGAAATATGCACAGTAAAGAAAACAGCTATTAGTTCTCCACCAAAAAAGAACTCAGTCTTGATAGATAAGATAATCAAGGATTTTCCTGATGTTTTCAATCCAAATCTTGGAACAATAAAGAACTGCAAGGTACTTTTCCACATGTCAACAAATGCCATACCAATAGTTGCAAAACCACGCCCTGTACCGTTTTCCTTAAGAAAAGCAGTAGAAATTGAACTGCAACGTCTAGTAGACAGTAATGTGCTATCGCCTGTAAACACAAGTGAAGAACCTATCACATGGTCCTCGCCAATAGTTATTGTGGTGAAACCGACAGGAGCAGTCCGGATATGTGCAGATTTTAAAACCACCATTAATAAATTTATAAGTCCAGACAACTATCCTCTACCTAGGTTTGAAGAAATCACTTCAAAACTCACAGGAGGGAAGGAATTCACAATCATAGATCTGAAGGACGCATATTTACAAATGGAAGTTGATACTTCGGTACAAAAGTATCTCACTATTTCCACTCATAAAGGTTTCTTTCGATATTCACGCCTTCCATTTGGGATAAAAATAGCAACAGCAGCCTTTCAGTGTAAAATGGATCAAATCTTGGCTGGCCTACAAGGCGTTGCATGTCTTTTGGATGATGTAATAATAACAGCTCCTACAAGAGAAGAACACATAAACAGAGTCAGGGAAGTTTTGAAACGTTTTGAAAACAATGGACTTCGAGTACAAACCACAAAATGTAAATGGTTTGAGGAATCTGTAAACTATTTGGGACACAGAATAGATCAAACAGGTATACATCCCACAACTGAACATATCAAAGCTGTGGAAGATATGCCATCACCGAAAAATGTAAAAGAACTAAGGTCTTTCTTAGGATCAATTAATTACTACAGTAAATTCGTTCCACATTTACAATCACTGTGTGTTCCATTACACAAATTACTTCAAAAAGGAGAAAATTGGCGCTGGGATAGAAAACATGAACAGATTGCTACAAAGTTGAGACATTTATTAACAACATCAGATACTTTGGCTCATTATGATGAAACGCTCCCTCTAATACTTGCCACAGATGCCAGTGAAGTCGGATTAGGTGCAGCCCTTTTTCACAGATACACTGATGGTACTGAAAGACCCATTTTATTTGCATCAAGACGACTCGACAAAGCTGAAAGCCGGTACAGTGTCATTGAAAAAGAAGCATTAGGTTTAATTTTTGGAGTAACACGTTTTGAACAATACCTCTATGGCAGACATTTTGAGATTCGTACTGATCATAAAGCTTTAGTGAAAGTTTTCGGCGAAAATGACTCTATTCCAAAAGTTGTTTCCAACCGTATTGCTAGATGGGCATTAATTTTAAGCTCATACGACTACTCAATAAATTATCACAAAGGTGCAGACAATGCAACGGCAGATATGCTATCAAGGTTTCCCTTGAAAAATGAATTGAAGTCAAAAAACGAAAAGTTAGGGAAAGCAACAGAGCTCATCTTTTCCACCTTCGATCTCAAGATCTACCATTATCAACAAAAAGCCTACAAGAAGCAACAAAACATGATCCAACACTCTCAAAAGTTTTGAACTATCTCCGAAGTGGTTGGACAACAAATACAAATGTGAGTGAAGATCTTCTACCATATTACAATAAACGTGAAGAACTGTCATTTGAAAATGGCATACTCCTCTGGTTAGGTCGTTTAGTCATACCTACAAGATTGAGAACAAAAGTACTAAAAATTCTTCATGAAGGCCATCCAGGAATTGTAGCAATGAAAGGAAAAGCACGATTTCAAGTATGGTGGCCTAGACTGGACAAAGATTTAGAAGGACACATAAAACATTGCACTGCATGTCAAGAAAACAGAAACAAAGATGTTGAGATGCCACTTTTCTCATGGACTTTCCCAACAGAAGTGTGGTCTAGAATCCACATAGATTTTGCAGGACCATTTCTAGGAAAAATGTGGTTAGTCGTTGTAGATGCTAGGTCGAAATGGCTCGAAGTAATGCCTATGACAACAACCACAACAAAGTCCACGATTAACATATTAAAAGATCTATTTTCTAAATTTGGCTACCCGAGGATAATCGTGAGTGACAACGGTCCTCAACTGACTTCATATGAATTCCAAAACTTCTGCAAAGAGCTTAACATCAAACATGCACGTATCACCCCTTATCACCCAAAAAGTAATGGATTAGCAGAACGGTGTGTACGAACGTTTAAAGAACGTATGGGTATTTTAAAGGGAAATACTGGCACCTTACAAGAGAAACTCAATGAATTTCTATTCGCTCATAGAACGTCCCCAAAGAGGTCAACAGGGAAAACACCCGCATTCATGATGTTCGGTCGTGAGTTACGCTCCAAACTAGATCTGTTGTTACCAGATGTAAACAACAAAGTGGATGAAGAGTTAATTAGACAAAGGAATAGCAAACCGAATGTGAGCGAAAAAGTGTTTAGAGAGGGCGATAGTGTATGGGTGCTAAACCAATCAGGTAAAGGCTACAAAAAAGGAAAAATCATAAAAGTGAATGGACCATATTCTTACTTAGTTAACATCGAAGAAATAAACAGAAGATGTCATGCAGATCAACTACGATATGCCGATTGACACTTAAGAAGAAAGGGGGAAGATGTAGGATATCAGATGTTGTGCAAAACACATGATATCAAACAGTAATAATATTTAATAGTTTGTTGACTTGTTATTCATTCCTACATGTTACGATGAGAAATACACACTAGATATTCAAACTCTTAATCTATTTTATTTCAATATTTTACAATTTTCCCATCTTTGCAGAATGTCTTCTTTGTTTGGACAGACTACAGAAACTAGAAACTAGCAAACAATTCTCTCTTCTTTTCTCTCTCTTACGCTCTCTCTCATTCTTCCAATATCTCTGTTTATATTATTGTCTCCCTCCCGGAATTCCATTTCAATTCTCAGGGGTGTCATTTGTTTCCCCCCCCCCTCTCCAAACCCCTTCAACCGGATAATATCTCATTTTGATGGTAGGTATCCTACGGGTGGATGAAATGGATTAGTGCTCTCTCTTCTTGTTTCTCTAGCTGGCCTCCTCTTTGTAGTCTTATCGACAATCTAAATAAACACAAGGGTGCTTGAAAAAATAATTGTTCAAGGTATAGCTAACTTCAAAACACTGGGCTGTCCATTGTACGTGATGTGACCTACCTTTCAGCTGATGAAATGCATCTACGAGTATTGTTTCTCCAGATTTTAAATAATAAGAATAAGAATGTTTTAATTCTCTAGCATGTTGACATTGCAATTGGAAACGTCAAAGCATTACAATCAATAATATTATAATCATCAATGCTATTTTAATAAAATAAAACAAAATAGAGGATATATCAACGATAATAGAAGGTATCAGGGCACTACCATGTCACAATAGATCCGCGTTATCATTATCAAATATAATAATATTTGTCCTTAATATAATAATAATAACCTTTTGCGTGTGTGCGTGTAAGTGTGGGGTTGCTATAGTTTGGCCAAAAACAGAAGAGCCTTTGGCAACATTGCTGCCATTCAGTGCTGCCAGTAGTTGAAATGAAAATTGTTCCAACATAACCAAATTTAGCAACAAATAGTACAGGCTCACACGATTTTTTCTGTCCTAGTTCATAATTATGTTATGACTAGCCGGCAGGCTCGCTTCGCTCGCCTTCTCCTCCTAGCCAGGGGGCTCCGCCCCCTGGACCCCCGACAGTATAGGCAGTCTAAGTGAGTCAAACAGGCTCGCTTCGCTTGCCTGCAAAACCTCTGTCAGTGACAGCTGAGACAAACAGGCTCGCTTCGCTCGCCTGCAAATTCCGTTCAGAAGGGATTCGAAATTTATTTCAGCATTTCTACGCCTGATCTGGACCTGTTCACCTAATTTCAACATTTTCTGCCAATTTGTTCTAGAAAAATCTAAGAAAAACTCCTAAAATTCAAAAAAATAGTAAAACGCTAATATTAAGCGTAACCTTGGGAAGTATATCGGAAGTATATATAGTTTGAAACTTGATTCAAACTTGATCTTCCAAATTAGTTCATCTAAAATCTCGCTGAACCATTGAATTTACAGGATCGTATGAAGTCGGAAGATATGCAACCCGCAACACATCTACAATTTTGAAAACCTGATTACTGGCGTAATCTTCAACGGTTTGCGAAAATATTTTAACACAGCATTTCTAGACCTTATCTGAACCTGCCCACCAAATATCAACATTTTCTACCGATTGGTTCACGAAAAAATTAAGAAAACGTTGAAAAACTATAGAAAAACTAAAATATTTGGCGTATCCTTGAAAAGTTTTTAAAATCCGTTCTCAGCGCGCGTCTAAACGTCCAACTGAACATGCCTGCCAAATATGAACGCATTCGGTTCAGTGGATTTTTAGTTCTGGTGATAAATGAATGAATCAGTCAGTGCCATTTCGCTTTTATATATAGAGATTTCTGCTATCATATGTCAATAATTCAGCCAATACATGAATAAAAAATATTCCCATTCGTGAAATCAATATGATTATGATTAGTGTAAAAACGATAGGTTTGCTGAAGTGATTTCACCCTGAAAATATCAGTTCTGCGCATGCGCACTATATCTTGGCCACGACAAACCTCAACCCACAAACGACATATTGTAGACTCATATGCATTGGGAATGTGTATGTGTGCATGTGTGTGTCGTTAATGTTTTTCGTTGAGATTGTGTCATATCGTTGCAGCCCTGTTTGTTTTCGTTGCGGGGTTGTTAATCTCATCTTGAGTCATTAAGAATAGGATAAGATAATGATTTATTCAACATAGAACAAGAAATAGGCTACAGAGCCTACAATAATCTACAGAGGATGTAAATCCTCTGTTTTATAGTTATTAGGTATCTAAATGACAGCTCTATAAATTTGACAACATCAGCTGTTGAAGCGCACAAGAAATATACTTATTTATTGCGGAAATATACTTTTTATTGCGAAAATATACTTTTTTATTGCGGATGATATACTTTTTTAATGCCTACATAAGCATTTTACCTTGTAAGGGATATATAATATTGAGCGCGAAGGTGATTGATGAGGTGAAAACAGCCATGCCTACTGGGACTCGAAGCCAGACCAGGCAGTGCTAGCACGAGCCGCCAGTGCTCAAATAATAAATAACGGGAGTTATGTCTTGTACAAAATTAATGCTGATACGGAATACAGTAGGAAGCCGATTATCCGAACTAATTGGGACAGGGTTCAATCGGATAAGCAAATATTCGGATAATTTGACATGGAATTATATTAAAGAAAAACAATCTTTCAAAATGGTAAAAACTGTATTACATTTGAAAAGTGTGGTGATGTTAAATTCTATGTCCATTTGTATGATGTATTATATTTCATTAACGAAAATTGGAAGAATCAGAATATCATACTAATTTCTAAAAGCATTTTTCCGGATGAAGATGTGAATTTTGATGTAGTTGCGCATGCGCAATAAAATTGAGCCGCATGCTTCATCTGCTACTACTCGAGGTGATTTAATGCATCATCAAGTTTTAATAAATGAATGCGGCAGCGAAGTTGCTCGCTAAAGTAATACCACTGGCAGGAAGTTGCACAGCCATATCCTGCATGATAGAGGCCCTCAACCTCAAACCCACTTAGTACTTTTAGCTCGCTTCTTCAAACTTCAATCTTGAAAACTTGAAACAGATTGTTGGCTGAAGCCGGCTGTTTGAACTTTTCAAGTTTTGCAGAAGCCAACAAAATTGACGGGTTTTGTACATCTATCAACAATGTTCAATCTGACAAGACAGTCTGGAAACGGTCTACAAGAGGGAAACACTCCATTTGAGGTCGCTGTCGAGTCGGTATGCTATCACAGACTGCTCGCCGACTATCCTGACAGAGCTGAGATTAAACAATAATCATTGGCCTACCGCCAGTTTTTATGGCGACTACTGTTATGTACATGTTGTTGGTTATATCCGCATCACTCCATGCTAAACACTTTTCCGGGTTAACCCTCTGTGTAAACTTTTCCAAGCTTTTACAACCATTCTATATGTTTGTGATACGCCAAGAAGTAGGGCGGTTTCGTCTGTCTCTTGTGTCGCACTGAATTGATAAATCTGTTGCTAAGTTAGTTTTGGTTCACTGTTACATTGTATCGTAGATATACTATTCTACGTATATGTATAGTTAGTCTATGATTGTATCTAAGCTTGAAGGGGTGAAAGTTGAAAAATTACGGAAGTTGAAGAAGAAGAAGAAGAAGAACAACAACAAGAAGAAGAAGAAGAAAAAGAAGAAGAAGAAGAAGAAGAAGAAGAAGAAGAAGAAGAAGAAGAAGAAGAAGAAGAAGAAGAAGAAAAAGAAGAAGAAGAAGAAGGAGAAGAAGAAGAAGAAGAAGAAGAAGAAGAAGAAGAAGAAGAAGAAGAAGAAGAAGAAGAAGAAGAAGAAGAAAAAGAAGAAGAAGGAGAAGAAGAAGAAGAAGAAGAAGAAGAAGAAAATGAAGAAGGAAGAAGAAGGAAGATGAAGAGAAAGAGGAAGAGGAAGGGGAAGAGGAAGAGGAAGGAAGAGGAAGAGGAAGAGGAAGAGGATGAGTGAGAAGGGAAGAGGAGGAAGAGGAAGAGGGTGAGGAGGAGGGAGAGGGAGAGGGAGAAGAGGAGGAAGAGGAAGAGGGAGTGGATGAGGGAGAGGGAGAGGGGGAAGAGGAAGAAGAAGAAGAAGAAGAAGAAGAAGAAGAAAAGGGAGAAGAAGATTGTAAGATAGAAGACAAAAGAAATAAAAGAAGAATAATTATGATACGAGAAGGGTAAACAAAATACGACGAAATAAAATGATATGGAAAGTGCATTACTCATCGACAAAATTAGGATTTTACTGTTGTGATGTTATTAAAATACCTCTATCACTCTCTTTATCGCATTCTCACTCCAACTTTCTCTCGCACTCTTTCTCCCACTCTCTCCATTTTCAAGTTCATCTAAATGAGTGATTTTTTGCAAATAGACACGTTGCACCTGCAAGTAGAATATTATTAAGTCGACTTTTGCAAATCCTGGACTCGGATTAAATGAAATTCTTTCAAATGCCTTAATTGAAGGATAATGAATACTTCAACACAACATTGAAGAAATCCAACTTCAATTAATTTGTTAAAAAAACAGAGTATCATTTGGATGATTATCCTAATTGGGAAAATTTTTTATTTCTTCAATTCTATAAATCCACGAGCATTTCGTTAGTGATGTGTTTGCTCAGAAAAATAATAAGGTTGCATTTTTCAATTGCAATGGATATAAAACACTTGAGATGAGTTATTAAAAACCTTTGTTGAAAACGCTGGGTAAGGCTCAGGACGCTCAGCCGGAACGCATCTCCCAAATCATTTCAATTCGACTATGTACGTGTTTCAAGGATCAAATGGAATGCAATAAAGTGTTATTAAAAATGTCGTGAAATTCCTTAGTGATGAAATATCAAATGTTTGGAAGTTGCTCTGCCACCCTTTACCTCAGATACAGGGGCGGCTCGTGCCCACGGAACAGGTGAAGTGATACGGGCCCGTATCTTTTACTGCACATCACTTCACCTGTTTCGTGGGCACGAGCCGCCAGTGTTCAGGTAATAAAAAAGGGGAGTATTGTCTTGTACAAAATTCATGCTAATATGGAATACAGTACCATAATTATACAGGGTGTTTCAGGAGGAATGTGCAATACTTCTCAGGCTGATTCCTTACACCAAGTAGACAAAAAAGTTCCATGGGACCATCCCCCCAAAACGCTTTGTTACTGAGATAACAATGGCGGAAAATTGATATTTTTCAAAATATATTAATTTTTCTAATTTTTTAGAGGCTTTAGTGAGGTTCTAAAATAATCAATTCCTATGTAAAATTAGCTGAGGAATTCAATAAAACCAGTTCCAGGTCTGTAACTTCAACGGTTATTGAGATAATTGGAAAAATATGCTAAAAAACGCCATTTTTCAACAATAAGGGTTATAACTGGATAAGGAATCATGAAATTGTATTTTTCATTAATGGAAGTTGAAGAGAGCTGGATTCTAACCGAGCTATTTTTGAAACAATATTGGCGAACAACCGCCAATTTTGTAGGCACATTCTCAACCCACGCAGAGAAAATTGACAGCAGACTTTGCAACAGAGCTCTCCAACTTTATCTCAAGTCTACTAACTCCAAGTGGAGTCGAAGATGTCAATAGAATATTATGCTAATAAGATCGACAGTCGTTAGTCAAAAGTTGAACGCAGATTAACTGCGGTTAAGTACAATTGTCTCCACTAGAGCGCCCTGAATTCGCGATAAATTATTTTTGAATGGTTCCCGTAAGTGACGAGTCAGCTAAAATCTTGAATTCTATCTACAGAGATTAAATTATGGTGTTCTCTCTGAAACTACTATTCCATGTTAAGTCAACAAAGCTGATATATCAACCGAAAATCAATAATATTCTATACTAGCCGGCAGGCTTGCTTCGCTCGCCTTCTCCGCCTAGCCAGGGGGCTCCGCCCCCTGGACCCCCGACAGTATCAGCAGTGTCAGTGAGTCAAACAGGCTCGCTTCGCTCGCCTGCATAACCTCTGTCAGTGTGAGCTGAGACAAACAGGCTCGCTTCGCTCGCCTACAAATTCGGCTCAGAAGGGATTCAAAATTCATTGAACACAGCATTTCTAGACCGAATCTGGACCTGTTTATCAAATTTCAACATTTTCTACCTATTTATTCTCGAAAAATCCAAGAAAAGCTCCGAAAAATAGTAAAACGCTAATATTGAGCGTAGGTAACCTTGGGAAGTATATCGGACATAGTTTGAATCTTGATTCACTATCTTCCAAATTAGTTCATCTATAATCTCGCTGAACCATTGAATTTACAGTAAGAATTGGTCGTATGAAGGCGGAAGATATGCAACCCGCAATACATCTACAACTGATAAGTGGCGTAATCTTGAACGCAATTCAAAAATATTTTAATACATCATTTCTAGACCTTATCTGAACCTGCCTACCAGATACCAACATTTTCTACCGATTGGTTCTCGAAAAAATTGAGAAAACGCCGAAAAACTATAGAAAAACTCAAATATTTAGCGTATCCCTCAAAAGTTTTTAAAATCCGTTCTTAGCGCGCGTCTGAACGTCCAACTGAACATGCCTGCCAAATTTGAACGCATTCGGTTCAGTGGATATTTAGTTCTGGTGATGAATGAATGAATGAATGAGTCAGTCAGTCAGTGCCATTTCGCTTATATAGATATAAATTATATTATATTATAATAAATTATAGGGCCTATTGTATTATAGAACTAAACTTGTAACATAATCAAATGGGTAATCATCTCGCACTTTATAAGAACTACTTATTCCGTAATTAATATTATCAAGTAATATTATTATCATTTTCATCAAGACTCTACCTTTCAAATAGTTACTATAATACACTATTATTTTATCATTAGTTATGTATATCTGTTACAAATGCATTAGTTTCTGCATACTCCAATATGTAGAAGCCATTCCATACATTCCACACCTGTAGACAATCACATTTCAAGACAAGACGTGCGACAAGACAAGTCAGAATGTAGTCAATCACAGCTCAAGACAAGTGCTGTGATTCTGTGATTGGCTACAGCTGTACGACTGCGGCTGACTGTCGGACCGCTTCGCATGGAAGAATACCTACTTTTTCACGCACGCACAAACATACACACACGAAAAAAGTTTGTTTATTTCGGCTCAAGTGATCGTGAATAGGTTATAATTATAATTATGATGAGGAATTTATGGAATGGCTTCTACATATTTGAGAATGCAGAAACTAATGCATTCGTAACAGATATACATAACTATTGATAAAATAATAGTGTGTTATGGTAACTATTTGGAATTGAGAGTCTTGACGCACACATACACACACACACACACACACACACACACACAGTTTATTTCATCTCCAGTGATCGTGAATAGGGTGTAGTTATAAATATAATAACATACATATAATTAATAATTCAACATAATTATATAATAATTATATTTCTTGATGGAAACAAAGCACTTCAAACATGAAGAATGATATAATAGAATCATGATACCAAGTACTATGCAATTAAAACACTCACCATGATATTCTAATAACACTATTATACGGTAATAATAGAATTAATTGCAATCACTTTTAAACTCCTCAACGAATTCTTCCTCATAATTTCTTGGCGAAATTTAGTTGTGGAGGCTGTAATGGTGGCCGGCTCGTAGTAGTAAGTGCTTTAATTGAAAAAGTTTGTCTGAGAATCTGGTATTTGAGAATTGAGGCTCAAAATGGGGGCAGGCGGAAATTCGCCAAACTAACTGAAATTATTCGTGTTGGAATCTCAGTGCAGATGGTGTTGTGGAAACACAAAATGGAGTAGAACAATTGGGGAAGAATAAAGGAGGAGGAGGAGGAGGAGGAGGAGGAGGAGGAGGAGAAGGGGTTAGGGGGAGGAGGAGGAGGAGGAGGATGAGGAGGAGGAGGAGGTGGTGGAGGAGGGGGAGGAGAATGAGGAGGAGGAGGAGAAGGAGGAGCTTTAATAATTAACTAAATTGACAAGGTTGCATCAGATCTCACTGGGCTATTTCCATGCGTTTTACTCCAGAATTCCATCCACCATCCGCCATCTTCGATCTGAGTCTTGTGATTTTGAATTTTGAGCAGACAAAATTTTCAACGGATCTACGAAATTGTGTTGCTTTGCCCTATCTCATTTGTATAGTTTGTACAAGCAAAGGAGACATTTTGGCAAGCGATGGGAGAATGACTACAGCTTGGTCAATACGGGTTCAAAAATAAAAGATCCGGTCTCAAATTTTAGATCAGAATATATTTTACTATTTGAGACCAAATTTATAATTTTTGAACAATATGGACTGAGCTGGAGTCATTTTCCCATCTTGCTGCAATGTCTCCTTTTATAGGCACACTGGCTAGATTGAGGATAAAGGCAAGACAGAAAAAAATTAAGTTCTAGATTGCTATCTGCCCTTGTTTACTCTGTTTGCATATTCATTTTGTAATCTCGGTCAATTTAGAGAATGTGTCCCTGAGAAAAACAGAGGTTTAGTGGAATTAGAAAAAAAAGAGAGAGAGGGAGAGAGAGAGTTGTTAAAAGGAAGCTCGAAGGAGAAATACTTGATGAATGTGAGAATAGAGAGAGAGAGAGTGAGAGAGTGAGTGAGAGAGGCGAAGTGGTGGTAGGAAGAAGTGGGAGGAAGAAGAAGAGGAAGTGAAAAGAAGAGGAAGTAAGAAGAAGAGGAAGTAAGAAGAAGAGGAATGGTGGTGAAGAGGTAGGAGGAAGAAGAGGAACGAGGAAAAAGAAGAATTAGAGGAAGGGCTAGAGGAGAGAAAAGATGAAGAATGAGTAGAGAGATGAAGATGAAGACAAGGAAGGAGTGGAAGGGGGGAGAGGAAAAGAATAGAATAGAAGGAAAATGGACGTTTAAGGAGAATAGAAGGTAAGGAGAGGAAGAAAAGGAAAAACAGAAAGAAGAAGAAGAAAAGCAGAGAAAGGACAAAAATAATAATTAATAATAAGAATATAAGGAGTGAGAGATAAAGGATGGAAGGAAAAACAGAAACGTAGAAGATGATAATGATTTCATGATAATGATCATGAAGAAGAAAAATCAGAATAACAAGATGATTAAAAAGATGTCAACAAGAAACAAAGGAGAAAGAGAAAGAGAAGAAAAAAGGATAAAGAAGATTTTCGCGTAACTGAGAATCAAGAACTTCGACAAAGGTGGAAAATTTTCAACTGGAGAAAATTGCAAAGGGTCTGATAGAGGTGAGAGAGGGTTACAAAACCATCTCTCGAATTGCTTTAGGGAAAAAATCGGCTTTATATTGTTGTTTTTTTTTCTTCTTTTTCATCGGGTTGTTTTTGTGACTTGAATCGTGGGAGGAGGGGGTTTAGTAGAAGATTTCGCGAGTAAATTGAGTAAACGAGGCTTTATATTGGATATTACACAATTAGAGCTTAGAGAGTCGGGTAGCGCCATGCTTTTTTGCCTGGCTATTTTCACCGATAAACTTGTTAGCTGTATGGTGCAAGGCCTTCGGGATTATAATCAGTTTTTTACGAGATTAAAAATGGCGCTCCACCAAGATGTTGTTGCCCATATTGTTGTAATAATAAAACCGACAATTTCTTTCGTTATTACCTGCGTATGTCCAATTTAGAGCTCCTTGATAAATGAGCAACGTATTGAATGTAACTGATTTTCCATCAATATTAAATTGAATTGTTATCTGGTTACCTTGAATATTTCTCTAATTGATTCTCTTTTCAATATTGCGTCCAACAATCCAAACATACATGCAGAAATTTTATTATCGGTGATTATTATATATTATTCAAAAATTATTTTATTTAATTGTTTTTTTTCAGTGACTTTTCAAAGACAAGGAGTATAGAATATTGGTAAAAAATACAATAATGAGTTTGCATTTTGAACAAGTTCATGGGCAAAAACATATTCGAGTATAAATATAAGAAATTCACAGAATCAACATTACACCCATCCATAAATTTTTGAAAACTGTATTATCATAGCTCCCTTTGATTTAAGGCGTAAAAGTGGCAAATATGTAGAGTCTGCACATTTAAAAGTATTGAAATCATTTTTAAATCAGTTGTTTTAAGGGTTGCGTTTCTTGTGTGCGTAATCACATTTGAATTGCTACATATACAAATCATAGCTATCTTGAGACATAATTTTAAGTTTTCTATGGTTTTTATCATAACCCAGTACATAAAACACAGAAGAAATTGTATAAGAAAAGTTCCTTTAGGCTATTATATTCCATGAATGACACTGGCGGCTAGTAGCCACGAAACAGGTGAAGTGCTCGTATCTTTTACTGTACAGGACTCCACCTGTTTCGTGGGTACGAGGCGCCAGTGGGAGAAACCTTCCCTGTGAAATAATAATCCCTGTGATAAGCTTGGAGTTTTATTGATAAAGTTCTATTGTCGGAATTTGAGCTGTACAAAAAAACATTGGAATGAAAAATAAGTTCCCTCGTCATTTCAGGAGCTGATATTGCATCCAAGTTATTGTCTGTTCCAAGAGTAAATCTCCTCCAAGTATTTTCAGAATCAACCCTGGCGAATTCCTCTCTGGAGATTTTTGTTTTGCTTTGTCTTCTTTCTCCCTTGCTTTCCTTCTCTGCAATCTCTATTCTGTCTGACCTTATTTCCAATTTTCCAGCCCTTTCTCGCTCTTCCATGTCTTCAATTTTATTTCTTCACCTTCATAAATGGAAAGACTCTAGTGCCCACATCACTCATGTAATATACAAAGTGGAAAATAGTATATTACATAATGAGTGTGAAAAAGGCGTTTTTACATACGACTAATCTATGTTTACAAACGAGCCGTTTAGGCGAGTTTGGAAAATAGTTATGAGTATGTAAACCTTTCCACACGAATTATGTACATTTCACTTTCATGTACAGTTCACTCTTACGAAAGTTAGGGGTGTCCTTATTCTATTATCCTTGAATGTCCTTTGTATCAAAAATATTTGGTTTGAGAGCAGTGGAGTATTTATTCTGATGGTAAGTGATCCAAGTAGACTACGAAATACAAGATAGGCTCAATTTGAACTTTAAATGTCTATCATAACTTTAAAATGTTGAAAAAAACCACCTGTAGTCTGTTTTATTTTTGTGAAAAGTGTTTTTCATGTTTTTGGAAATAGGTCAAATAGAAGGACAGGGTGAACGAGAACGGAATGAAGAGGAAAAAGACGGAAAGTAGGAGAAAAAGAGGAAGAAGCAGGTGACAGGAAGTTGTAGAAATATAAATGGTAGAAGAAAATGAAAGTGAAGAACGTGAAAAAGAACAAGGCGTAAAAGAAAAGAAGAAGGCGTAGAAGAAGAAGAAAAAGAGAGAGAGAAAAAAGAAAAGAAGAAGTAGGAAGAGTTGAAGGAGAATAAGCGGAAGGAGTAGAAGGAAGAGATGTAGGAGAAGGAGGAGGTGACGGAGAATAAGCTAAAGGAGCAGTAGAAAGGGGGGTGGAGAAGGAGGAGGTGAAGGAGTATAAGCAGAAGGAGTAGGAGGAAGAGATGTAGGAGAAGGAGGAGGGGAAGAAGTATAAGCAGAAAGGAGGAGAATAAGCAAAAGGAGCAGGAGAAAGGGGGTGGAGAAGGAGGAGGTGAAGGAGTATAAGCAGAAGGAGTAGGAGGAAGAGATGGAGGAGGAGGAGGAGGAGCAATGATGAGGGGTGAAGAGGGGTGTGAGCGAATAGAAGGGGTAAAAAGAAGAAGCATTTAAAAGAAGAAAAGAAGAAGGCGTAGAAAAAGGAAAGAAGAAGAAAAGAAAAAGATAAGAAAGAAAAGGTGAAGAAGAAGACGAGGTGAAGGAGAGGAAGAGGAAGAGGAGGTGAAGGAGAATAAACAGAAGGAATAGGAGGAGGAGAAGGAGGAGAAGGAGGGGAAGGAAAAAGGAAAAATGATAAAGAAAAAGAAGGTAGGATAGGAGCAGAAGCGGTAGTGTGAGCGAATAGAAGGGGCAAAAAGAAGACGCATTTAGCTGGAACGCCAATTATTGGAAAAGCATTACAGTCGCATGAAACCAATAAAAAACACATTAGAGGCTTTGATTTTTTCCTATTGCTATCTTTAGAGAGCTTGGCAGGACTGGGAAAAAGTTACAGAGATGGCTATCTATCTGGAAATATGTAGAAACACAACTTACACCAGAGCTCCGATAAAGTCAATAAACTAACCATTTTTAGTTTTTCTACGCCGGGTGCTCCAAAAATGGTTGCATATTATTTCCAACCTCCATTGAATAGTTATTTGTGTTACTTGAGTGGATAGTGAGTCATTCTTGCATCAAGACAATGCGTTTTTGTCTTACTAGACCCCAATCGATAAATTCCAAGCAAGATTTTTATTTGGTAAATTGCTGTTTACAGAAAATCAAAGATCAGCCGCGGCTCTAGCTGGACTGCTCTAGCCATTTCATCATCATCATCATCCTTAGCCATTCCTTTCTCATATTTTCACTATAAACTATAAGGAAATGTCTGCCCAACCCAAAAATCCAACCAATTCACATAAAAGATAACACTCCTCTTGGAGGAAAGTAATTTTCATTGCCTTCTTTTATAATTCTATCCAAAAATGGCTGTAACTCTATGAGTTCTGCTCTTTGAGAGTATTTGGGGCTATTTAAATCTTCCATACGGTGCTGTGCATTCTGCATTGATATTCCATCGCCATTCCATAGTTCTGAACCATCTTTGGGTAACCTCGGCTCCCCCCAGAGAGGCATAATAACCCGTGCCGATTCAAAAGATTCTTCCTCTGCAGATTCTCTTCCACTATTTGAGGTATCTTTCGAGTTTAGGCTGAGTTTTGCTCCAAATTCATCTCCAATACGATTTTTATCATTACAACTCTATTCACATAACTCTATTATAAATATTCACCATCTGCTATACAACAGAATAATGTAGTAGAAAAGATTATTAAACATTATTCAACAATATTAGCAATTTGAAAGAAGATCATTTGGACCTTTCTTCAAATCTAACTTAATCTTAATAGTGTTTTGTTTTCCTCGTTGCATAATAAAATGTTAATTTTCAAAGAATTCATAGGTATTATTGATAATTAGACAATTTTAGGCTAGAAACTCTCATTAATCTTTTCAAATATTGGAGATCTTGAAGTGTTTGTTTGGAGTAAGAATTTATGACTATGAAAATCAAGCAATAAACATAACCTGGATTGTATTCTAAATTTGGAAAGCGACAGTTTTGGGATTAAGCCTGTTGAACCTTACCATTGAGTATCATTTGTGAATAATTGAGTAATAAATATAAATAATACATTCGATTTCTTCCGTCAAACTCCAAAATTCAAAATTTTCAAGCCTGGATTGTAATTTTTTTGTTGAACCAGTGCTACAAAATCATAGTATTTCAAGGAAAACATTCACCATTCGTCAAACCCTCAAACGTCAATGAAAACATTGACTTAATTGAAAAAGTTTTGGGAGAGGACTAGTACAGACTTTGTCCAGTTTTTTCTCACGATTTCAGTGTTTAATATAAATAGATGAATAAATAAAAAATCAGATAACAACTGTTTCACAATCATTTCTCAGAATTTGATAGGTTTGGTTTTCTACAATGACTTGTAGAAAAACAATCTCATATGATTGTTTTTTCAAACCTGTATTGTTTCTGAAGTTGACAGGAACTTCCCCACCTTCAGTCCTATAGTTTTGAAAACTCAATTTTGAAAAGTGGATAGAAAGTTGTATGCTTAACGTAGCGGAGTGTTAATCGGATTTAAAGTTAACCGTTGATCGGACACGGTTTAATTGACACTTGTTTCAATTGATGGATTCTCGATCACGCTGAATAAGCCTCTGGTCTGACTCCCACGCTAACAAGAGTTCCGAGAACTTCACCGCACTTCTAGTTGATCGGTCAATAAAAACTCTAGCCGAGCAATTTTTCGCCAGCTACAATCAGCAAGAATAGAATATGAAAATTTGAATATTTATATGAATATTATTGATATTATTGAGAATATGAATATGAATATTTCTATATTCTATTCTCTACAATGTTTTCACAGTTTCCGAGAATTTTTCAATCGCTTTGACAGTCATTATCTGTCGCTAATAAAGTTAGTATAGTTGATGAACACCTTCCCACACGAGTTTTGTACAATTCTCTTTTTATAGTATAATACAAAAACTTTGTATTAGGACAACATTGTATAAAACATGTATAAGAACAACAACGTTTTAATAAAAACTATACATCATTGTTCTACAAAACAGTTTGAACTTTGATAAGAACGACTTCCATTTAATAGACTTTTTTTTTAATTGCAATCAAGAATTTACGAAACGCAAATCTTACTTGAAAAGTTATTGATTACGTACTATGACAAGAACATCTATGATTTCAGGTAGTAGAATCTGCCAAATCTCATCTTCATAATAATAAAAAACTCTTTTCTTCTTTCAACTACAAAATTACTCATTTTTAGAACCTACGTGAAATTGTCTTGTCTTTCCTTCTCTGTCTGCATCTTAAATCCTCTCTTCCCTAATCTGTGCCACCGTTCAATTTAGCCCTTTACCAAGGGCTGCTTTGCCGTTAAGTCCTGGCTGGCACTTGATTGACTTAGCATCTTAACTTTCGACAGCTTAACTGCCCTAATCTAGAGCCGTCAGTAGGAACTCGAGTTCAAAGAGTTCAACTTGCAGAAGCCTTGGGTGTTGGCCTAGACTCTACCCGGGACTTACGCTACACTTAATTTCTAAAACCTACTTGAGTATGGTCTGACCAAGCAGAGAAGA
This sequence comes from Sogatella furcifera, assembly GCA_017141385.1. Taxonomy (NCBI): domain Eukaryota; kingdom Metazoa; phylum Arthropoda; class Insecta; order Hemiptera; family Delphacidae; genus Sogatella; species Sogatella furcifera. Next base: position 3,036,062 of record CM029553.1, on the reverse strand, counting down.
CATTCTGGCAAGATGGGAAATGACTTCAGCTCGGTCAATATTGGTTCAAAAATTATACATTTGGTTTCAAATTTCAAGAAACATTCTGATCTACAATTTGAGACCAAATTTATAATTTTTAACCAATTTTGACCGAGCTGTTTCTTCAAAAAATTTGTTAAGGAAGAAAATACAATTCTTAAAGAAATAAATTTGTGAAGGGGTTTTTGGTTTTTAATCTTTATTTCAAATACAATTATCACTAGCTAAGCCTAAAAAACATGAGATATTGTTACTGTACAAACAGTACAATCAATAAAAGCATTTTTGGGGGTTATCGAAAGTCCTTTTTTCAATATTTTCAAATACTGTATTATAAGGACTGTAAATGCCAAGCTTGAATCCAGCATGTTGAATTGAATATTCCAGCAGAAAACCAGTTGGATTCCAGCTTTTTGTGGTTTCTGGGTGGTGTAAGAAATGAGAATTATTAGATTTCTCCTGATAGCCTACACCAAATATAACTATGGAATCCATGACAATTCAAGTATAATATTCTATATCAATGGCCACTTTGGCAAGATGGCGCAATTTGGCGGACTGCGCTTGGACAAAATTTACAAAATAATAAAATAACAGTCTAGTTCTGCCAAGCACAGAAGAGCCTTTGGCAACATGGCTGCCATTAACTGCTGCCAGTAGTCGAAATGGAAATTCTTCTAACATAACCAAATCTAGGAATAAATAGTAGAGGCTCATACTTTTTTGTCCTAGTTCATAATTAACTTATGATTTCTGCTATCATTTGACAATAATTCAATAAATGAATGAATAGAAAAATATTTTTATTTATGGTATTAATATGATTATGATTATTGTTAGAACGGTAGGTTGGCTGAAGTGATTTTACCCTGAAAATTTCAGTTCTGCCCATGCGTAGTTACATTTTCACTTCCCTCCTGGCAGAACTATATCTCTATTTTTCTTGGTAACTTTTTTTGTTTTGTAGTCTGTGCAAGAAGACATTCTGGCAAGATGGGGAAATGACTGCTGCTCGGTCAATATTAGTTGAAAAATTAAATATTCGGTCTCAAATTGTAGACCAGAAACTTTATTGAAATTTGAGATCGAATTCATAATTTTTGAACGAATATTGACCGAGATGAAGTCATTTTATCATTTTGACAGAATGTCTTCTTCGCTTGGACAGACTATGTGTAGTATAGCATGAGAGGTGATGGATACACCAAATGTCAACAACAGACTGGTGTCTGGAGGCAAGTTATATAGTAGACGCCGACAAAACTGGCGATTGTCGAGTTACCCTAATTAATGCTCAGCTCTGTCAGAACAGTCGCAAGCGGTCTGCGAAAGCATAAATCGAGTCGACGGTGCCTCCGATAACTGTTGAGCACTCATGGACCGTTCTCAGACTGTCCTGACTGAGCTGGATGTTGAAAGTAGATATTTGCCATCCGCCGCTTCTCTTGGCGTGTACTATGTGAAGATTTGTCTTTGAATAGTTCTAGTGATGCACTCGTATAGTCTGTCCAACCAAAGAAGACCCTCTGGCAAGATGGAAAAATGACTCCAGCTCGGTTAATACTGGTTCAAAAGTTTTAAATTTGGTCTTAAATCATAGATCAGAATGTTTCCTACGATTGAGACCAAATCAATAATTTTTGAACCAATATTGATCGAGCTGGTGTTATTTTCTCATCTTGCCAGAGTGTCTTCTTCGCTTGGACAGACTACAGTTTGTAGCCTGAGCTGAGAGACAAGTCAAAGTCTAACTTACGCTGAACTTGGATCAAGTTTGATCACTGACACGATCTTCAGTTAGCCTCAAGAATTGTCAGAGATGGGCTTACCATCTTTCTGATACTCCTGTTCTTGATAACTTCTTCTCTTCCTCCTCCTCCTCCTCCTCCTCCTCCTCCTCCTCCTCCTCCTCCTCCTCCTCCTCCTCGATTATTTCGCTTTGGTGTGCGTGCCCCAGCGTTACAAATATTTCGCACCGAAACCTTTGTCTCAAAATCAGAGTCCAAATTCTTGGAACCACCTCAACGAATTCGCGAAACATTGGTCTGCGCAAGGCTTAAGACCTTCCATTACACACACATACGCAAAAAGTTTGTTTATTCAGTCTCAAGTGATCATGAATTGAGTATAGAGTAAATTTTTCATTTATAAAAATGTACTTAATAATTTGTATGTAATGGGCATTATAATTTGTATGTGCGTATAATACTCGTCCGATCATGTGATACGATCAATATAGGGAATAAGTTCATCTCCAGGCAATCTGTTGATAAACTTCGAGCAAAGCAAGTTCTTGAAGTCATTAAATGTTGCAAACATGACATGATGAGTAATACTAAAGTTCGCACAAGCTAACTAGACCGCTATTGCCGTCCAACCCACTCCTAATCTGTACTCTACTGTCAAAGTGGTATACTCTGTCCAAGCAAAGAAGACCCTTTGGCAAGATGGGAAATGACTCCAGCTCGGTCAATATTGGTTCAAAAATTATAAATTTTTTCTCAAACTGTAGGAAACATTCTGACTAAAACTTTTGGCGGTTTTGTCTGCTCCCCTTGCTCTACAATAGCTGAAGATGCCTATTAGAGTTGTCATTTAGCTATGCCTAGATTATATCTTCGAAATCAAATGAAACAATACACGTTTTACATCATCTGTTAGTAGATTACATCACTTACAATAGGCAGACCAATCCGACCAACCTTTGGCGTCGATTATTGATAGCTCTCTTAGGACAGTCTGAAAGCCATAGAAACTGTTCAGCTGAGGTCACTTCCAACGTGGTTCGTCTTCTCGCAGACCGCTCGCCGAATGTCCTGACAGAGCTCAGCTTCGACAATAAAAATAGATGAACAATAAAATCGATAAACTAGATAACGTTTATGTAGATACTATAAATAGTAGTTTATGCAACGTTTGTATAATGAGAGCCTTTAACGCACGAGTGAGATGTAAGTTAGAGCACGAGCAGCGAGCAAAGCAAGTGTAGCAAGTGCTCTAAATATCTCATCGAGTGCGTTAAAGGCTGAATACAACCTTTATACACTATTTTTTTTTTTGCTGTGGATGATGCCCATATAAGTATTCAAATTCACTTGTTCATGGGTAATGGAGTGTGCAAGGGTGATTTATGAGGTGCATAAACGACCATGACTCTGGTGGGATTTGAACCCACGACCGGGTAGCGCTAGCGGACTGAAGGTTGTAACGCCCCAGACCACTCGGCCAACCCGGCTGGCAGGGTTGGGTTTTATCTACAGGTTGTTCCACTTCTAATGAAACAATCTACAAGATTTTTTTGTGAGTAGGCTACCTCAGGTCTTATCTCAGAAGTAAATGTGGATATAAAGCTAGCATAGGAGTTGTAGTTTTTGTTTCAAAATTCAACTGCTAAATGAACAATACTACAGAATTTGAAAAGCAATAGCTTCAAAACATAGAGAAGATTATTGATTGAGGTGTAAAACTTGTCAAAAAATGGTCTGCGCTGGGGATCGGGTATCCTCGGTTCTATAGTCGGCATCATTACCCTGTCTCCAAGCAGGCTCTTTCTCGGGCTCTTTCTTGAGAGGCGATAAAAATTGAAGTTTGAACTCACTCACATCCAGTTATTGATTCAAATCTACAGTACGGTTTTCTAAGTGACAGTCTAAATGCAGTATTTAATTAAGAGAATCTTATTTCTTCTCTACGCAATGGATGGAATTATTATTTTGCAAAATCAAAAATTAACTTAAATTTGTGCATGGAGGTGAATGAAACAGGCTACATTTGTTTTTAAAGTTAAGCTATTGGATGAAGCTTTTAGATTATTCAAATCATTCCCGTTATTTTTATAAATCAACAAACTTGTCTGCATTTTTAATGGTACAGAAAATGTTTCCAACTAGACAAGTAACATTGGTTTTGTAACTAATAATTTAAAACAAGAAGTTGGTGAAGAAACATAGGATTATAAACATTCGTTCCCAATCTCTCAGTCTAGTATTCGTTCACAGTCTAGTATTAAGTTATAGCCTACCCTAGGCCTCTATTCATAACTTATGTTACAATTTAGTTGTTTTTACATCCCTGTTTTGAAATAGACTAATCATCTTTAAAATATAGGCCCAAGTTAACAATAAAAACGTTCTACATAACATATATAGCTAATCAGGCAAAAGCTGTAAACTAAGTTATTTGCCTCCTGGAGTTAAGAAGAATTTCATTCCTAATGTCATCCTTCAAGTTATTAACAAATTTATAATAAAAGCTGAGATACTATGAACTTCGAGATATATTAAACTATCTAAACTTTAGAATATTCAAATATTGATGAACAGATACCGGTACGTTGTAGGCAATTATTTTGTTGTAGGCAATTCAGAATAAGTATCTTCAAGTAATTTTTTTATAGATACACATTGGGAAAATGCTTGTTTCGGTTCTCCCTCGACTGCATGAACCTAAAATGTACAAACAATTATAGTGAAAGTTTTTGTGTCTATGCTTTGGTTAGTCCCGACAAAAAAATTCGGGATTTCGGCATTGTTGTGACTTGTTTATGTCGTGGCTAAAATGAAGCAACCCCAGTCGCGCACACACACATGCAGAGCTTTTTTTTATCTCATCTCAAGCCATCGTGAATGGACTATAGTCATAGTTATTGTCAAAGTCATAGTCAGGGCAAAAGAAGAAAACGTAAGGCTTAGAACATAACAAGGAAGCTTATAACACAAACAAGGTCTTAGGGGGAATAAACAGAAGGTTTTCTTGGAAGAAGCAGAGAGAGAGAGAGAGAATCAGTCAGTCCTATGTTTTATGGCATAGATGAAGCGATCATTTCTCGACTTTTCCGGTTATCTACCCTGCTGGATCATCCCTCCCATATATTATGTATACGGTAGGTATATAAACTGAGAAGAGTTGAAACAAGAGACATGCCCTAGATATATTCACGTTCAATGACAAGGAAAAATATAAACTTTTCTGATGCAAGATAAAAGAATGCTTGTATGTATGCTGTGCTGTTTATTTCAGGAAATTTATAAGCTCCGTTGCCCCCTGAGGAATACAGTGCTCATTCAGAGATATATACATGTAGAGTAGACTTATTTTTGTGGCATTTTCTCCCCGTGTATCCCCTGAGGAAGCGGAAATCGGACCACGCATTAGTCATTTGGATGTTTTGTCTTTGTGATGTTGGTAAAGAAAGAGGATAAACAAGGAATGTTAGGATGATTGTGGGATTTTCTTCGTTCATTTATTCCACAAGAGAAAATTCCTTCATGTGTAAGAATGTGAATGTTCAGTAATAAAAGTCGTATAATGATACAGAACGTATTGATTTCGAAAACCAACAACTGGTTGATCGTAGGTCTGTTTATTAAGTCTTAATCAGGTCAATCTGTTGTTAGGTTTGTAGATCTTATAAGGGTGGATGGTAGTGGACGGCAAACTGCCGAACGGCAGAATTATGTTCAATAAGAACGATGTAATTCTTATCAATCTCTTGGAGCAGACAGCGCTGTCATTTATAAACAGAATTTCACGTTCAATATATCATTGGAAAAAGAATTACATTCTCCAGGGGGTTGACTTCTTACTTTTTTGTTTTTCAATTATTTCAATAACTAGAGTCCAATACTTTCATAGTTAATTAATAATTATTAAAAAAAACTAAAAATCAAAGAAGTAAGAAATCATAAAAAATGAAAAAACCTAATGAACTCCGAGATTTGGTAAACTCTTGGTAAAACGAGAGTTTAACAGAGATTGATAATAGTGTAACAACCGAAACCGGTATCTCGATGTTCTAATGATTCAGTGGTATGACAACATCATGTTTTTTCACATATTGTGGATAACTAACACAATATCACCTTCACAACTACTCCTCCTCCTCCTCCTCCTCCTCCTCTTCCTCCTCCCCCTCCTCCTCCTCCTCCTCCTCCTCCCCCTCCTCCTCCTCCTCATCCTCTTCCTCCTCCTCATCCTCCTCCTCCTCCGCCTCCTCCTCCTCCTCCTCCTCCTCCTCTTCCTCCTCTTCCTCCTCCTCCTCCTCCTCCTCCTCCTCCTCCTCCTCCTCCTCCTCCTCCTCCTCCTCCTCTAAGTAAGAATTTCACCCCCTGGAGAATTGAATTCTCTCTCCAATGACATAAAGAACGTTAATTTCTGTCCATAGATAGAGGCTCTATCTGTTCCAAGATATTGATAGAAATTGCATTGTTCTTAAGGGGATTAATAATGCTGTTCTACAAATGGCCGACTAGCCTACTACCACCCATTCTTGAGTTTGATCATGTCGAAGTGGTAAAACGTTCGAATTATTTTTTTAATTTTGGGTGGCTTTTTAGAGTAAGTGATATCGCGCCGGTCTGATTTGGTCCACAAGTTATGAATTTTGTTATAGTTTAATATGTTATGAGTTTTGTTTTCAGTTATAATATAAAAAAATTTACAATATTGGAAATTGGTTTAAATCTTGAAGTGTAAGTAATTTAAATACATTTTGCTTGTACTTCTATTTCAGTTGTTCTTTCTTCATATTTTTACATAAATTTTACTGAGGATCAGTTTCCATCTCAAGTGTGAAATTACATAAGTAAAGTTACTTCTCAAGTCGATTCATCATAACTTTACTAATAGATTTACCAGAAAATCTCCTGGAACAAGTTTTGAACATTGAACTATTCTCCTTCACACGGATACACAAACACTCACTCTCGCTCTTTATCAAACTCTCTCTCTCCCACTCATTCTCTCACAGTCTCTTTAAATCTCTCTATCACTTTTATCCTCTCTTCCTCTTCCCCTAACTCAATCTCTCTCTCTCTTTGTTAATTCTCTTCCTCTTTTTCATATACCTTTCTCTCAAACTCTTTTCCTCTCCATATATTCTTCTTTCTCTCTCTCTCTCTCTTTGTTAATTCTCTTCCTCTTTTTCATATACCTTTCTCTCAAACTCTTTTCCTCTCCATATATTCTTCTTTCTCTCTCTCTCACTCTCTTCCCCTCTCTCTCTCTCTCTCTCTCTCTCTCTCTCTCTCTCTCTCTCTCTCTCTCTACGATTGAGTGTTGATGAGAGGGATATCCTTGCATATCCTTCTCCAAGATTGGACATCTATGTCCAAACTCCACCATTCCATCACAATCATATTATAACAGTAAGAATATTGAATCATATAGGCCTACTGCATATCCGTAATTTAGCAAGTTCACTACACATTCATTTATTATTTATTTCAACCAATCTTCTGATTGAATTTATGTTTAATCCTCGCAATCTAGGATTCAAGATCATAAATGCTGTACTCTCCTTGAAGAAAGTAAATAATCTAATCTAATCTTTCTCTGTCTCTCATAATATATCAAAGCTCAACACATTTACAATCTTGAAAATTAGGATTGAATTTATTGCCTAGCATTTGAATTAGCCAGCGTAGTGCCGCTCTTAAGCTAACAATGCAATGGCATAAGTTGTGTTAAGTAGTAATAAACTTTTGTAATTTCAGCTGGAGGGTATAGTCTGTCCAAACAAAGAAAACATTCTGGCAAGATGGGAAAATGACTCCAGCTTGGTCAAAATTGGTTCAAAGATTATAAATTTGGTTTCTAATTGTAGAAAACAATTTTATCTACATTTTGAGACCAATTGTTATTAATTTTTGAATCAATATTGACTGAGCTGGAGTCATTTTACCATCTTGCCAGAATGTCTTTTTTGCTTAGACAGACTATACACACTCGGAAAGATGATGCAATGAATGTAGAGAGTTTAGTGCTGCTTTAGAAGAGAAAGGTGGATTTGCGTGAGAAAGTAAGAAAGAAGAGTTGGAGAAAATGAGAGAAAATGGAAGTAAAAGATAGTGTGAGTGAGAGAGAGAGAGAGAGAGAGTGAGAGAGATTGAGTTAGGGGAAGAGGAAGAGAGGATGAGAGTGAGGGTGCGTGAAAGAGAATGTGATGGAGTGAGAGAGATAATAGAATACCTCTTTTTTCCTGGGAGGGCGAAGTTAGGGCACAGCAGGCCCTCTCTCACACTTAAACCTCTATAACAGATAGAAAGGAGATTCAGATTCAGATTCATTCACTTTATTTATGAAAGAGAATGTGAGGGAGTGAGAGAGATAATATCTAAATTACAAAATACATCGGCTCCATAATATATAATAATATACATAAGATGGAGACTTACGGCAATGATTGGAATGTAGGATTCAATAATTATGTTAAACGGTAATATAACTGATGCTGTAATTACATAAAAAGGTGGAGTTTGGACATATAAATGTCCATTCTTGGAGAGGAGTGCTCAAGAATTTACCTCCCAGTAACACTCAACCATGAGCTAATGTTCTCTTGATAAATGCGAAAAAGGATTGAGAATTTAATTCTGTGGAATTTTGTATTGATAAAATTAAAAATGAATGAGAATGACGGGGTAAATAGAGAGAGTTGAAAGAGAGAGAGAGAAAATGACATTAGATTAGATTATACACTTCATTCAAGTAGAGTACATCCTTATTAATCTTAAAAATTATAATCTTTTAAATTCTACAGATCTTGTAAAATTAGTGACGTAATAGCGTGTGAACCATAATTTCGAGTCAATTAGCCCACCTGCGGCTCTGAACGCCTTGGGTATTTGCTTCAACAACAGTACTCATTGTTATTATGAAGCTCGTCCGACGCGTTTCTAGGAACTGAGTCTCATCATATTCATCGTTCAAGTAGTAGCCATAACTTTCAACCATGATACTAAGAATATTGATACATTGTTGCAAAACAAAACTTCAGTATCCAGATATTTCGAAGCACTTGATCACATCTTCAACGTAGTCCGTATTAACTGAAAACCGCCAGAAATTGATTTTGACTTGAAGAGGAGAAACCTATTTTCCCTTTGTAGCTTCAACTGTGAAAATCAACAATCATTGAATTGTAGAAATCATTTTGATCGACAATTTGAGTCCAAATTTATAATTTTTGAACCAATATCGACCGAGCTGGAGGCATTTTCTCATCTTGCCAGGATGCCTTCTTTGCTTGGACAGACTACTAGCCTTGAAAAGTTGCACATATAATATTAAAAATAGTATTATTCACAATATTCAGAAATGATTTCAAATATAAAGTGAGTGACTTCGAGTTTGGTTAAAGAGAAAGAGAGAGTTGTTGAAGGAAAAATGGGAAAGAATTGAATTCTATTCGAAAATTGCCTTTGTTTGGGCGGAGTTAGGACTCTAGGTCCTCTTTACCACACAATTCTAAGAGAGTGTGTGTGAGAGAGAGAGAGTGAAAAAGATTTGTTGAACAAGAATTGGAGGAGAAATGATTGAGAGAGAAACAGTAAATGGGAGAAAGGAAATGATTGAGTGAGAATGAGTTCATTGGTGAGAGAAGGGGTTGGAACCAGAAAGAGCTATAGCAGGCGCCAAACAATCTGGCGTTTGGCGAATGTCTGTTTTTAATGCTGAGCTCCATCAGGACAGTCAAAAGCGGTCTACGATAGCGAAACGGTTGAGCTTCGGTCGCTCCCGACGTGATATGTTGTCAAAGACCGCTCGCCGACTCTCATGTTAGAGCTGAGTGTAAAAATATTTAATTCGGCAACCGTCGGTTTCCTTTGCGTTTGCTAGATATAGTCTGCCCAAGCAAAGAAGACCCTCTGGCAAGATGAGAAAATAACTCCAGCTCGATTAATATTGGTTCAGAAATTATTTATTAGGTCTCAATACTAGGAAACATTTTGATCTACAATTTGAGATCAAATCAATATTTTTTGAACCAATATGGACCGAGCTAGAGTCATTTTCTCATCTTGCCGCAGGATCTTCTTTGCTTGGACAGACTATAGGAGTCTGAGCGTCGAAATCTTGGTCTCGGGGGGACTGCTTCTGACACAAGTTTAATAAAGTGGAGAAATGACACAACTCTAGAGGGTGCGTGGTGGGGAGGAAAGGTTGAGTTGTTTTGTTAGAGCTTTATTTATGTTCCACGGTTGTAGCAGCCCCGAGATGTAGCAGGGGGTTTTGAAAGGGGGGGGAGGGGTTTCGACCCAGATTTTCAGCTACAGTGTTTGGGGATAAATGACAAAACGGTAGTTCCAGCTAACCTAGAAATACTGAAGCCGATAAACTGTATGATCTGTTGTCTATGAAACGGTTGTCGATATACAATGACAAGTAGACAGACTCGCTTCGCTCGCCTTCTCCGCGTGGCTAGGCGGAGTTTTATTCAATTTTACGTTACTGTGAACCCCCCTGAACTGACCAGAACAAGACAATGATCATGATCATGAGAAGAAATTCGTGAGATTTCTGTAATGTGACTTCTCCAATAATCAGGTGTTGTGATGAAGAAGTTGGAGATGTAGGATATAGGAAGAAGAAGAAGAAGAAGAAGAAGAAGAAGAAGAAGAAGAAGAAGAAGAAGAAGAAGAAGAAGAAGAAGAGACAAGAAGATCTCTTCATTATAAGTTGTGAAGGATCAGTGAATACCAGCATTATCTCAGCTCATCCATCATGCTCAAGTGAGAATTGTGAAATGGGACGGGAGTTTGTTTGGTAGAGTGGGGTTGATGAAGAAGGAGGAGGAGGACGAGTAAGAGAAAATGAAGAAGAAGAAAATCAAGAAGTAGAGGTAAACAGTACGAGGTGTGAAGAAACAAGGCATGAAGATCCACAATGGAAGAGACATGTGGAGTATTGAGCTGAAGGATTTATGGATCAACTGGATTAGATGATAAATAATGGTATTTAATTGTAAATTGACGTGAGACAGTTTGTACGGTGATACTATGATGATCGAAATATACAGAAGCTCCCCTATGGATATAGAAATTATACAAAAATGAGTACAAGTAAATAAAATGTACACAAAATAAACGGGAGCTTTTGAAGTAACACGTACGTGAATAAAGGAAATGTAATCATTAGTTTCATCGCTGAAAATGTGAAGTAGAATAGTTGCTATTCTTAGTTTTAACAAGAAGAATGTCAATTTTCGTAGATAATGTCCTTGAGATGACAATCATTCAAACGTATGTACAGTATAGATTCCTGGAAGCGAACAGTGAGATTTTTCACGGCAAGTTGACCCACTGCAATGCGAATCTCAGCGATTTCTTCGTGAATCCTTGTTTTCACCCCGAATAATTATTTTTGAGCGTGAAACGTATGCTTTACTTTATAAATTTGAACACAGTGTATCGACATTCCATACTTACATGGAAATCTCACTGCTCTAATCTTACTGTTTGCTTCCAGGAATGTATACGTTTGAATGGTCGTCATCTCGAAGACATTATCCATGAATATTGGCGTTTTTTTTTGTTAGAACTATAAATGGCGAATATTCTACTTCACATTTTCAGCAATAAAACTAATGATAACATTTCCTTTATTCACGTACGTGTTACTTCAAAAGTTCCCGTTCTTTTGTGTCACCTGTTATAACTTATATCTAATAATAATTAACTACCTATAAATACTGTAACAAAATGGGCAGATTTGAAACCAGAAACCCCACAGTCACTCCTATAATGATATTGATGATATTATATTCATCTATACAATTTATACCACATTTATAAATTCTGAGATTGATAAAAAAATATTGTTACTATGGTACATAAATCTTCCAATTGGAAGTTGGCCGTCCACTACCATACAACCTCAATAATATCTTCATAAACGATAAATAATAATATTCGTGTAACCTGGCTGGCTCAGGTCTGGTGTTAGAGTTTTCAAGTCGCTCCTGATCAATGCCTCTGACATGACTTAACGACTGTTTTTAGGCAGCCGGGACCGACGGCTTAACGTGTCCATCCGAAACACTGGGATGTGGCTTGAGAAAAATTTCTGGTCTGACCTGGGTTCGAACCCGGGACCTTTGGGTTGCAACGCCAGCACTCATAAACGATTATTTGCGTTGAATAAATAATCTAAACAACACTGAGAAACATCGAGTATTTGTGTATACTGGTTAAGAAGGAAGTTTCAAAATAATGACAATTCATACAATACAGCTCAAGCGAACTGTATTTATCTAAACTGTATTATATCTGTATATGAATAATGTAAGTTTAGTCCGTCCAAGCGAAGAAGACGTTCTGGCAAGATGTGAAAATGTCTCCAGCTCGTTCAATATTGGTTCAAAAATTATAAATTTCGACACAAATTGTAGAAAACATTCTGTTATACAATTCGAGGTCGAGTTTTATAATTTTTGAACCAATATTGACGGAGCCGAAGAATTTTTCCCATCTTGCCGGAATGTCTTCTCTGCTCGGACAGATTATTAGAAGGCATTGTGGAACATTCAGCGGTTCCAAATCCAGCTCGAGACGTTGCATCATGAAGGCTCAGTGACAAACTTCTCACGGAATATTCTCAACTAATCTCTTATGATGGATGCAAGAAAGGCTTTGCAAAGTGACAACAGTGTCACAATGTGTGATGTGGGCTGGATTATTATTAATATTATTGTTGTGGCGCGTATTGTGTAGTCTGTCCAAGCAATGAAGACCCTCTGACAAGATCAGAAAATTACTCCAGCACGGTCAATATTGGTTCCAAAAATATTGATTTGATCTCAAATTGCAGATATAAATGTTTCCAACATTTTAAGACAAAATTGTTTATTTGAACTAATTTTTGACCAATTCTGGAGTCATTTTCCCATCTTTCCAGAGGGTCTTCTTCGCTTCGACAGACTATGGGTTAGCGAATGTCACTAATAAATCCTGCGCTCTGTCATTATAGTCTGAAAGTGGTCTTAACGAGAGGAAGGTTTAGCTTACATCGCTCTCGGCTCTATACGCTCTCGCAGACCGCTCATCGACTGACCTTACTGAGCTGTAACATTGTTAACAGTAATTTTCCAACCGCCTGTTTTGATGGTGTCTGCTATCCCCTATTAAATCCACGGATGTAGTCCGTCCAAGCAAAGAAGAGATTCTGGCGGGGTGGGAAAATGACTCCAGCTCATTTAATATTGGTTCAAAAATTATAAATTTAGACGCAAATTGTAGAAAACATACTGTTATACAATTTGATGTCGAGTTTTATAATTTTTAAACCAATATTGAACGAGCTGGAGTCATTTCCCCATCTTGCCAGAATCTCTCCTTTGATTGGACAGACTATAAGCAGTATAGTCTGTTATAGTAGATCGCTACACGGTAGGGAGGATGATCCGGAGTTACTATGTTTCATAAACCCACAATTTATGGTATCGTGAGGTAGATGCACAAATACACAAAATATAATGATTATAATGTTAGTTATGAATTAAGTTATTGTTTTGAAATCTTGGAGGTTAATTTGTCATATAAAATGGTTCATGTTGCTTAGCATCAAATTGCAAAAAATTTAACGATTTTTATCATGAAACTGAAAAAAAAATACAAATTTGCCAGATGCAGGAAGATGAATCAAGATTAAAATTTTGACTTGAAATTGCCTGACTGGAAATTCGATGCTCTGTGAAGTGACTATTATTTTTTCTAACATAATTTTTATCATTAATCATATGTTTGACAATTCAAATTGAATGAATTCAAACCTGGCGCTATAAGTTGACCACAGAATGGCGGACCGTGCGTCTACCCCCTTTTTATAGAGCCCTAGTCTACACCTCATTCACGATAACTTGAGACGAGATAAACAAACCCACAGCGTGAACAAACAGAGTAACCAAACCATCGATACGACACATGCCGACAAAAAGTAACGAATACATACGCACACGTATGCATTGCCAATGCTATGTCGTTTATTGGCTATGTTTTGTCGTGGCTGAGGTAGCCACCCAATACTTACATGCCTACACATGCAAAGATGTTCATTTCGTCTCAAGTCATCGTTAATAGAGTATGATTAGTTGACTAGAGGAAATTGTTACAATAATACTCTAGTTAGCTCGTCAAATTATAATTTTTTTCCAATTCTATAGCAATTTTTATAGCCAATTCTTAGCACCAAAACTTACTCAATTTTTGGCACCATCTATAACATATTATATTACTATTGATTTTTCCCTATTGTCCAAGGCTACTTTAGTCTGTCCAAGCAAAGAAGACCTTCTTCAGGATGAGAAAATGACTCAAGCTCTGTCAATTTTGGTTAGAAAATATTATCAATTTGATCTCAAATTGTAGGAAACAATCTGATCTACTATTGAGACCACATTTATAATTATTGAACAAATATTGACCAAGCTGAAGTTATTTTCCCATCTTGACAGAGGGTCTTCTTTGCTTGGACAGACAATAAATACGTATCCACCAACCATCCGACTAGTGCGACCGTAGCTTGGTGTGAGAACTTACCCAGAAGTTCTGCTCTCATATTATCGAGAAACTGGGATCTAATCAGAGATGTTGATTTCAATCAATAGGGAAGAACGGACCACAGCACACCACGTTGCAAGCTCATTGGTGCATGACAGCTTTTGGAGAGATAGGCATTATTGCACTCGAGTCTTGTAGGGTGAACACCATAAAACTGGCGATCGGGCAATTACTGTTTTAACTATTAGCCCCCTCAGGTCAGTCGGCTAGCGGTCCACGAAATCATTCCACGTGAAGAGTGGTTTGAGCCATCTGTTTCTCGTCCGAATAGACCGCTTTCAGACGGTTATAACAGAGCTGAACATTAATACAGTTATTCGCCGTCCGCCAACTCTGTTGATTTCTGCTATACGTGCACTTCGTGATAACTTGGGGCTAATTCCTGAATCTCAACCCACTAACAACCTTGATCAGAAAGAGAGAGAGTGAGAGAGGGTTGTTTAAGAGGTGTAGTCTGTCCAAGCAAAGGAAACCCTCTGGCAAGATGAGAAAATGACTCCATCTCGGTCAATATAGATTCAAAAATTATAAATTTGGTCTCAAATTGTAGATCAGAATGTTTCCCCAAAATGTGAGACCAAATTTATAGTTATTTAACCAATACTAACCGAGCTGGATTTATTTTCTCATCTTGCTAGAATGTCTTCTTTGCTTGGACATACTAAATTTGGTTGTGCTTTGCAGGGTAGTGGAGGAGTTGGTTGAAGAGGTACTACCATTCATCAATTTGTTACTGCCTGACTGAGTATCCCAATCTGATATCATTGATGGGGGCATTATGGAGATTAATCGTAATCGGCCTCAAACCCATTAATGCCTCCTCACACGGCTTTCTGAAACGCATTATTGATACAAAAGTCCGAAATTGATACGCAATCCGTACAGGAAGGAAGCTCATTGACACCTTTGATTTTCTTGATCGTGAAATTCGAGTCAAAAGTTATAGTCTGTCCAGGCAAAGAAGACCCTCTGGCAAGATGCAAAAATGACTCTAGCTCGGTTCAAAACTTGTCAATTCTATCTTAAATTGTAGGAAACAATCTATCTACTATTAAGAACACATTTACAATTCTTGAAAAAATATTGACAAAGCTGGAGTCATTTCCCTATCTTGCCAGAGGGTCTTCTTTGCTTAGACAAACTATACCTCTATATGGTGGTTTTGTGATAAGTAGGAATGATAAAAAGATCCAAAATTGATACGAAATCGTACTGTTAGTAGCTTATTGACGCAAAATTTTTGCAATGGTTCGTTGCATAGGGAGTTTAGCTCATCTTGACAATCCCGAAAATCGAGAGAAAATAACCATTGGCTCTCTAAAGTGTGTTGGCTCTCTCAGTGTTTTCATTTTTCAATCAACTCAACTCGGAAAAATACAAAAACTGAGTTTGAATGCTTTCAAAATGTTTAATAATTGAGAAATAGTATCAAAGTATTACCAATACACCAGCAATCCAGCGTTGCAAATGTATCGTATTAACCAACTTTTGTCCTATGTTAATTTTGTGATCTGTATCACTCTGTATCATACTTTTGCGTATCACAAAGCCGCCGTGTAAAACTGATAGTGAGTCTTGAAATTTAAGATTCTTGTTTGATTAAATTTGATTCTATGTTCGATGTATGATTTATTCCACTTTTTTAGTAGACTGCGCAATAATCGAATAAATTTTTGTATATTCGAATTTTTGTATGTTGAATTTTCCTAATTTTGTTTTCTTCTCTCTTATTTGCAGGTGAGTTTATCTCTCTTCTCATGCATTTTCATGGTCATTTTCTGTAAGTAAACAAAAATTTAAAACTACAAGAAATCAATTTTCGCCACATTACACAGAATTCAGCTTTCTCAATCCCTTAGAAAATTGGAAAGCCTTTATTTGCAGACGACACTCGTAGAAGATCGGAAGGAGATTCTTTCCGAGCTGGTGTACGGAAAGAAGTCATGTGACCTACTAATATTAACCTAGCCGTCCAATCGGGTGCCAATTTACTTCTCCATTGAGTCTCTATAACCTTATCAAGTTTAAATCTCAGAAATAGTCGCAAGTGATTCTTATTCAATTCTTCCTTGATCAAACAGTGTTGTGGAAATTATCGTACGTAACTCACACATAAAGATTAGCCGGCCCGGTTGGCGCAGTGGGCTGGGGCGTCGCAACCTTCGGCCCGCTAGCACTGCATGGTCAGGGCTTCAGACCCAGTAGGCATGGCTGTTCTTTACCGCATCAATCACCTTCGCTCTCATTATCCATTACCCACGCATAAGCTAAAATGCTTATAATTTTTATTATTTTTCTATTATATTATTTATTTATTTATCATACCAAGGGCGATGCCTGTTCTTTCAACCGATGTGCGCCTTTCCAATAGATTAATAAATAATAAATCATTATTATTTTATTATATTATTTTATCATTTTCATTGCGGGTATCATCCGCAATAAGAAAAAATATATGAATGGAAAGATGTTTACGGTATTTGGATTAGCCTATTCCCAGGCTCGGCAAGCCTCACTCGGGAAACTATCCTTACACAATTGGTTACTCATACCACTGGCGGCTCGTGTCCACGAAACACGTGAAGTGCTGTACAGTTAAAGATGCGGCCACTTCACCTGTTTCGTGGGCACGATCCACCAGTGACTCATACAACAGAGAATCTTAGTGATTAATTGAATAAGAATTCTTATCCCTCTCAATCTTGAGAAGATGACTTGATTGCAATAGTCTGTCGAAGCAAAGAAGACATTCTGGCTACATTTAAAAATGACTCAAGCTTAGTCAGGTGCGAGGTGTGACTTTTTGGCTCGGTCATCTCTAGGAAAAATTTAGTTTTGCACCCCATCTATCTCACGCCCCTCTCATACCCAAAAGATAATAATGTTCCATTTTAGACAATTATTTATCAAGCTTTATTATAACTAGTCCAATTACTAAAGATAATACACGATGAAGAACAAAAATACTGTTGGAAATTAATAAATAATTGGATAAATTAAGTACGGTGTTATTCAAATCAATATGCTAATTGAAATAGAAATTAAGAATTGAAATAGAACTCCGAGAAACCAAATATAATTCGATGATTACCTAGCCGAACGATATTGATTTATTTATTTAATGACAAATTATTCCTTATCTTAGTTAACCATAGTTATTAATCATATCATTCATTGTACAAGAGGCCAAATAATAGTACAATACAATAAACATCATTTGATTTAAGTTTGCAAAACTGTACGGAGCGCAGAGTGCAGAGAATTTGTTGTCAGAGACGGTGGAATCGCAGAAAATAGCAATGTTTTCGTCCGTATACTCCGTCCATCATTTGTGGGAGGGAGTGGGAGAGTTGATGCAGAAGAGTGGTGGTAACGAACGCGAAACAGCATTACTGGAATCGCTCGCTGTTGAGCATATTGAACGAATTGAACTGATGATGGAGTAGTTCACTCTATTTTGAACTTGGCGCGCTTGGAAAAAGCTTTGATTTCTTCACTTCTTTGTATTTATTTTCAATATTTTCAACTTGATAATTCCTACACATTATAATAATATCAATTTCTGTCTAGTCATCGGCGAATCCAAAGATGACCGGACGCCCCGCCTCTGAGCTTAGTCAATATTAGTTCAAAATGATGAATTTGGTCTCAAATTGTAGATCAGAATGTTTTCTACAATTTGAGACCAGATTTATAATTTTTGAACCAATATTGACCGACCTGTAATCATTTTTCGATCTTGTCAGAATGTCTTCTTAGCTTGGGAAGACTATAAATACTTCAATCCAACTTTTTGGTCACTCACATGTCATTATTAATCGTCGAGTATGATATCTTTGAAAGAATACACATTATCTTCCCACGTACACTGTCAACTTTCAAGAGGTTATAAAAAGTTTCTCTTCTCATGCCAAGAGTGATGCTCGCACAATTGTTGAAAGTTTCAAGAAGTAAGTTTCAAGAGTGTTGACGTTTTTATTGACGTGAAGCAATTTCAGAGAAGTTATATGTTTTCTTTTCCGTTCATTTTACACCATTAAATTTTTCTCACATTGAGGGAACTCAGACTTTATGATATTTGTTTCTCTCTTAGTTGGTAGTGAATGAGACACCTGTCATGGATACTTCATTTCTCAACTAAATAGAAGTGAGTGCAATCCAAGAATCACGAACAGACCCTTTAATAAATCACATTTTTCCATTGTGCTATAATTTCAACAGTAGTTTCTTCTATACGATTTCATTAGATTTCCTTCATCCTAGGGCTACTTTATTACTGTTTATTCGAAATGTTAATCACAGTACCTTTTTTTAATTGGGGATTTTATTAGGGAATGCTTCTGAATCTGTAATCTCACAGTGTGGACACTGAGTGTAAAACTTTTTGATTGGTTTACAGAGAAACACTGGCGGCTCGTGCCCACGAAACAGGTGAAGTGCTCGTATATTTTTCTGTACAGCACTTCACCTATTTCGTGGGCACAAACCGCCAGTGCTGCATATAGTCTCTGAGAGAAGACTATAAGAGCAGTTCTCTAAATAGGTGGTTCCATATTTGAATATTATTTTCAAAGTAGGCTAACGAACTTTTTGATGTATTAGGTCATCTTCATCTCCCTTTCTCATCATTGAAGATGATATTTTTCCGGTTGTTAACATTTTTGATTGTACTGTTCTTAAATTGAAAGTTCTATTGAACTGTGTCATTAGAACTTCGATTTGCCATATTGAAGTTAATGCTTTTGAAGGGAAGCTGCTCGCGATATGAAGAATTTCAAGCCAAATTGAATACCGGAAACCGCATTTATATGTATTAAACCGTTTCAAATAAAATTTAGGTATAGTCTGTTCAAGCAAAGAAGACCCTCTGACAAGATGAGAGAATGAGTCCAGCTTGTTCAATATACGTTCAAAAATTGATTTGGTCTTAATCGTAGGAAACATTCTGATCTACAATTTGAGACCAAATCAATATTTTTTACAAATATTGACCGAGCTGGAGTCATTTTCTCATCTTGCCAGAGGGTCTTCTTTGCTTGGACAGGCTATATACCTTAGGCCGGTATATTACCATAGCTTCCTTTTATAGAAGGCCCTGCCCTAATAATATGGCAACGTCGCACCGTAGACACAGTCTTTTCATATGAAAGCATTAAGTACAGATACAAATCATGTATGTTGACTTGATTTTTCTCTCTTTTGAGCATAATTTCCATGGAATAGGTTCATGAAACTCTTCGTATAGAATGCCTTTTGTGATTTATGTACTAGATTGTGATATATATTAGCAAGAAAGATTAAGAATAGACAATGATTTATAAAAATAGCTTATGAGTTGTAGCGAGTCGAATGTGAGAACGCACACAAGAAACGCTTCCGTTGGAACAGCTGATTGAAAAATGCTTTTAAATGGACCCAATATCCTACTCTACATAGTTGTCAGTTTTAAGGCCATGGCCTACTATTAAAGGAAGTTATGGTATTACACGATAATATTCTTATTATCATACTTGATCATATGAAAAGAGGTTAAAATACGAAATTTTCATCTCTTTCCATATCATCAGATATGATCATAGAACTATTATCGTGTTATACCAATACCTACTAATAATACATCTACATGGATGTATTAGTAGGTATTGGTTATACCGGCCTAAGGTCAAGCCGAAAATCTTCTACACGAGTTACGGCAACCATTTTGTTTTTAATACATCGTTTGCCGCGGACACATCCCATAATGCAACAGCCAGTTCGGTGGGTGTTATTCTGTTATCATCATTTCCAGCACACGTGCGGAAAACAAAAGCTGCTTTTTCCGAAACGCGGCTAAAATTCGCAACAACTTGTGGAAAAGGACCATTAAACAAAGCTATCTTGGGGTGGTGGCGAAAAAGAGAGAGAGAATAATAATGTGTGAAGAAGGAGAAAGAAACAATGAAGATACATTGAAATGTGTTCTCTTGTGAAATGACACGACAATATTATCTTTCCACCCTGCTTCTTGGCTAGTGTATGAAATTTAACGCCGTGCTTTTGTTGCCGCTGCTATTCCGTCTGACTTGGAGATAAAACAGCGAAATATACACCCGTAATAATAATAATAATAGTAGGAAGTGTGAAAGTCATTAGGGAGAGCGTGCATTAGCGAATGAAAACTATGTGGCCGCCATTATATTCCTCCAGTTTTGGTGAGCAACGAGCAAAGAAAGTTATGGCAATAAGTAGAGAGTCTATTCAGAAGATGATCGTTTCGTGCAGTAACTGGTGAGAATAGAACTAAATATTATTGTCTTACACTCTCTACCAGTAACCAAGACTTGGATGGAGCATGAGCTATATGGATGGCGGATTTACAAGTTTTGGTATAGTCTGACCAAGCAAAGAAGAGCCTCTTGCATGATGGGAAAATGACTCCAGCTTGGTCAATGTTGATTTTAAAATTATCAATTTGATCTCAAATTGTAGGGAACGATTTGTTCTACTATTAAGACCACATTTATTATTCTTCAACAAATATTGACCAAGCTGAAGTCATTTTTCCATCTTGCCAGAGGCTCTTCTTTGCTTGGTCGGACTATAGTCTTATGGTTATGGATGGTATACTATAGAGTGTTCAACTTGAAAGAGTCAATTAGTTTCATTACTTGATTATCTAAATATACGATAATTTGGTTTATATGTTTAAAATGATGTCCATCAAGTTCTACGCTCTCATCGACACGTTTGAAAATGTTCCTGGCTACTCTTTTTAGTTGCATACTGTCTATTTGGTTGATGGCGTTGAATGGCTTGTTCAAATCAATGCCCAACAACAACTGGCTACACTCTTCTGTTCAGGCAATAAACATTCCCCCACCCGGCAGATCCAGTCCTAACAAACTCACCCATATTATTTTACCCATCACACAACAATATGATTTTCAACAAAACTATTCATTCAATATGAACTGCCAAGTAACAGGGCCTCTTTTACTTTTTGAGTAGTTGTGAAGGTGATATTGTGTTAGTTATCCATATTAATACCTCTTTAAAGTAGAACACTGTATATTCTGATGGTATGGTATGTGTTTGTTGATGATTTGTGATGGTGATATCTTGATAGTTATCCAAATTGAATGAAAATACATTGTCAAACCACTGATTAATTTAAAATCGAGATACTGGTTTCGGTTGCTACACCATTATCAATTATTTTCAATTTTAGAAAATCAATCTTCAATGTCGTTCCTCGTGGAAGAAAAATTAGCAAAAGTTGAAAATATTCCTGTTAAATCTCATCAGGAGTTGAAAGTTTGCCAAAAGTATGGCTTTTTATCTCAGCTTATACTGTTACGAAGCGTTTCACACTAATGGCCACACTGTAAATATAAATAATATTTCATTCAAATCTGTTATTTGTTGAATAGTTCTGAAGGTGATATTGCGGTAGTTATCCATTTTTAATGGAAAGACAAGATATTATCAAACTACAAATTCAACAAATCAAGATACCAGTTTCGGTTGCTATACCATCATCAATAGACCGGTATACCAGTTTTCAATATATCTGTGGTTTGGCAATATATTGTCTTTTCATTTAAATATTTTATAACCTGGTGTGACATATGTCCAATAAGTTTTACCGAGATTAGGGCTTGCTGCTAAATGGCTTATTTTACGGTTAAGGGGGTCTTAAGCGTCCCATACACACACGGGAGTTGATCCGCCGGCGGGATCCGAAAGGAGTTGATCCGTCAGTGTGTTGGCGTTTTAATTGCTTTTAATTGCCTCTCGGTCCAACTCGCGCCAGGCACGGCGAGTGCTTGTGGGGCGGCTTGCCTGGACTCGGATCAATCAAGGCCAAACTTTCCACCAAATTCCAAATCGACTAATAATAGAGATAGAAACATTTTGATTGCAGATTCGTTTTCTGCGACCTAGAGTTTAGCCATAAGGTCCTGATTGTGAAAAAAATTGAAAAATATTCATATTTAAGAAAATTTATCAGCGCATTGAATCACTATTATTTGAATAGAACACAGTTTTAAATTATCAATTCATCTTTTATGGCAATAATTATTCTTTTCATTCAACTATTGAAAAAGAAAATCAATTTTATAAAAGTGGAATAGATAATTTTAAACTGTGTTTTATTTTATCACATCATCAGCCTGGATTCTTAACTATATTATTTGATTTTTTATCTATCAGCCTATATTATTCTGATATAAATATAACAATTTGTTGTTCAATTTCCTGAAACTCACTTGAGAGAGTCGGGCTGTATGTGACCATTGACAATGATTGTGACATTGTAGGCCAATGAACTATAATTCTATGCCCCAACGCGACTCTCTTCATTGGAAAACTATTTTTGTTTCTGAATCAACATTGTTATGAACCCTCCCTTCCAATATGAATAGGCTCCATGTGAATGGGCTGCAAAAATCTTTTGTCAATGACAACTTTTTATTCTCAAACACACCCTCAACTTTTTCAAACGAAACTTCAAAATGACACCTCGTGTGCATCTAGCAGTTGTTGGGAGTCAGCCGTGAACTGCAGCTCTACAATCTTCTAAAATAGTTTCGTGTACTCTTGTTCATAGTTTTGTTTATAAAGTTTAGTTTTCATTTTTATTGTTGCTTCAGAGTTCTGTCCTCAGAATAACAGGAAACTATGCTAGTTTCAATGGGTATCCCTTGATTTCTACTTTTGAGCTGGATTTTTAAAAGCCAGCCTGGATTTTTAAAGCCAGACTGGATTTGATAATAATTAAAAAAAGGGAACTGAATCCAAATCTGGAATCAGAATTTGACTATATGGTTATTGTTATTAAATAGCGTTTTCAAGGGATTGGTGAAGAAATACGTAAGCGGGTAATTCCTTATATTAGTGTCTTTCATATAGAGGTTATAAAGGTAAGTTTATTTTAAACATGAATATTTTCCAAATTTTTCACAATCAGGACCTTACGGCTGAAATTGAGGTCGCTGAAAACGAATCTGCAATCAGAATTTTTCTATCTCTATTATTAGTCGATTTGGATTTTGGGGATAAGTTTGGCCTTGAATGACTTGACCGGCGGGATCCAAGCCGCTTTGGGCATGTGTGTGGTGAATTTCTCCAAGTCTGAGCTCGTTAATTGCTGCTCGGGAAAATGCCCATAGGAAAATGCCCGTGTGTGTATGCTCAGCTTTAGACGAGACGTGTACAAGTCGCTTTCTACAAGTCACTTGTACAATCGCTTTTTACTTACTAACTTCTACTTACCTTGGAGGCGCTAGTGGGCTTTTAGACGAATTATTAAGGAGTCACTTGTAAATTTCAGCAAGTCGCGACAGCTGTTGCAGTTATTTATTTATTCTCAAGAGAAATTTTAAACAATTAGAGTTCTTAGAGTAGCTAGTCAATGGCTGTAATAAATAGGTTTCAAAACTTGTCACTAGGAACGCCGTAGTGAAAAAGTTTCAAAACTTGTCACTATGAGCGCTGATGCCGCTGTAGACTGTCACGTGACCTCCTACAAGCTGGTAAGTTGACAGTTCACGTTCAGAATGTAGCAGTCCTGGGGCTTGTTACTCACCTGAGACTTGCTGCTGTCCTATAACCTGGCTTGTTGGTGTTTAAACGTGACGTGTAGCTAGTCGCCAGTAAGAAGTGGCTTGCTACACGTCTCATTATTTAAGACCTTATTTTCAAAAGAACAAAATCTTGATCGAGATTTGCTTCGTCTTGGAAAAATATAAGTGGATTTGTAGTTCTCTCTCCGGCTGAAACAGCCGACTAGCAGTTTGTTTTTATGTTTTGATCCAAGCAGCAAATTGTCGACTCGGCGGAAGCGTTTTTCGAGACTTGTCTCAACTGAGTACGAGCTCGAGATTTAATAGTCTCTCAACAGTATTGTCTTCGGAGTAGCGCAGAATATCTTGCGGTATTTACTTTATGTGCTGAACAGTAGATAATATAGTCTGTCCAAGCAAAGAAGACATTCTGGCAAGATGGAAAAATGACTACAGCTCGGTTAATATTAGTTCAAAAATTATGAATTCGGTTTCAAATTGTAGGAAACATTCTGATCTTCAATTTGAGACCAAATTTATAATTTTTTAATATATATTGACCGAGCTGGAGTCATTTTCTCATCTTGCCAGAATATCTTCTTTGCTTGGACAGGCTATAGTTATAAAGACAGCGAGAAATCGAGTTGGGATGTTGTCGATGATGCTGGGGGGGGGGGGATGAAATGGAAGGGGAGGGGAGACAATGGCAAATGCGGTTTACTAAAGTGTCGTGTACTTATCTACCGCCATTTTAGAAAAGGCTACACTCACTATTGTTTGTCATTCTGTTTTTGACTCTTTCTATCTCTCACTCACACAATCTCATCGTTGCCTATCTCTCTCACACTCTCTCTAACTCTTTTTCTCGGAAAGTTTGAGTGTTAATGGGAGGGATGGTCTTCAAGATCTCTCCCATTCTGTCTATCAAGAATCTAACCCATGAGAATCTATTCTATGAGAATCTATCCTATTCTGTCAGGTTGGACGCCACATCTCTCTCTCATAGCTCTCTTGTCTAGCAAGCCTAGATGGCGAGACCGGTCAGCATGAAATGTAGCCAATGAAGTAACCCATTGCTAGAAACTCTAAAAACGCCAATCCATGGAGCAAATTTGTAGCTATTACGAAGTTAAGATTTGTAATATATATTTCTGACACTGAAAAATTGTACATACTTTTATTATAATCGTGTATAAAACTAATAAAAACAACAACAAAGTAAAAATTCAATATTACATAAGTTCAATGGGCACTAATAATAATAATATTATAATAATAATTAAAAAAAAATAATTCGTTTATTTCACTGCATTTTTACATACATTAAATCTGTATACATACATTAAGTATAATAATTGAACATAAAATAATAATAGAATCTCACATTTAACAGAAAAAAAGAAAACCACAGTGCATCCCTCTTAAGGTTGAACCTGTGATGAGGCATGGCTCGCTGTCTAAAAGAGGCACTTAATATAATAATACAATAAAAATTTTGGGGTAGCAAACCAAACAGTACATTTTATACAATAATAGGTGCGCTTTTACAAGATAAGATCTGAATATTTAATATTAACAATAGATCTATGAAAAAATCCAAAATTCCAAAATCAATATCACACTACTATTGAACTTTCTCTTCATAGAAGCGATTTAGTTCATTTTTGAACAAATTCTAACTGGTTGCATCAGATATATCTGATTGCAGTTTATTGAAAAGTCTAATGCTACTAATACTGCCATTGGCAGGGCAGTTTTATGACCGCTGTGAAAATTAAGAGGGGGGTGACTCTCCTGGAGTTACCCTATGATTATTGCAATCATCAATCTAAGCGTGAATATTCTGTTATCTATTTAAATTCAAAATTTTTTTAAGTAAAAAGTGTTTATCAAAATAAAAATAGTAATGTAAACTTCCATAATCTCTCATTCACCATCATCATCACCTTTGCTCGAAATACGCGCTATTAAGTCACAATTGCAACAATAAATGAATAAATTGATCCAAATTCTTTCCCTACTCGCTCTAAATCTAGCATCTCTTTCCCTTCCTAATTCGTACGCTTCACTGGCACTAATTCCCTCGCTACAACGTAATCACCCCTTTATAGCGAGTGAGCAGAAAGTACGCATCAAACAACTGTAGTCGTAAATTTTTCAAGGCAATAAATGTTTCGTAAGAGTACCCGTGGGATTGGCATGAGCCGTCCGGGCAAAACTAGATTAGCGAGCTGAGACGAGCTTAGACGAGCACTTGTCCGAGGCAGAACTCGACTTTCAGCAGACGCCAACGAATTTGGCGGTTGGAAAATAACCGTTATCAATGCTCAGATCTCTCAGAGCAGTCTGAAATTGGTCTGCAAGAGATGAACGGTTTAGCTGAGGTCGCTCCCTGATTTTTATGCTTTCGTAGACTACTCACCGACTATCCTAACAGAGCTGAGCGTTCGTAACAGGTATTCGCCAACCGCCAGGTTTGTCGGCGTCTACTTTGACAAACTCACAAAAATAGCGCGATCAACATCAACGCACGCTCCAATGCAAGTTTTTTCCAAACTAATTCGATTCCCGCCATTTAGTTCTTCGTTTTATACAGCTTCGGATTGACCTTTTTTCTAGGTTGATCAGTTCACCAGAAATTAGCCTGTACCTAACATGGATAATAGTATTGATGACTCCGAAATGTTAGGTTGTTGTTGTTTCGTCTGTCTCTTGTACGTAGTGTAACCTACTAAAGTAAAACGAATTAAAATAGTCCAGTGAGACTTGATGCAACGTTGCCAATTCGGCTGATTATAAATAAAAACTTATTTATATTTTCATAACACACCTGATGAAACGGCAAGGTCTGTGTGTGGAACTCAGCCAAAGCTAATGAAGTACAGTACCTGTAATAAAGGTGTGCCTGCCGAAAATACGCGCGTAGCGGCTTAGCGTATCTACAATGTATTGAGCTACTGTACTTTCATACGGGAATTGGCTAGTTCTAGAGCGTGCCTCTAGATAGGAGAACTAACTAACACAAACTGTATTTTAAGAACACTTTGGTTTCATAGTACGCTGGGCGCCGGCGTAGTTTCGGAAAGCACCCTTAAACATCACTGTTGCTCTTTAAAGATCTGTTTTGTTTCTCAGGATGCAGTCATGTCGGAGAGTCGATTTAGCATCGCTTTGCTATCAGCTGTATTGTATAACGCATGTATAGCTAATCTAAGCAAAGCGATTCTAGGATCGATGCTCCGACATGAGTTGCACCCTTAATCAATGATGATTGTAATAATCAGTGTCTTCGTAACTTAAACATTTAAAAATGTTACATTGAAACACAAAAAAAACATACTTTTCACACATAATGAGTGTGGAAAAGGCAGTTTTACAAACGAATAATTATGTTCTCCAAACGAGCGGTACGCGAGTTTGGAAAATAATTATGAGTTTGTAAACTTTTCCACATGAATTATGTACATTTTTTCGTCATACTAGACTGAGAAGGATTTATTAAAACCTTAAACAACTGAAAACATTAACTGAAGCCAACATAACCGTGAACTGTCATGGCGGCTCGTTCGACTTGTTTATTCAGCTGGGCTAGATTTTCAGTGCTGTAATTATCATCGTGATGATGACTAGTGCTGTAATAATCATCAAAATGATTATTCCCGCATTCAGAACAGCTGATCTTTGATTTTCCTGTAAACGGCAATTTTCCACGCAAATCTAGTTTGGAAAGTTGTGTATTACATACGAGTATGGCGAAAAAATATTTCTTCTTATTCTCAAGAAAATGGAGGAGAAGGATAGGAAAAGTGTAGACGAAGAAAGAGTAGAATTTCAAGAAGAAGGAGAAGAAGATCAAGAAGAAGAATACTGCGGGAAATCGTGAAAAAGGCGGGAAATGTAGATAAGAGCGATGAAGTTTTGAAAAGAGCGGTAGAAACTTCAAAAAGACCGGGAAATTCGGAAAAGAGCGGGAAATGAGCGAAATTTTAACAGTTCTTGTCGCATTTGTACGAACGCTGACAAGAGAATGAGAATGAAGTTCTGAGAGAATGGGAATGAACAGACAGACAATGGCCGACTCCCGGAAATAAAGAGACACTGAGGAAATAGTGTCGTCTGAAGCAGGATACCAAAACAGAATAGGAGCTATAATATACACAGATATGGACAGAGATGAGAAAAATTGAAAAGGAGCAAGAATATAATGATTTCTATTGTACTGTATAAGAAAAATTTTCTTGGTGGAAAACAAATTATAAATTAATCAATTTATTCGTTTTAAATATAGCCTACAGGAACTAAAGCAGATACAGAATGGAAAAGAGGTAAAAATATACAAAAACTCAAGCAGATACAGAATGGAAAAGAGGTAAAAATATACAGAAACTCAAGCAGATACAGAATGGAAAAGAGGTAAAAATATACAGAATGGAAAAGAGGTGAAAATATACAGAAACTCAAGCAGATACAGAATGGAAAAGAGGTAAATATATACAGAAACTCAAGCAGATACAGAATGGGAAAGAGGTAAAAATATACAGAAACTCAAGCAGATAAAAAGAGAAAAAAGAGAAAGAAAATACAAATACATAAGAAGATGGAAGAGGAGCAAGATGAAGCAAGCTAAAAATTAAGCAGAAACAGGAAACGAAAAGGAGGAAAATCATGAATTTGGTTAAAATGACACGCATGTATCTCAGCTATTTTTAAAAATATTGGGTTCGGTTGTTATTTTTATCAAAAAAGAGATGAGAATGAAGTGCGCTAGAAGAAAATTACCTATGCAATACAAACAAACATTCAATTTTTTGTCTGCATTTGCTTCTCTGAAACGACTCTTTTTCAGAGTGAATCAAAAGAGACATTTTAACTAGTTCCCACTTAATAGCTCAGTTTATTTGTGTTTGTAGGTTGTGCACACAAGTTTGGGAAAACACGACTTATCAAGGGAAATATAAATTAATACAATAGTATACGAGATGTACAACGTTCATGAAACTAAGTGAAGACACTCTTCTTCTTAATTCCATGACAAGATTTACTCCTCATGATCAAGAGGAACATTTTTCCTCGTATACGTATAATATCATGTAAATGATGCGTTGAACTGTTAATGTTGGTAGTACTGGCAATAAAACGCGGGACGTTGGCAAGCACAAGTCGGTTCAAGCAAAGGAGACATTCTGGCGAGAGCGAAAAATTCTTCCAGCTCGGTCAATATTGGTTCAGAAATTATAAATTTGTACTCAAATTGTAGGAAACATTCCACTCAACAATTTGAGACCAAATTAATAATTGTTCAACAAATATTGACCAAGCTGGAGTCTTTTTCCCAGGATGTCTTCTGTGCTTGGACAAACTACAGACAGAAAGACAACTTCATTCGAACCCGGAAATTGGAGTCTGGATTCCGATTCTTTGTGAACGTTATCAGTTGATGAAGAGAGAGAAGAAAGAAGGAGAGAGAAACTAACAAATAGAATTAGATTCAGATTCATTCGCTTCATTCATGTAGATACCAAAATTTATTGGCTCAAATCCTTTATCATGCAAATTAAAAATGGGATTAATAACACGGTTCGTTTGAATAAAGTAAGTATAGACTATGAAAACTTGTAGAATGATATCTAATAATTGGTGGGATTTTTACACATAAATATCATCCATACTTGGAGTATTTTCTTCATGATTTACATTTCAATGAGAAATTAAGGTTATTCATTTTCTGTTATAATCGTTATACATCACACAGCTTGTGTTTCAGATAATGTTGGCCTACATGACATATTTCAATAATTTCATGTTTCTAAAACAAATATATTGTTAGCGGGAGCCACCGTATATAACAAACATTACGAGAGAGATTCCCTGTTTTTAATTATTTCTCTTTTTTCACTCACCCTCACTCCTGCTTTTACTCAATCTCTCTTTCTCGCGCGCTCTCTCACTCGCTCTTTCTCTCTCGCTTGAAAAATGCCTCAGCATGCTTGCAACAACCCCTTCAGCAATCGCTCACATTTCCACGCTTGTACAGTCTGTCCAAGCAAAGAAGACCCTCTGGCAAGATGGGAAAATGACTCCAGGTCAATCAATATCAGTTCAAAAATAATAAATTTGGTCTCAAACTGTAGGAAACATTCTGCTCTACAATTTTAAATGAGATTTATAATTTTTTAATTAATATTGACCGAGCTGGTGTGATTTTTCCATCTTTTTATAATGTCTTCTTTGCTTGGATAGACTTTGGTACGGGTTAGTAATAGGCTGCTGAAAATAATTGGTAGAACGTGCTTAGTGGAAGACAGAAAAAAACTCCTTCTGCCCCCCCCCCCCCAGATTGGTTGAACCACTCTTTTTTCGAGAAAAAATTCACTACCATTTTTAGCGCATTCCCACCCTAGCCAAAAGCTATATTTTTCAAGTGGGAATTTTTTGCGTGATTTTTTCCAATTCACTTCCAGCAATATCCAATCTTGTAGTTTTTGATATTTTTTAATCTTTTGGGACTAATTCAGGAAGCGGTCTAGTAAAGTACATCCAAGCAAAGAAGACATTCTGGAAAATGACTCCTGATCGGTCAATGTTGGTTCAAATTTATTGAATTTATTATCAAATTGTAGGAATCATTTTGATCTATAATTTGAGACCAAATTTATCAGGAGCCTACATTCACTGAGAGTTCTGACTGACAGTTCGATCGTTACAGTCCACAGCCTGCCGGTCTACTGCTGTTATGGACTGTGGTTTTCCCCATCCACAATTATCCATTCAAATTATTTTGTGAAATTTGACAATATATAAGTTTTCTTATCATGGAGAGATTTCACAACATCACCATCAATTCCACTAATATTCTTATGGCTTTTATTGGTGGGGCGACCTCGCCAATGTGCACTTGGTCAAATACCAGTAACCCATCCAAGTTTATCCAAGAGCAGTTCTTTGTGTTTGTGACTTAACATCACGTTCACCAATAGATCACCCTCACCGATAGACCAATACTCAGTACACTGACGAGAGTTGTACACTGGATGAGTTGTACTGGAGAATGTACACTGGATGGGAGTTTATGAGTTATTAATGGATGTTAGACATAAGTTAATTTGTGGATGTGGATTATGGACCCTTATTAGCATATTTTTTTAGCATTAGTCTCTTAGTAGTGGTAAACAAGTGATATGTTAGGGCCGGTTTCTCCAAAAAAGTTAATCTAAATTTTGGATTAAACCATCAGCTGGCTCAATTGAAACACAAGTTAATAAAAGTGACCATACACTGACAGCTGATAGTTTAAACTAAAATTTCAGTTAAACGTATTTGGGGAAACCGGCCCTACCGTCCATACAAAATGCCATTATGTTTCCAATACCGATCCATGGGCCTTGTGTCCTTGGATCCTTGAGTCTGTTCTATTGTAGAGCGCGACCATTTTTGAAAAAGCAATACTGTGCTGTAAGACTATTTCCTGGTTAGTGCTGCAAGTTACGCCACATTTTATCAATTTGAGCGGAAATTAGATATATTTATTGCTGGGTTTATTGGCACTTGAAAACGAGAAGAGGCTGTAAGATGCCAGAGAGGGAAGAAGAGAGAGAGAGAGAGTGAGTGAGAGAGAGAGAGAGAGATAGAGAGAGAAGATGAAGTGAGAAGAAAATAGATAGAATAATGTATTTGAGAGAAAGTAAAAAATGGTGAGAAGAACGTTAGAGCTAAGGAGAGAGGGAAAGAGAAGAAGAAGTAAGAAGAAAATGGAAAGAAAAGAGTATATAAGAGAGAGAGACAGTGAGAGAGAGACTAAGAAATGGAAGAAAGAGCTAGAGAGAGGGAGAGAGTAAGAAATAGACAGAAGAAAGAGATTGATTGATTGATTGAATGCCTTTTATAAGGGCGGAGTTAGGACTCTTGGTCCTCTCTACCACTGAACCCTCAAAGAGAGAGAGATAGGTAGATAAATGCCTTTATTGACATTTTGTTAATACTTTACAAATGTTTTGTGGGCGGAGTTGAGGCATGCAAGCCCCCTCTTCCACTATAACCTACAAGAGAAAGAGTGAGAGAGAGAGAGAGAGAGAGAGAGAGAGAGAGAGAATTGCAAGAGAGTGGTCTAGGTCAAAGAAACCCAAGTTGTCGGAGAAAGAGAGACTTTCTTATACTTTAATTCATGTTACTTCCAATTCAGAATAACATGAAGGCCTATATAATTGCATCAAGTAGAGTACAATGAAGAGTACAGAGTCAGAGAAACAGAGTAATATTGTGCGTGGAAACGATTAAAGTGAGAAAATAGTGAGAGAGAGAAAGAGTAAGAGAGAGAGAGTGAGGGAGTGCGAGGTAGTGGGTGTGAGTGAGAGGGGAAAGGAATAGAGGAAGAAAAATGAAAGCCTACGAAAATGTTTATTTTCTGTCAAATGGCTCATTCGTGGTTTGAAAGGTTATGAAAGCTGCTACTTGTTGTTACTTTGTGACTATAATAAAAACACGTGATTTCTTCTTTTATAGTGGGGTTGGGCGTGAAATTGAATAAGGAGACTATAATTCAAGAGAAGCATCTTCAAGTGGAAATTTCTTAGATCGGGCTACTTCACTTATGTAAGGAGTGTGTGTATCTTTGGCGATAAACTTTTCAGAGGTTGGAAAAGCACGGGGGACATAAAACAACTTTCTGAGTTGAAAAGTGAAAAGTTCAACCTGGTATAACCACTTTTGTGATCTTTCTTAATAAGACTGTTTCCTTTTCCAAATTATTTCATGAATAAGCATGTATACAGGGTTCTTTGCATGAATTAACTAGTACTGTAATGCAGTAAATTTGCAGAAAAGTACTTATTGATGATTGAAAGTTCAAAATTGATACGCAATCTTACAGGAAGGAAGCTCCTTGAAACGAGACATTTGCAACTATGCATGGATCCTTTGCCATATTATAAATGAGCTGTTCCTATTTCTCAATTATTGGATATTTTGAGAGCATTAAAACTTAGTTTAGGTATTTTCAAATTGAGAAATAATAAAATGAATATAATTATTTAAAAACTTTCAAAACTCAACGTTTTCAAATCCGACTAAAAAGTAGAAAAGTGCATCTTTACACACTGAATAGAGTTTCTAAAAGGGGCCATTCTCACACGAGTGCCTAAAATACTTCACGCACTAGTGCGTAAAGTAATCTGGACTTTCCAGATTTTCAACCAATCACAGAAGAGGAAGTTTTTGAAAATGGGTTTTTCCAAAACTGGTGGATTATGTACGTTCAATGTATCAGTCAATTCTGTCAGTATTTTTTATCAGTCCATTTATTCAGTGCATCCTATCAGTCCACTCTTTCAATCCGTCAGTTCAGTTCATCATTCCATTGTTTCAGTCCATTCTGTCAGTTCATTGTCACCAATCCATTCAATCAGTCAATTTTTTCAGTGAATTTCTCAGTCCATGTTAGAAGTCCATTATGTCTCTTCAATTTTACATTCCATTCTGTTAGTCCATTTCATCAGTCCATTATCAATCAGTCCATTGTTTTCAACCATTTTACTAGACTATTTGTTCAGTCCATTTCATCTTTCCATTTTGTCAGTCCATTCTGTCAGTTAACTCTACCAGTCCATTTTGTCAGTCTATTTCATCAGTCTATTCTGTCAGTTTATTTTATGAGTCCATTCATCTTGTAACTCCATTTCATCCGTCTATTCTGCCAGTCTATTCCATCAGTTTATTTTATCAGTCCATTCTTTCAGTCCATTTGTACATAGTGTATTATAATCAGTTGAGTGAGATCGTATAATATAATTACCCTTCTTGGTGATCCTACAACCCCCATTTATATGTATACTGTATAGGTCTCTAAATCAACATCCTTCTAATTTTTTTCACATTTGATGGTAACTGTAGGAAAAATGTAATGTGTAATTCGAGCTTGAAGTGTACTTGCTGCATTGAGAAACTTTTTTCACTCGCCTTCGGCTCGTGAAAAAACTGTTTCACTCGATGCAGCAATCTACCACTTTAGGCACTAGTTACACTAATAACTATTCTGCACGTCTTTGAATCACTATGTATTGAAATAAAAATATACTCTGTCACTAATTTTATCATTAGCATAACATGTATTAGATTCAAAACTTTGGACGCACAATTATAATTACGTGTTAAATATATACATATTGAATATGTACAATTGTACAGATGATGGACCTTAGAGCATATCGGCTACGCACATTAATGATATAGAGAGGTTTTGGAATTGTTGAGCTATGTTTTTATAAATGTGTGAGAGAGAGAGAGAGAGAGAGATTAGATTATTCACTTTATTCAAGTAGAGTACAGCATTTATGATCTTAAATCCTAGATTTCGAAGATAAAACGTAAATTTAATTACACGATTGGTTAAAATAAAAAATAGATATACTACAAGGATATGTGGTGAACTTGCTAAATTACAGATATATAGGACTCGATATTCTTACTGTTATAATATGATTGTGATGTATTTAAATGAAATGGCGGAGTTTGGTCATAGATGTCCATTCTTGGAGAAGGATATCCCTCCCATTAACACACAACACTCGACAGAGAGATAGATAGATAGATAAATTGCCTTTATTATGGGCGGAGTTAGGACTCTTGGTCCTCTCTACCACACAACCCTAAAAGAAAAAGAGAGAAAGAGAAAGAAAAAGAGATAGAGAGAAAGAGAAAGAGAAAGAGGGAGAGAGAGAGAGAGAGAGTGAGAGAGATTAGATTAGACTTATTTATTCATTGAGATAACAACAAAATATTTATGCTTAGTTCCTATATTGCAAAAGTTATAAATAAATCTAATAATTCTATAATTTTCTCAAGCTACACTATAATTCATACTATAATTTTCACAGGTTATTCAATAATTCATTATCAAAAGAAGGGTTACATATGAACGGATAATTCTAGAACAATTATCTAAATAATATGCTACTTGCTTGCAGTTTTATTTGTTCTGCATCAGAATATCTAAATGAAAAGGCGAAGCTGGACATGAAAAAAATATAGAGAGAGAATAAATACAATATATCCTTTAAATTAACACTTGGCCTGAAAAGAGAGAAAGAGAGAATGTGAGAGAGAATAGAGAGAGAGAGAGCGTAACAATTCTAAATCAACTATCATGTACATAAGTCTCTCCACAAATCTAGAGTTAATATTATTATTAGAGCTTTGGGTTTAGGGCTTGTGGTTTCCATATCTCTTGATGGTCGGGGGGGGGAGTGGGTTTATGAGGAGAAGTTTTTGAGAGCGGAAGGAAGAGCTTAAGGTTTGCGGCTTTAGTAAATTGAGTCCGCAGCGCGAATAAGTGGGCTTAGTAAGCTGGGGGTAACTGGGTATAATAAGTATGTTGTATTGAAATTATTATTGTCTTAACATTTAATTACTGTTTAGTATGAAACTATTATTGAAATACAATTTCCAGTTTTATCATGATAGAATTCTATTTTATCGAGATGGTTATCGTTTGAAAATATTTTGTTCAAACAACTGTAATATATTTGCATCGGCATACTTGAAAGGATCCAGAACTACACTGATTTTATGTTACAATTTATTTTCATGTTCACATAATAATTTTACAATGATCCAGGGAAGAAAAAGCCCTTTCTA
This sequence comes from Sogatella furcifera, assembly GCA_017141385.1. Lineage (NCBI taxonomy): Eukaryota > Metazoa > Arthropoda > Insecta > Hemiptera > Delphacidae > Sogatella > Sogatella furcifera. The sequence goes on along the minus strand of CM029553.1, from coordinate 3,000,532 downwards.
TTTCTTTCCTAATTCTGAATTAGAATACGATCCGAATATGCTTTGAGTTTCTTCTGAAATAATATGTTCTTTGTTATTTTTGTAAAATATCTTCGCAATCCGAACACGAAGACAGTACCAAATACTTTCATCAAGCACAATGATAATGATGATGATAGTATGAAGACTATAGCCGTCGGTCCGGCTGCCTAAAAAGCAGTTGATAGGTCATGTCAGAGGCCCTGAAACTGATCAGGTGCGACCTGAAAATTCTGACACCAGACCTTATAAGGTTGCTTATATAGCACAAAGTTCAAGGAACTATAATATTTCCTTAGGTCCCATGAACTACGAATTATCGAGGTTCCACTGTACTATGCTATGAAAAATAACACAAATAATTACATTATCGTTCTCTTGTGTTGGCAAATTATAGACTATGGAAATTTTAAAAGATATAGGATTCAATAAGCTTTTAGTAATATAAATTTGTGCTGTATCCACATAACATGGCGGATTTTAGACATATAAATGTCTCCATTCATCCATTCTTGGAGAGGGATGTTCAAAGACATCTCTCCCATCAACACTAAACGATGAGCGAATATTTTTCTGATCTATTACTACTAAGAATTATTGAATTGCACTGGCGGCTCGTACCCACGAAACAGGTGAAGTGCCTGCATCTTTTACTGTACAGCACTTCACCTGTTTCGTGGGCACGAGCCGCCAGTGTTGAATTGGAAATTTAAAGAGAGAGTAAATCTGACTTTTGTAAAGATGATTACAAAATTCACATAGAGAAAGAGAGAGTGAACATGGGGTGAGAGAAAGATAGAATGCGGCAGAGACATTTTGAGAAGTAGAAAATAAAGAGAGAGTTCATTCAAAACCCTTTCCTCTACTTCCTCCCATTGACGATCTCATTAAATATTTGCGCTTGACTTTGTCCGAACAAAATACTGAAGTCCATGAACTGTCGAACTCGATTGCATGATTCTCAAAAATAAAGATGGCGTCACAGAAAATTTCCCGCCAAACATTATACGCGCGCTTTTTGTCAGCATTTTCCCCCTTTTCCTTTCTCTTGGAAAGCTGGCGAACGCCATTAAATACCACGATCTTTGTTATACCAGACGCCAGGAGAACTGGCGGTTGGTGAATGATTGTCATCAATGCTCAGCTCTGTCAGGACAGTCGGCGAGCGGTCTACGAGATCATATTATGTAGAAAGCGACTTCAGCCAAATATTTTTGCTACCTTAAACCGCTTTCAGACTGTTCTGAGAGAGCTATCATGAATAAATGACTTTCGCCAACCGCCAGTTTCAATGACGCCCACTTTATCATTGCTTTTTGCAAGTACTTCAGAATTTCTCTGTTTTCTATTTCGAATCGTTCTCTTTATAGTTTCTCTTTATCTTGTTACTTCTCTCTTTCACCTTCTATTCTTTCCCCTCCCCTTCCTACTCCTCTTCTTCATCCTCTTCATCTCCTCTCACTTCTTTTCCTCTCCCTCTTCAAGGCCAAGTGTCAATGGAAAGGATATCCTTATTATCCTTTCCCAATAATGGACATACATATGTCTAAATTTCGCCTTTTCACTTAGATAACTTACACTCCTTATGCATATTGCAGAACCTCGAATTAAAACTTGTATGAATTTTGCATTCATCACCTTTTTTTTGGTATTTACTAGAAGTTTCTATTTTGGGAAATTTACAGGATGATTTTGTTTCACTCATTAATATTACCATGTAGAATCTAAGCAGAATTTTGTCATCCATTTAGATAAAGTAATCTAATTTTCCACTCCCACTTAATCACTATCAATATGAAGGTTTTTTCCTGGATGTACAGTGACTATTATAGTCACTGTAATTGGATGATACAGCAGATAGCAAAGATCAGTTTCATAAAAGATTAATTTAATGGGAAACAAACATCCTATTATAATAAATAGCGAAAATCTATTATTTAAATGATATAAAATTGATTAATCATTATATTTCTATTGAGAGAGATTGGGAAAACTAGTGAATTAATTTAAATTTGCTTGTCATCCATAATTCCAAAACATGTCAAAAGAATGGCGGCTGGCGGGTAATTATGTAATCTCAGCATACTGTTATGAAGCGTTTAACACCAATGGCCCCTCTATAATTAGTCTCCATCGTCTTGAAGACGTATTCTCTTAAGCCCTCATTGGAAAGTGATTAAAATTAAATCCTCAATGCGTAGATTCACAATCACAATAGAATAATGGAAAAGTGAAGTTTTCAGATAAATATTAGATAGTAGTCTATATTCAAGTCAAAAATACTGAAATAAAATACAGTATTTCGGTTACTCTCCCATTTCCTTTGAAATAATGAATGAAGACTGATTCCTACTGAATTGAAACTTCTGCATTATAAGTTTCTATCTTTCGATTCCAACTTCTACTGTTCTTGTTTCTGTGATAAAAGAGAAGGAAAGTTGAGCTGATTGGAGTATTTGAAATTGAGAAGTTTCAAATTTACTCCAATAAAAGCACTCCAGAGAGGATTCTTTCAGAACAGATCATTCTTTGCTGGTTTGGTATTACACAATAACATAATAGTGTCATTGTGAAGATTTTCATGGATTAAGTATTTGGATTGAAACGATTAATCCCCATCCACTGTTAGTTGGACTGACAGTTCAATCGTTCAACGATCGGCCTGCCGGTTTATTTGGGCTATTTTGGGCTGACGGTCCCCATATCCACTTGCAGTAATATTTTTTACTGTCACAGTCCAAATTGGCAGTGGATGTAAACCATAAGGTTGGTTGGTTTATAAGACGATTAACAAGTACTTGTACTTGAACTAGTATAAGAACTTGTACTAACAAGCCAATCTCCCAAAGGATGAGTATATGAATCTTATAGTATTTTATTTATATTAATCCTATATTTTTAATTGATTATATTCTTCTACTTCTCCATCTCTCCCCTGTTACCCTACAGCGTCGAGGTAAATTGATTTTATTGATTATTTAAATATGAGAGTTTCATGTTCGTGGATACACGTCACAATAAGTATGTTGAGTAGTTGTGGTAGTCATCCATTCAAATGAAAATAGAATATATATTTTCAATCCCCAATAATCTTAATAATAAGCGATCCAACTGTATTCATACTGAATTTTCAAAAAAAAGTTGTGAACTTTCAAGGTATGGTTAGGAGAAATGGCTAAAACATACGTTCAATCATATCTTTACTCACAGATTCAAGCGAGTATAAAAATAAATGGTGGAGAAAGTTCTCTGATAAAGAAAACTTGGCAATAGCGACTTCTTGTGTTTGGTAAATAGTGGTGGGGCAATGATAGAGCGATTCCTTTGGCAAAACCGATGTGAAACTAGGAGAACTTTATACTGACGGCAGCAATATTTATGCTGACAGGATTCCGTATTTTTCCCCCGCCACATAACAGAATTATGTAAGCCATCTCCTCTCTTATTTTGAAACGGAATGGTGGTTTATTCCCGAAAACTTTTGAGAAAATTGAGGTTGAAAGATTAGTCTGTCCAAGCAAAGTAGACATTCTGGCAAGATGGGAAAATGACTCCAGCTCGGTCGATATTGGTTCAAAAATTTCAAATCTGATCTCAAATTGTAGAAAACTTTCTGATCTACAATTTGAGATCAAATTTATAATGATTGAACCAATATTGACTGAGCTGGAGTCATTTTCCCATCTTGCCTGAATGTCTTCCTTGCTGGGACAAACTATACTAAAATCTTATTAATAATCAACTAATCAACTTTTGATTTGTTCTCTGTTGCAGGATGCAAACGCGAGTACTGATATCAATGATAACGATAACGACCCGATGCCCCGTGATAACGGTGATAACAAGCATGGCACAAGGTGCGCGGGGGAGGTAGCGGCGGTCGCCTTCAACAACTACTGCGGTATAGGAGTCGCTTACAACGCCAGTATTGGAGGTAAGTGCTACAGGCTGTTTCCAAAATGAACCGATAAACTAGATTTCTCAAATTCAATAAGGACAAAAGTTCCAGTGAAAATTTGTCCTATTATATCTGAAATTGAGCCGTATTGTGTTCCCAGCTCGGGGCCCCTGGAAACTCAGGGTTCCTAAACAGGACGTACTGGGCATAATTTATTATTCATAGGAATATTGAAATTCAAACTTAAGGCTACTTCAAATTAATAAATAATAATAAACATCTAGTAGTTTTTTAAAAAAATGAAAATACAGTATTATTAAACCACAGACCTGTTTAGTTCAGTATTTCATTCATTATTTTTCCATTTATTTCTTTATTCAGTACAGTATTTGATTTAGTAATTTATTCAGTGGCTTCGGGCCATCTATCTATTGGCCGGCCTGGAGGCGTTTTCCCGTCGTGCCGGAGTGTCTTCTTCGCTTGGATGGATTGTATAGTGGAGTGAATGGACAAGTTCAGGGGATATGGAGTAAGTTACCACTTTATGGTGAATAATTGTGACATGGAATAATCTCTCGACGGTACAATGTACCACGTTCCAATTGAACGCGGTACATCTTTGGTTCAAAGCTGTAGGCGCGCACTTTGAAATTGACTTTTATTAATGCGTTATGCTGGTGTATTGATTACTCAATTGATAAGAGCAATTGTTTTAAACTTACAAGTTATAGAAGAGAGTAAGATTATGGAGTTTAGAAGTATATACGTTTAGAAGTTTATGGAGAACAGAGGCGTAACAGCCGGGCCCGGAGGGCCCGCAATGCGGGAAGGCCCGAGAGCCAGGGGGGCTCGCTAGTCGGTGAGCTGGAAATGACACTGTATTTGAAGAAGACCTTATCATAGATTTTCTCCATGGAAGTTTAAGAAGGACTCTACAATAATTATTAGAAATATAAAAAAAGGAAACAGTGAAATTAGTTGGTGAACTTTTATCAATAACTTCACCTCTTCCGTGATCACGATCCGCCAGTGGAATTACTATATTGCTTGCAATGTCCCAGATGTATGCATAGCATACATTTTGTTCTTAACTATACCAGTAACGGAAGCTCTGCTGAAAAGTCATTCTCAAAATTTAAATTGAAGAAGGTCCAAGTGTCCAATTCAACAGCCTTCCAAGTGTCATGTCACAAAAATACTTAGTGGGCTCAGCTTATTAAGTATTGAAAGTAAAGTGGCTAGACGAATTCACTTGAAACAGACCATTCAAGCATAAGCTTCTTCCAACTCAAAAAGATCTTAAAAATTCAAGTAAAGACATTCGTGTCATTTTTCTTTTCTACATTCCTTTTTCTTGTTCTACATTTTTTTAAATAAAATATTTTCATGCTCTACTGAATATTTGTTATTCTGCCTAAAGATTCGTAGTAAACCAATATCTATTTTTAGTCTACCAATATTTATTTCTAATGTAGGTCAACAATTGAAATTCAACTTAAGCAAAGATAAAATTTACAAAAATTCAATATTCCAGTGTATGGTTACTGTACGAAACCCTTCAAATGAAATCTACTTTTGTTGAACAAATTTAATTTTGAAATCAACTACGGTACTGTATAGAGCAGCGGATTTAGAACCGGGCAGCTCAAGCCACGCGGCTCTAGCTGCCGCTTAGGAATCGTACATTTAAATTTAATTCTATTGATGGCTGACCACCTCACACTACTCAATGTAAGCTGAGATACGCCCCTCTTAAATTCAATTCTATTGGTGGCTGACAACTCCCTCCACTCTGTCGACCAATCACAAGCCAGTACAAGTCCACGCCCACAACACACTCTCATCGGCTGATGCCATTACGTCATCATGGCCTAGCAAAGGCGGAGCTTGAAGGCGTGTCTAACAGGAGTAGAAGCGAATCACCCTATTGCTACTGTCATCTGCTGGCTGATTTTGCAACTAACTTATTTCGAATGTTTTCTCAAGAAAGTTGAGGAGAGCGGTGGAAATTGCTACAATCTTCAATTCGCTTGTTATCAAGTTTCCAATTTTTGTTTGGACAAGTAAATTTTCAGTGAGACTCAAGATTTATGATGATTCCCAATATTTTTCCTGTAAAGAATTTATAATTTTCTCCCTGATGTGCTTTCAAGCAAATAAATAGAAATAAGTCAATTGATGATCGCTATTTTGTAAGTCGCTAAAATTTTTTCTGTTCATTAATACAGTACTTAGTACAGTATTTCCATTTCCAACTTATCCCAACCAGAAATATCCAAGCATCATTTTTAAGTGCTCTAAATGATAAAGTACGGTGCAATGTTACAGTTTTGCTCAATGTAGGTAGCCTATACTTATTTTTTATTCATTTCTGTTATGCTTTTGCTTATCACGCATTACATGTCTGAATACATAAAAATATAAAACAATACATTAGAATAAGGAAGTCCCGATAACCCTTTTTTGCCACACAACAAGCAAACAAATGAGTGAACTGTGAAAATGGAAGGCAGCTTGAATCATGTTTGGCTTAGAATATGTTGGATTGTATCCGTCCGATAATGGGGGGGGGGGCCTGCAGAAATCTCGCACAGGGCGCCAAAACACCACGCGAGGGCCCTGCTGATTTTTGGGAAGCGGTTTGTCCCAATGGTAGAGAGCGTCTAATCGGTAAGATTAGATAAGCGACGTGCCTCTACCACCACCTTTGTAATGGTGACCGGTTCCTCTGAATTCAATTTATGAGCCTCAAAAATCGCTTCCCGGTGGTTCGGAACCCACCTAAAGCAGTAGGTCCATTCATCTCTCATCATCATCCTTCCCATTACCCACGCACAGGCCCAAGAGCCCATGTGGGCATCACCCTAAAAAAAAAACCAAAAAAAATTTATTCACATTGGGTATAAGGCTATGCCTCGAAACATGTCTGCTATTCAATAATATTTTTAAAGTTTTCAAAAGGCTACTTGATTTTAATTTCTATTCATTAAGTAATGGGAATAATATAAAAGTAATGATAACAAATTATTTGAATCATGGTATTTCAAAATGAATTCTAGTTTGTATAAAATGTATGTTTAAAACTAATTGTTAGGTCATTGAAGAATTTTAATCCAATTCAAATTTAATTTTTTTCAAACACGACTAGGCCAAATGACCCGACAAAACCACCCTGAATACCAAGGGAGTGTCCATATGAGCCCAGCAGTCCTCTTTTTTGTTGCTGCCGTATGACGTCAAAGTTCTTTTTTCTATGCTCTATAGTCTAGGGATTAATTCTACTGAAAATTATAACTTTAAGTGAAAATAAATAAATGATAATATCAATTCATACAATATAAGATTGACGTACAAGATTGCATACAGGGGCCCAGAAAAATTACTAAGTTTGAAAAAAATTAAAATTGAACTAGACTCAATTTCTTCAACTGGCGGTTCAGAAGTTTTTCAGATGTATCACAATATCATATTAAAATTTTCAATTTTCGAAATTTTCGATCTCTACGTTTAATCCTCTATTGGAATCAATCATTCCAATTCTGTATCACTTATTATTATTAGTTTTCATTTTTGTAATCAACCTAATGTTTTTCATTCATGCCAAGATTGTCAACTGATTAATTGAATTGATAGCAGAGCTCATCAGCTCAGTAGAGAGACTATGATCATTTTTTTCAACATCATCAATGAGATTTTATTCGAAAAGCTTTAGAATATCATTATACGAGTTTATATGATATTCTAAAGCCTTTCGAATAAAATCTCATCGATGAAGAAATATATATATATATATTCAATTTAAATATGATTGTGAGTGGTAGGATTATTCATGTAGCTGAGTTAAATCAGTTTATTCTCATGACGGAGAACTTTTTTATCCTTCGCAAAAAATCAATTTGTCAGAAATGAAACTCGTTGCGATGAAAATCATAGGTTGATCTCCGATTATGTTGAATTGAAATGTTATGCCTCCACAGATAACGAATCAAATATTCTACAACAATATTTCTTTTTTGACTAGGGTTTGCTATTGAATAACAATTGCAATCATGGTACCCTTTTGACAATTATTTATTGTAACATGACATGTTTCGTTTCAATAAAAAGTATCAAAAGGGTACTGTGATAGCAGCTTTTTTTTCAATAAAATATCCTATTACAAAATAATAATCCATCTACACTCTACAGATCACAAAAGAAGAAGAGTATGAAAATTGAGAATGTTTCCAAAACCGATAAATTTAATCTGCTTGTTAGGAAAGAGATACAGTAAATGTGAACGTTGGATTAAAAAATTGTATTGAATGACAAATCAAGAATGGAAAATTTATCGAGATCTAATCTGAAATCGATCGATCTTTAATCTAAACAAAGTGAATAAAAAGATGAATGAATTCATTCGGAATCTGTTTCTCATTGTTTGTTTGTTTGTTTGTTTCTCCACGGCACATCAGCCCAAGAAAAGCCTAGGCCTAACAGCTGGTTGGCAGTTTCATATTCACTTCACAATACAGTCCGTCCAAGCAAAGAAGACACCCAGGCAAGACGGGGAAACAACCCCAGCCCGACCCATACCGGCCTAAAAACCATGAATTCTCGAACAGAACCTATAGACCCCGAACCGACACCAACCGAGCCGAATATCGATCAATACTATGAAATTACAAATTTGGTCGCAAATTGTAGGAAACATTTTAGTCTACAAATTTGAAACCACGCTTCCATAATAAAGTACTCAGGAGTAGTGTTGATGCTCCTTGGTACATCAGGAACTCTGATCTCCACCGCGACCTGGGAGTGGCATCAGTCATCACTGAAATCCAGAGATTTCCAGTCACGCATGAGAGAAGACTTCATCAACACGTGAACGTGGAAGTAATCTAGCTGCTCCTCGTGCATGGGAAGACTTCAACGCATGCGTTGAAGCCACACGAATTAGTTTAGTGGTAAAGTCGTAAAGTGAAAAGTTCAGTGTTCAAAGGCAGAGTATTCTTTTTTACTACGTGAATATGTGAAAAAATGTATTAGTTATTAACCAATATAGAAGGCTAAACCAATGGGTCATACCTTCTCTATAATTACTTGTATCAATTAAAGTTAAAATAGAATAGCTGATACGTCTCTTACTAGGTGCTATAAATATGAATTAAGAAGAAAATTGGAACCAAATTTATAATTTGTGACCAATATTGACCGAGCTTGAGTAATTTTCCCATCTTGCCAGAATGTCTTCTTTGCTTGGACAGATTATACCATTTAATATGTTTGCAGGAGTGAGAATGCTGGACGGTACGGTGAACGATGCGGTTGAAGCGAGAGCGCTGGGTCTGAATCCGGATCACATTGACATCTACAGCGCCTCCTGGGGCCCGGAGGACGACGGCAAGACCGTTGACGGCCCGGGACCGTTGGCTAGACGCGCTTTCATCAACGGAGTCACCGCTGTAAGTAGCCATCACCTTCCAATGATTGTTCGATTTCATAACCTATATGATAACCTAGAAATAATCTATTATAGACCCAGACTTTACCCAACCGAGCAGTTATTTAAAGAGTATAAAGTTCCAAGTGTGCGACAACTATACATATACACAGTTCTCATTTTCATCAAAACAAATCCTCATTTAACACGAAACGTAGATCATGCACACAATACAAGATCTAGGGATAGAGACCTGTACATAGTAAGAAGAAACACAACTTTTGATCGAAAGTCTGCCCAATACACAGGATACAAAATCTTCAATTTATTGCCTGCTGAAATAATTGCAATGGGCATCCTAAAATTCAAGAAAAGTACAAAACCCATGTTAATTAGCATTGGAAATAATGATAGCGAGCAATTATTATCTATTGGTTAATTTAAAAAGTTGTAAATAAACTTAGATAATTTTTATTATCATAAAATGTTCAACAAATATTTCGTTACAGCTTTTATTTATTTACGTATACAAATTTTATTATATTAATTTCCAAATAATCATAAAATATATCAATTATTTGTAAAGTACTAACATATTACTTATTTTCATCAGATAACCCAACCTAGAAAATATTTATAAACATTAGAAGAATTATTTAAGTAAAGTAGAATATTTGATTTATATTTAGTATACTAGACAAAATGCATCCCGACACATAGACTCTATAGTGGGATGCATGATTGTTCAGAAAAATAGTATAACTTCACATATTGTAATAATAGTTTTTCATGTTAATAAATACCTCCTGACATGGGCAACATGACAGAGAAACAATAAAAAATAATAATCATTATTATTAAATAATAATAATAATAAAAAAAAAATAATAATAATAATAATAATAATAATAATAATAATAATAATAATAATAAATAATTATTAAATAACGAGAATCATGAAAGATAGGAAATATCAGATGTCGAAAAACTTTTGGGAATCCAGATACCGGTTTCCCGGAGAAAGAGAAGGAGGAGGTGAAAATTGAATAGGATAAGAAAATAAAGAACATTTTTGTAAGAAAGCGAATCTTTGAAATGAATGTGACCAAAACAGCAATCATAATCAGAGGCTTAGAAAATTGACTTGGGAATAAAGCGAACCCTTTTAAGATATTTCACGTTTACCTGATCTCCTGCGATTCTGCAGTGACAAAAATTATCATCCTTCTGGAATGTTTTAGCCTCTGCTCTCATTAACTTGATAACTTTTCTCTTGTTTATTCCTTAGAAGACAAAATGGAAGCGACAAATGAGAGAGAGAAAGAAAGAGAGTCTGTGTGTGTGTGTGAGAGAGAGAGAGAGAGAGAACGAGTGCTATGGTGATAAAGAAATTACACGGAACCACTCAGACACTGGGAATGAGTAAATTTCTTGTCCATTTCTAGATAGTGGAGAATTAAAAAGGAAAGTAATCGAGAGAAAGAGAGGGAGAGAGGAGAGAGAGGAAGAAAGAAAGATCGAGAGAGAGAAATAAATGATAAAAAGTGTTTTCAGAATGAAAAGTCAGAGAAATAAGTAAATTATCACTGAAAGAAAGGTTGTACACAGGAAAACCTAATTAGAAGGCGCTAGTGTTTTCCTTATCGTTGAAAAAAACTTATCTTCTGGTAAAACTCGCTAACGAATTTCAACCAACTTTGTCTCCTAGCAACGTTTCTATCTGGGAAATTTTCTTGTCAGAATCAAGACGATGGAAAATTAGAAATGCGGCACCACATTACGGGGTTGATAAAAAAGGGGAGATTCACTTATTATATTTGATCAAGCTGAGAAGACATTCTTGCAAAATGTCCGTTCAAAGTGATCGTGCAATATTGTCAAATCAGGGAATTCTTGTTTAGAAGCATTGCGTTTGAACTTTTTTTCTAGTGTATATCACGTGGTGTTTCACCGCCCTGTGCGAGATTTCTGCAGGCGCTTCCCTACCCCCATTACCAGACGGATGCAATTGAAAATGTAATACTGTATATTGAAAGCCAAATTATTTATTGTGATGATTCTTACTACCCTGCATTTCAACAGTTTTCGCATTGCAATAACAGTTTTCACTTGCATGTTGTGTGTAAAAAAGGATTAAAGGAACTTTCTTATTTAAATGTATTCCAATGTATTGTTTCGTATTCTTTTGTATTGGAACTCACGTGATACGTGATAAGCGAAAACGTATCAGAAATTGATAAGAAATAAGTACAGGCTATCTACATCGAGCAAAACTGTAACAATGTATCATACTTTATCATCGAGAGCACTTGAAAATAATGTTTGGATAATTATGTGTTACATGGAATTTGGGAATGAAAATGCTGTAGTCTACTATTAATTAACAAAATATTTTCAGCGAGTTATCAATTGCTCAATTATCAAACATTGATTTATTCATTTTTATGTGTTTCTTAGAAGCACATAAGGAAGGAAGTTTTGAATTCTTCTCAGAAAGAATATTAACAAAAAAATCGGAAACTCAATAACAAGCAAATTGAAGATTGCAGCCATTTCCACTCCCCTCATTTCTTCTTGAAAAAAGAACAACATTCAAAATAGTTCCGAATCCAGCCAGCAGATGCCAGTAGCAATAGGGTGATTTGCTTTGACTCCTATTGGACACGCCTCCAAGCTCTGACTACGCTCCGACTATGCTCCAATTGGCCAATGATATTGTTCGAAAAGTTTCTAAATTCAACTATAGTTGAATTGATTTAACTTCTGACTTCGACTGGAGGGGAGTCCTCTCTTCAATGGGAGAGAGAGAGTCTGCTCAGCCAATAGAATCGAGAAATTAGCAAACGCTACACGCGCTGTTGTCAACTTTCCACTCCCATACGCACAGGTGCATTTTTACAAATTCTCCAAGCAAAGAGGAACTACTAGATTAGCTTGTCTGTGTCTAGTGCGTGGATTGAGGCATTCGAGTAAACTGTCGTATCAATGAGGCAACGGCAACACTGCGCCAGCTCAATCCCCACATGTTGCTTCTCCCCAGATCCCCACGAGTCGGAAGTATTCTCAAAACGACTATAGTAGATGGCAGCAGTTGTCGAATGATGTTTCAGATTTGACTTGGACACGCCTTCATGCTCCGCCTACTCTTTCCTTATTGGTTGACAGTGATTCATGAGTTCTTCCCTAGAAAACGGCTGCTAGCGAAAAAATGACAAATGATGTATTATACATGAAACATAACACTGATTCACGGTCTTACACCATATACTATTTTTTCCAATAGAAAGCTAGTACAACTTGATTCATTCATTTATTTATTCAAGGAATTACAATAAAGGGTAAAACCATAGTACAAGTTGGTACTTCAAGAATTTATAGAAATCAGATTCAGTGTTATTTTTATCATGTGACTAAGACCAGTTCTACACTTCAATAGTTTTATGCTGTATGAAATGAGATGAAAATATGATTTCGTATTCTTGTCTTATACTCATTAATACTCTTTTATATCATTTCATACAATGAATAATATGATATAGAATAGAATTTGAGTTATTCATGATCTAATACCGTCCTAATGCTAGAAAATAGTTTGAGAAACTACAAAAATTCATAAGAGTAAAAATGTAGTTTAGCTACCTGGAGTTGAATTTCCGGAATCTATTAAGTATGTTTTTCCATGACAAAATACAAGAAATTAGCCATCGCTAGCTCATCATTAATTCTAAAACATAATTCAATTTTCCCAAGCCTCACTTTGTAAGATGAGCTTTAAACTCATTATTCACAATTTTTTTAGCTCAAATTAATCGTGAACAACACGATAAAACAATAAAAACCAACCTCAAGATAGATATGTTAGTAGCGAGTGGCTTATCGTTTCCTCCAAAAAACGAATAGATTTTTTCTAATAAATGTCATTGAAACTAGTCTTAGTAAATAACATAACCAAGACTGGAATTTTCTATAGGGTTAATGAATGTTTTTAATTGATGAATTCATGCTTAGATCTAACATGATAATTTGCGAGAGGTTTGCGTATTGATCCACTTACAAGTGTTTTCTTTAAAAAAAAGTATCAGTGTTTTTGCATCTTAGACGTAGAATAAGATGCCTGTGGAAAATAAACAGAGGAAGAATTCAGCAGGTAGTGATGAAGAATGTAGCGAAGAATAAGAAATAGAGAAAGGAGAGAACAATAAATTGAAATGATTTTGGTTGGACTAGGTCTGTTCTTTTTCACTTTTCCAACACTTTTGCGCAGAGCCGGGCTCAATTCCATTTTCATAAATTCAAAGTTGAGTTGCCTCATATTTTTTGTGAAGACTTTTTCGCCGACCAAATTATTACTCTGATCAGATCTCTGGTTTTTATTTGCAATCTTCTGCTGGTTCAACTGCTATTATTACATTATCATAGAACATGAGAGGAGGTAAAATGATGTGAAGAATAAAACGAAGAGAGGAAGGGGATGGAAAAGCAAGAAAAAGGAGAAGAAGGAGGAGGAGGAGGAAGAAGAAGTAAAAAAGAAGAAAAATAATTTCAGTTGACTCATGATTCAATTAAACATTCCAATGGCTTGTTGAGTGAAAAAATATACAAAGAAAAAGTATCGTTGGCAAAGTTGTGACACAAGAGCCTCCTCTTCCACTCAACCCACAATAATTGAAATATATTTGATATCATATATCCCATGATATGTGGCAGAAGGCCTGTAATAGCTCTTTTTTATATCAAATTCAGACAGCATTATAGCGTGTACATTTTGATAGAATGTCTTCTGAGCTTGTGCAAACAATACATCTGTTTTCTGTATGATAAAAAAATACATCTGGTAATTAATTCGAATCTCAATTTGCTATATAAATAGACAAAGGATTCTCAACTGCAAATATTGACCAATGTACTCATTAGCTCGAGATATCCATTGAATTAATTATTAAAATCATCCTTAGTTGGTAAACTGCAATAAATAATAATTCTTCCATATTTAATACATATGGCTTTTGTTGTGGGGAGCTACCCAGAAGGGTAGGTTCCACTCGTCATGGTCACAATCTGGTCATCCATACGAAAGCATTCCATAGTGTTTGTAACTTAACATCACTATCACCTAGCAACTGTTTCACTGAACGACTAGACATACCACACTGTATGACATTTCTTGTAAATATCTTATTTTATCATGTTTTTGTAAGAATATTTGTGTGAAATTTGTATGTTTTTACAGGGAAGAAAAGGACGTGGATCGATTTTTGTGTGGGCGTCAGGTAATGGGGGAAGACACACTGACTCCTGCAATTGTGATGGATACACCAACAGCATATTCACACTGTCAATTTCCAGTGCCACGCAAGGAGGGTGAGTACATTGATTAGTTAGAAACCAGTTAATGATCAGTCAATAGTGAGTCAGCAATCATCCAATAAGCAGTCAGGAATCAGTCAGTAATCATTCAGTAGTCAGTCAGTAATCGGTCAGTAATATCAGTCAGTAATCAATAAGTAATCAATCAATTGGTAATCAGTTAGAAATCTCTTCATAAGCAGTCAGCAGTCAATGAATGAGCGAATGAGCAGTCAGTAATAATGACTCAATTTATCTAATCAATCTGTAATCAGTTAATAAGTAGTTGGCAATCAGTCAATAAGCACAGCCAGTAATCACTTGATAACCAGTCAGTAATCAGTCAATAAGCAGGCATTAGTCAATCAACAATCAGTCGACTGATCAGTCATCATTCAATAATTGGTCAGTTCATGAGACGTCAGCAATCAGTCAATAGGCAAATAAGCAGTAAGAAATCAGTCAATACCAAATAAGCAATCAGTAATCAATCAATAAGCAGCCAGTAATCAGCCAACAAGCAGTTGCTAATCAGTCTATAAGCATTCGACAATCATTAAGTTATCAGTCAATAGTCAGTATATCTTCACTGAAAATACTTGCACTTGCGCACCGCACGGTACCAGAAGTTCTGGTCCGAACCACGTTACATTTCAGTCTTCCCCACCCGTTTTTCAGACAGTTATAGAGCAACCTTCTCTGTTACAGTTAAATTTAGTAGTTACATTTATCACGCTTCTCCATCACATGTGTTATCAAATCTAAAGCTTATGTAAGCGTGATTCTCAAAATAATGTGAACAAACAGATTCAAATATATTCAGTGATTTAGAAGAAAGAGTAATGAACTATGAAGATAATATTCTCATTTAATTCAACGAAACTACTTATTTTTTGTACTTCTAATACACAGGAGTTGTATCTTACACCTTGTATGCACTGACGATGTGGTTAAGTGCCTTAAAACGCTTCTGAAATAAATCAAAAGTACTAATGTAGCAGTGGAAGTATATATTTATCCATTTATTTGAGAAAATACATTACTTAATGGATAAAACACAGACAATAATAATTTTCCAAAACATTTATATTGATGTATTATCGGTAGTTCAAGTAGGATAGAGACGAGAGAATAGTAAATTTTCATTCCAAAAAAGGTTAGGCTTTCTTTTCCATGAGAGCAAGCACAAAAGGATAATTTAACAGTTTGATAAAAGAGTTGTGATTGGACACTGCACAAGGTTTTTCAAACAAGATTATACTTTTGCACTTTAGCCCGAAAAGACAAAACTTTCCAAACAAACATAGCTCATCAACCACAAGGAAATTCTTCTCACTTAAAAAAGCACAAGTTCCCAGCTCATATTAAATGAACCAGAAAAGTTTTTAAAAAATCCCAAATCCCGCAAAAGTTTTAAGCAGAGATTTAATTATTCAATTCAATGTTCGACTTTCTTTGGTGGCTTCCTCCTCTAAAAAATGAAAAATAGAAATGGAAATTATAATTGTATTTGAGAAAGTTTTCCAGAAAGAAAGCAGACTGTAATCTGAGTTTTCTCAATTAGGAAAACTGTTTAATCATTCCTTTGTAAAAGAGATGGAATAATACTTTTAACCCGATTTTTCTGAATTTTTTTTGCTTTTCTATTCATTACAAAACATTGTTCTAAAGTTCGATTATTATTTAAAGAGTTTACCAAACACAAGAAAGGAGTTCAATGAACATTATATAGTCTGTCCAAGCAAAGAAAACATCCTGGCAAGATGGGAAAATATCTCCAGCACGGTCAATATTGGTTAAAAAATAATTAATTGTATCAGAAATTTGTATCAGAAATTAATTGTATCAGAATGTCTCAGAATGTTCCTGATGTTTTGAACAATTATTGATCGAGCTGGAGCCATTTTTCCATTTTGCCAGAAAATTCTTTTTCTTGGACAGACTACTGTCGGGTGATCCAATTGAAATTCGACCGATTCGTTGATTTAAATTATTTTCTATTGCAGTTAACAAAAAACTTATATTTTGGAGTTGATATTGCATTGTTTTCAGGATTGGGATGAAAAATTAGTCGATGATTATTATGATTATTATGACCTCTGCTGTATTATAGTGGAGTGAATATGGAACTGGCAACCAGCTGGCAAGCTTCATGGGTTGTTGAGCCATTGATAAAAAGCAATTGTGGGAGGAATGAGTTTATTTGAATCTATTCGTTATGACACATTGATTGCATTGGATGTGATTGACACAATTGAAAATGGTGGATAACATATTGATTGCATTTGAAATGTACTCTTTCCAGCCGCCAGCTGCCGCAGCGAATTTTTCTTATAAACAAAAGTTACTACATTACAAACTTATTAAATTTGTTACATCTGCAGAAACAGCTGATCCTACTGAAGAATGCCTTAATAGAAACAGTTCTCCATCTTCTCTTTCCACTCCCCCCCCCCAACCAAATCTTTCTAATCCTTCTTCTACTTCTCCTTCTCCTATCCCTCTTCACTCTTCCACTCCTCCCTTTTCTAACTACTTTCTCCTTCACTTTTCTACTCCTCATCCCTCTAACTACTTTTTTCTTCTCTTTCAATAATCATTTCGATTCACAAGCAACTTGTAAGACTTGCTCAAAAGAGCCGAATCAGCTAATAAGTTTCCTTTTCTCCTTCTTTTTCTTGATTCCTTCCCCCGCTTCCCCCTTCTTTCTCCTCTTATTCGCACTCTCCTCAATTCGCAACCGATCCATGTCCGTTTCAAGTTTTATGCTTATTCCGAACTTTATTCCTTCACTTTATTGGCTACCCTTTTCATCCATCGGGTCTCCTTTTCAACGCTGGCAAAAACTTTTCTCTATAGTCTGTCCAAGCGAAGAAGACATTCTGGCAAGATGGAAAAGTTACTTCAGCTCGGTCAATATTAATTGAAAAATTATAAATTTGGTCTCAAATTGTAGAAACCATTCTGGTCTACAATTTGAGACCAAATTTATAATTTTTGAACCAATATTGACTGAGCTGGAGTTATTTTCCCATCTTGCCAGAAAGTCTTCATTGCTTGGACAGACTATACCAATAGCCTCGTCTCCATTTACGATATCCTTTTCAAAAAGAAAATTCCTTTTCACATCTGCGTGGAATCTTCTGGTCATAATAATTGTTGAAAGTAACCCATCGTTAAAAAGTTCAATTCTCCTCTTGTATAACTTTCCGACAATTACTATTCAAGTTTTTATAATATTCTTATTATTGAGAATAATAATTTTATTATGAAGCTCAGACCGAAACCTTTTAAAAAACATTTTTATCAAACAGATGAAATCGAACCAATCTTGAAATCGTTAAATAATAATTTATGGTTATCAGTACTATGTAATTGGATAAGTTTTTAGAACTAGAGTATTACAACTTTGAGTTATTCGAAAATTCCTCGTAGAAAGGAATAATTTTGATGCTATGAAATGGGTCGCTCAAATAAACATACATGGGAGCGTGTTAAGCCGCGTATCGACAATCCGAGGCATGTGCCGCGAATGCCTCAAGGTACACGCAAAGAAGAGTCTTGCTACTACTACTAGTCTAATATCTTCTCCAGTCTCCAGCTCGGTCAATATTGGTTCAAACATTATTGATCTGGGCTCAATTAAAATTTCGATCTTCAATTCAAGACCAAATTAATAATTTTTGAACCAATATTGACCGAGCTGGAGACTGGAGTAAAGCCGCATATCGACAGTCTGAGGCATGTGCCACACATGCCTCAGACTGTCGATACCGGGTTTGCCAGCAGCCAGGCAAACGCGGCACACAATTCGCAGCGAGCAGTGCCTGTTGCCTCGCAACGCACAACGAACAATTCTACAAACTAACCTCAAAAATCAAAATTGTACCCCATTCCTATGCATTTTTGTGATTGAGAATTCTATTTGGGTGCAGAAGGTTCTAATAGGCAATAATAAACATTGCCTTGAATTTTCATCTACTAATTGCGCACAAACTAACCTCCAAAGTCCAAATTATCAATATTATTGTCAGAGCTTAGTTGCTTTGTCTCCCGCTTGATGGCGCTAGTCAATTTGTTTGCGTGCTTGCATTTTTGGTTAGGTCGATATTACACAATAATAGTTCTATGATCATACCATTCTATGAATATGATTTGGTATTTTCATCTCTTTCCATATGATCAGATAAATGCTCATAGAACTATTATTGTGTAATAACGGCCTTACAAAAATTGCAGATCACACTTATGCCTCAGCCATGAGTTCATGCTTTTTTTGCGTCAACAGACTGTACCGCGAGGCATTTGTGGAACATGCCTCGGACTGTCGATATGCGGCTTTAGTGTTATAAAACTCTAAACCTGAGGCCCCACTTTCGGTGGGTGGGGGGTGGATGTTTATCTATAGAACATATTATACAACATCCATAGTTATACATCATATGAATGATATGATGTCATACTAGTTTTGAGGTTATGTTGTCCATATTTAAGAATTTCAAGATGGCGGATAACATTATCCAGATCATCCAGCCTACCCTCTCTCCATGCTATCCACTCATCACCAACCAGCAGTGCGGCCTCGGCTTTAGAGCCGTGTATCATATAAGTTGAATATATTTCATCCTTGATTGTTGATAGAAACAATAATACATGATATCACCACAGTAATTATTTCCACCTTTTCTCTATTGATGAACATATTTGCTGTATACCTATCTCCGTAATTTTTATTGATTCTATATATTTTCAGCTACAATTTGATAATTTTCTTGTCTATCTTAAAATTTACTCTCCACCTTTTCTCTATTGATAAACAGTTTTATGTATATTTCTGCAATTTTGTTTGGTTTCAGAATGTTTCAGCTACAAATCATGGTATATTAGAATTTTTTGTCCACCTATAGGTACTCTATTCATGGATCATATTTTTGTGAGAATTCATGATTAATGTTTTTTTGAGAATTTCAAATAAAGATCATGATTAATTAGTAGCCTAAAGTCTCTGTCGATATTCATAAAGCATACGCCAACAAAATGTAATATGGCGGGTCGTACCCATGAAACAGGTGAAGTGCCCGTATCTTTTAGGCCCCCCACTCACGCTACGATCGATCGCAGCGATTTGATCGCCGGCGACCGATCGTAATTGGCTCTGAGATTAGATCGTATCAGTGTTCTCCCCACCAACATAGCGATTGATCTCTCGATCATGTGGCTCTCTCTTACGGCAAAAATTGAAAGCACAATGTCTGATGCAGTGTGTGTTTATATGCAGTCGCGAATTATGGAAGGTTACAAACTATCAAAAATAAGAATTATGGAAAGAGGTAGAACAAATATAGAAGTTGTAGAGGTTTAAAAAAGGATAGAAAGTTGTACATACAGTAATGTATTCTCCTGTTTGGTTGAAACAAATACATTTTGATTGTATTTGAATATGTATTATTACAGTGAACTGGTGAATACTGCAATATTTTGAATTACTTCCCCATTGTCAACAACCCATAAAATTTGACAATCGGTCTCCTTATGTGATTGTTTATTATTTCAACTGTCCAGCTAGGCGCCTGGGCTAGATTGTTATTACCGGATATGAGTCATCTTTCATCTAATTAGCAGTGAGCAGATTTACATTTAGCAGTGAGTGATTTTGGAGTGAATGTGTCAAGTATGGAGCCTGACATCTCAGGAATCATGAACTTTAAGAAAAAATTAAACTTATCTCATTGAACAAATAGTGATAATTAGATGATGAGCTGAGATACCATACAGGCGTACCAGGACCGTATACATATCGTACCAAGTTTACTATTTCCGTAATGATTTTACAATCACAATAATCTTACAGTAATAATAACACAAAAATTATTATGATAAGTGCACACGAAACATTATCAATCAAGTTTTCAATTATTAATCAAATATCAAGTTTTTTTTAAAGGTTATTCCTAATTTGAACAATGATAATCAATGATTGAAAAACTACCTGTATTTTTCTTGACTTCTTCTCGTTATATAACTCACATATGAAATACATTGTTTCCAATGTTTTTTACAAGGGAACAAGCTCTTTAATTACTCTTAGAATAATAAGAGGTAATTATGGAGTATATAACTGTAGAAGTAAGAATTATTATTATTATCGAAGTTCTACTGTATCATATGAAAAGAGATGAGAATACCGTGTAATATCGGCCTTGAAAAAACCAATTAACTTACTCCCTCGAATGGTTTGACTCTTACTGAAGCAAACCACGTGGTGGTTCATTCATGTGTTGGGTGAGTCACGTGGTGACTGAAAATATGGTGGTGGGGGAAGAAATCTGTCAGAAGATCTGCAGATCACACCACTCACGTAGCGATTTGTCTGCGCAGATCAAGATCTGCAGATCAGAATCTGATCTCAAGTGAGATCTGATCTCACTTGTTTCAAGTGAGATCGATCGAGAGATCTGAGAGATAGAGAGATCTGATTTTGATCTTGAGATTACCCCATTCACGTAGCGATCGGTCATTGAACCAATTTCGATCGGTCGCCGGCGATTAGATCGCTGCGATCGATCGTAGCGTGAGTGGGCGGCCTTACTGTGAAGAACTTCACCTAATGGCGAATGACTATTATCAACACTTAGCTTTTGTAGGACGGTGAGCGAGAACATAATATTACAACGAGTAGATAGCTATAGTCTGTCCAAGCAAAGAAGACCCTCTGGTAAGAGGCTCAAGCTCGGTCAATATTGGTTCAAAAATTATTCCTATGATCTCAAATTGAAGGGAACTATTCAATCTAGTATGAAGACCACATTTATGATTATTAAACAAATATTGACCAAGCTGGAGTCTTTTTCCATCTTGTCATAGGATCTCCTTTTCTTGGACATACTATACCTCAATGCTGCGTCTATAGGATGTCCAAGCAAAGAAGGCGTTCTGGCAAGATGGGAAAATGACTCCAGCTCGGTCAATACTGGTTCAAAATTTATAAATTCGGTCTCAAATTGTAGATCAGAATATTCCCACAATTTGAAACCAATTCTATAATTTTTTAACTAATACTGACCAAGCTTGAGTCATTCTCCTATTTTGCCAGTATGTCTTCTTTGCTTGGTCAGACTATACCTAGTCTTTATAAAGGCTTAATTACATCAGCTGTTAGTGTGTTACTTTACGTACAAGATACAGACGAAACCTCCTGGCGTCAGCATGGTATAGAGAAATAATATAAGGCCTATTGTAAAAAAACTTTCAGTAATAAGTACCCTCATAACTTTCATCAAAGGACCCTTTTAAAAATTTTTAATTTGCATAACATGTTAACATGTTTCTGCATTGTAGCCAGATTCAAATGTAAATTATTCAAATTTCAAATTATTATTTAAAGGTTCATAGTATATTAATGACTCATAATATTATTCCTCTATGGTTATACCTTTGACCCACACCATCCATGGAATATTTTCGCTGGCGATTAATGAGTTTTTTGTGTGTTTCAGATACAAACCGTGGTATTTGGAAGAGTGCTCATCAACATTGGCAACCACATACAGTTCAGGCACTCCGGGTCATGACAAGAGTATTGCATCAGCTGACATGGACGGAAAACTGCGTCCTGACCATATTTGCACTGTCGAGCATACAGGTATCTAGCCTATTTATTATCACAATGTTGTATCAAACATGTGAAGTGCTTCAAATTATTTATTTTTATTTTAATTCATCTATACAATTTTTACAACATGTGAATAATTTCTGAACTGCCAACATACACAATTGAAGGTAGACAAGTACAATAATAATAATAATTAATTAGAATCTCCATTTATTGCTATATAAATAGACAAAGAACTTCTACAACAGCAAATATTGACCAATGAGCTAAATAGCAGCCGGGATCCATTGAATGAAACTGCCCAATAAATGGGCAATTAACTCTTCCATCTTAAATACAATTATACAGTCACAAATCAAAATATAAATAAACATAAATCACAAAAATTAAAGAATAAAATACATTATAGGGCACTGATAAGTTTAGTAACTGTAATAAGGCTACTACCAGTACCCTATTCACAATCACTTGAGACAAAATAAACAACGGTACCTAATATGAGATTGTAATTTCTGTACAAATTGTATGTATGGGAAATAAAGAAATTGAATAGAATTGAATTGAAATTGAAATTTTTGCGTGTGTGTGTGCTTAGTGCGCGTGAGTATTGGAGGGCTACCTCGGCCACAACAAAATATAGCTAATAAACAACATAGCACACACATGTCATATCATTGGAAATGCGTATGTGTCCGCTATTTTTTGTCGGAACTTTGTCGTATCGTTGCTATGGTTTGTTATCGCAACATTAGACGCCTTTTTTACATTGTTGCTTTGTTTATTTCGTCTCAAGTCATTGTGAATGAGGTAAGTAACTTATAGCCTACTGAATTATTTTACACGACTCTGCAGTCAAACATTTTTGAATATAAGTTTAAATAAACTTCTACTCACATGTGGAGCGCTTTCGGATGTTAATCCATTTTCAACACTGCCTTCATTTCGTTGTCACTGATTGGTCTAGGAAGCATTGGTGTTGGCGGTACTATTTAAATTTATTATGACGAATAGTTGGCGGTTTTGTTTGAATTTATTAGTGTGTCAAAAAGTCTATGGGATTTGAAGTTTAGATGTTCATTTAGGATGTTTTGGGGGTCGGTTTTTATGTGTTTATATATTTCATATTGTTCTAGAGTGTTGAGTTCTGGTCCTTTTGTTTTTATGTGTATTATTTGCAAATTGTTGTTGATGTTTGTGTAGGTATGATTGTTTTCTATAAGGTGTAATGCATAGGTTGAATCTGGATTGGTGATGTGTTCTCTGTATCTTTTATTATTCAGCCAGACAAGCAGATTCCAAACACTTCAGATCGTTGACATTTAAGGTTAGGAGAGCATGCCTTCACATACAATTCAACAAAACATGCCTAAATCTAAAAGTCACACCAAAATATGCCAGAATCAAAATCAAAAACACATCTACACCCGCGAAGGTTACTCAGAAAAAAGCTCAGGAAATATTTATTAAAGAATCAATAAAACAACAGTACAAACAGAAAGACACTCATAACCTGAATCTGATGAAAAAACAACTTCTGATTTCAAACAAATATGGCCAGCTATACTTTAATGGACTTGTGGAACACACAAACCAATGGGTAAACAAGAAAATTGCAAAACTAAAAATAAAACACAATGAAAAAATAAAAAAAACTAATACCAAACAATCCTACAATAGAACCCACCCACACGTTTTACCAGAGAACCATGAACTTAACAAACATTCAAATAAGTAAACAAGAATCAGAACTCCTAGACAAAGGCCTACATCACAACCTACACTACAAAAACAACTCAAATAACCAGAAAAACATAATAATAAACACAGAAACTTGTATTCAAAAAGCAATGACAGAAAAACAAGAAGAACTCAGATATGAAACACACAAAATATTAGTACAACCAACAACTTCACATGAAAATGAAATGAAACCTTCTGAAATAAACATTGCTGAAAAACTTAAAGAGAAAGCCAGAACCAACAAAATCACTTTTGTAAAAGCAGACAAGAGCAATACAACAGTCATTATAGAAGAAGAAGAATTGAACAAAAAGACAATGGCATACATTATCAAGAACAATATTGAAGAAATAAACAATGACCCTACTGAAGTATATCAAAAAACTGTAAAAAACTTTATAAACCAAGCAGTACACATGATTGAACCAACACAGAAACGATACTTGAAACAGATTCACCCTGAAGCACCAACTCTACAAACTCTCCCGAAAATCCATAAACCTGATATTCCAATTAGACCAATTGTAAACTACAAAAAAGCACCAGCCTACAAACTTGCAAAACACACAGACAAAGTACTAAGACAACATATCAACATGAACAACCAAACACAACTTAAAAACAGCAATGATCTCATAGAAAAAATAAAAGACATAAACATACCTCAAAACTCAACACTAGCTTCATTTGATATTGTAAACCTATACACAAACATTCCCATCAACGATACCATAGACATAATAAAACAGAAATTACAACAGAAACACACATCTCCAGAATTAATAGAAGAAATTATTGAAAGCCTGGATATTATCACCAAACAAAACTACTTTCAACACAATACAAAATTCTACACCCAACCAAAAGGACTACCTATGGGATCACCAATATCCAGCATATTTGCCGAAATATTCTTACAAAACTTGGAAGAAACCCACATTCTCAACAGTAAATATTCAAAAAACATAATATATTGGTTCCGATATGTAGATGATGTAGTAATGCTGTACAGAGGCAACAAAAGACAATGTGAAATTCTTCGTACATATATAAATAAAATAAACAGAAACATCCAATTCACAGCAGAGTATGAAACAAACAATAGACTGAACTTTCTGGACCTCACAATTTCAAAGACCCCAAACAACAAACATACTTTCAATATTTATAGAAAACCAACAATGTCAGACACCCTCATTCACCAAACATCAAATCACCCAATCCAACACAAACATGCTGCCTTTAAATCAATGCTCCATAGACTGAACACCATCCCCTTATCAACCACAGACTACAACACAGAACTCAACACTATAAAATACCTAGCACAAGCCAACGGATATGAGCCAAACCTAATTGACAGACTCCACCAAAAAATGAAAAATAAAACAGGGAAAATACAAAAAATGAAGACAAATACATCACATTAACTTACTTCAACTCCAAATCATACAGCATGGCAACAAAATTCAAAAAAGCTGGGTACAACATTGCTTTTCAAACAAAAAATAAAACAAAAAACATCCTCACAAAAAAACAACAAAAAACAAATAAATTTGAGAATCCAGGTGTCTACAAATTGAAATGCACTAACTGCCCAAAATATTATGTAGGGCAGACCGGTAGATCCTTCAATAAAAGATACAGAGAACACATCACCAATCCAGATTCAACCTATGCATTACACCTTATAGAAAACAATCATACCTACACAAACATCAACAACAATTTGCAAATAATACACATAAAAACAAAAGGACCAGAACTCAACACTCTAGAACAATATGAAATATATAAACACATAAAAACCGACCCCCAAAACATCCTAAATGAACATCTAAACTTCAAATCCCATAGACTTTTTGACACACTAATAAATTCAAACAAAACCGCCAACTATTCGTCATAATAAATTTAAATAGTACCGCCAACACCAATGCTTCCTAGACCAATCAGTGACAACGAAATGAAGGCAGTGTTGAAAATGGATTAACATCCGAAAGCGCTCCACATGTGAGTAGAAGTTTATTTAAACTTATATTCAAAAATGTTTGACTGCAGAGTCGTGTAAAATAATTCAGAGTGAAATATTTACTAGCAGTTCGTGATGGAAAACAAAATAGATGAGTATTATAGCCTACATTTCACAGTGTTGGCATTGATGTTTAGTGCTTCATATCTACAGAGACTATAGGCCTACACTCAGATTGTGACCATTGCTTCTGAAATGCTGAGATAAGATATAATTTCTCGTTCTTAAGCCAAGATCACGCAAGGCCAGAGACTAATTGACATCAAAGAAACACCGGTTTCGGTTGTTACACCATTATGAATCTCTGGTAAACTGGAACTAAAGAAAGTAGAGATTATTTAAAGTAGAGATTATTAATGTAGATTATTTAAAACAGAGGAGCATACTGTTCATACTAACAGCCGAACACCATTTTTGGCAGATGTGAGAACCACTGGCGACTCGTGCCCACGAAAAAGATGAAGTGCTGTATAGTAAAAGATACGGGCAGTTCACCTGTTTCGTGGGTACGAGCCGCCAGTGGTGAGAACCAATCGAAGTGAAAGTCCACCATCGGCCTAGACATGCCCCTCTCCAATTAGCCTATTGGCTATTCAAAAGTTACATGTGAAAAGTTACAAAAACAATTTAATAACAAAATACTTTACATACTGTGATAAAATCACCAATAAAGGCTCCCATCCACTGTCAGTTTAAAATGTGTTAAGAATATACCAGACTATTATCACAATAAAATAATAAAACGCCTAGCTCTGGACATTTAGTTCACCGGGTGCGCTGCCTGCGTTGCTTCTGCTGCCTAATAGAACTGTCAGTGGATAGAAACCCTAACAAATTTGTGATGAATTTATATTGGTGATGTAAATGCTGACGAGAATCCTGGAATAAAAAACTGTATTTTCAGATATTCAAAATAGAGTCATGTTGTGTTACAGGCACATCGGCATCAGCGCCCCTAGCTGCAGGAATGTGCGCTTTGGCACTAGAAGCCAATCCTGAACTGACTTGGCGTGACATGCAGTTCATTGTGGTCCTAACCTCAAAAGCGGCGCCACTGGAAAAAGAGAACGGTTGGATCACTAATGGCATCAAGAGAAAAGGTGAGAAATAGTTTATCACGTTATTCATTCGAGAAAATAAAATAAACTTATTGAATAAAACGCAGACTCTCAAAAAACTAGACTTTGTGTTTTCGGATTCTAGTCCAAGTGAATTGGACTCTGGTCCAAAAATATATTGGACTCTAATCTAAAAACGCAAACTGAATCCACGTTTACACTGGAATGTTAATAACGTTTGTTAATAACTTTTATATAATATATAAGTCTATAAAATAATACGTTATTCAAAAAGTTATTAACAAATGTTATTAACATTCCGGTGTAAACGTGGCATAAAAGACATGAGTGTATAGTTTTTTAAAACTTTTTGAATAAAATACAAACTCTCGAGAAAAAACTAGACTTTGTGTTTTAGGCTCTAGACCAAATCAAATTCAAATTTTTTTTCAAACAAAATACAAGACAATGTACATAAAAAAGAAAGTATGATTAATATAGGCTCCCCGCTTGGATGACAGGTCCGTGTGCGGGGAGGAGTCGCATAGCGAACAAGAGTCAATTTCTTAATAATTATCCTATACCAAAAAATAGAAATACAGAGAAAAATCTAGTTATGAATTAAATTAATTATAAAAATTAAAAATGTAACAGGATATCTTCAAGATAGGTTTAAGATTCATCAAGTTTAGCTATTTCAATGAAACAAATTTATTGATCTGACAGCAATCAGGGGTTATTATGGAATGGAAAGTATTACCGGTAAACAGAGAAATTTATGCAGATGAAATGATTGTGAAAAATGAATTCTTCTACTGCAAATATTTACCATGTTATATTAAACAAAAAAACTGGCTTGATGATTGGGTGATATAATTTTGAAAATGTTCACTTGGTAAATAGGGCTACTAAATAATCACAGTACCCTTGAAACAATTCCATTTTTTCGGCCCGGGCAATATATTTTTCTTTGGCCACCCCCGTTTTTCCGATGGACACGTTAAGCCATCGGTCCCGGCTGCCTAAAAAGTAGTCCTTTAGGTCATGTTAGAGGCCCTGAAACTGATCAGGTGCGAGCTGAAAACTCTGACACCACACCTTAGCCAGCAAGGTCAAACGGGATTTTTTTTACGACTAGTTGAAATTTACTTGATAATGAATTTAAAGTTGAAACTAGTAGTAAAGAAAAGGGTTGGCTACTGTGGAGAACCCTTTGCCGAAGGATGAAGTGAAGAAAGTCATTTATTTATTCATTTTACAGAAACTATTAAACTCAAATTAGTTAAAAACATAGACTAATGTCCAAAACGTCTTTATATACCAGATTTTGATCATAATAATGTTCGATAATTAAACTTTAAACTTAGGGCTGTTTAAAATAATTGATAGCAAAAATTATATAAATCAAATACGCTTTTCAAACTTTCAAAGCATTATTTTGACACAAATAATACTGTGTGAAAATAATACTTTCAAAGTTTGAAAATGGTATTTGATTTATCACATTTGATCTGCAATGGCTAATAGTGAGTAACTTTCTTTTATTTAGCTCAAAATTTTAAAAATGGATTCGAAATATTGAAATTTTTGGATTATTGATTTATTTGGTTTATTATTAAAACTTTTGAGTGAAATGATATCAAAATTATAAATTGCTTTAGGTGTAGATTTTTTGAAGTGGAAATTATTGTAATATTAGTTTACGTAATTGTAACCTTGTTTTGGACTGTGTAGTATAAATTGGTAGAGGAGCTGTTTAGGGCATGAGCCTGTAGCACTCGCTAAAAATTTAATTTGAATAAATAAATGATGATTGATGATGTATTTGTTTGTGAATGACGAATGATTTGTTGCAGTGAGCCACAAGTTCGGTTACGGCCTGATGGACGGCGAGGCGATGGTCAGTCTTGCCGAGCAGTGGACACCCGTTCCGCCGCAGCACATCTGCAAGTCGCAGGAGATCAACGAGGAGCGGCCGATCGAGGCCACCTTCGGCAGTGTGCTCACCGTCGCCATGGACGTCAACGCCTGCATCGGCACCCTCAACGAAGTCCGCTTCCTCGAACACGTCCAGTGCAAAATATCGCTCAGGTAGCCGCCGCGACTTCACCAATTTTAAAATAGCCTACATATTATAAACAATAGGCTACATTTGAATTTGATTCCAAAGCCACGTTTACACCCGAATGTTAATAACATTTTTTAATAACTTTTATATGATAAGTTGAATAATATATAAGTCTATTTAATAATACGTTATTCAAAAAAGTTAGTAACAAATTTTATTAACATTCCAGTGTAAACGTGGCATGATACAACGGGTAATTGGTGTTTCCATAGCTTCCATATAAACAATAATTTTAATGTTTATTTTGATGTGAAAAAAAAACATTTGAATCCGGTGTGTTAACACCATAGCTTTCTTTAATAGAAGGCGATGGCCTAAAAATTGACAACTATGTAGAGTAGGAAATTGGGTTCATTTGAAAGCATTAGAAGCATTTTCCAATCAGCTGTTCTAATGGATGTGTTTCTTGAGTGCGTTCTCCCATTTGACTTGCTACAAATCATAAGCTATTTTAATAAATAACTGTCTATTCATAATCTTTCTTGCTAATCTCTATCACAACCTATTACAAAAAACACAAAAGGAATTCTATACGAAGAGTTTCATGAACGTTTTTCATGGAAATTATGCTCAAAGAGAGAAAAACCAAGTCAACATGCATGATTTGTATCTGTACTTAATGCTTTCATATGAAAAGACTGTGACTACGGTGCGACGTTGCCATATTATTAGGGCATGGCCTTCTATTAAAGGAAGCTATGGTAACACCCATAAACACTCATTTAAAAACGGGTATAGTCTAAGCAAAAAAGAACCTCTGGCAAGATGAGAAAACGACTCAAGCTTGGTCAATATTGGTTCGAAAGTTATTAATTTGATCTCAAATCGTATGAAACAATTTCATCTACTATTAAAACCATATTTCTCATTCTTGAGCAAATATTAACCAAGCTGGAGTCATTTTCCCATCATGCCAGAGGGTCTTCTTTGCTTGGACAGACAATAGCAGCAATTGTACATAGGCGCTGCTAGTGTTATCATCATTCACTGTAGTGTTATTGTTGTCATATTTCACTATTTCTTGTAGGTCTACTTTATGTATGTGTATGAAACGAATAACGAAATTTAAATATGAATATCTCAAATCGAACCACTTATGAGTAATGAAATGTGTGCAGGTTCTTCCCGCGCGGCAACCTGCGAATGACTCTGACGTCACCGATGGGAACCACTTCCACGCTACTGTTCGAGAGGCCACGGGACGTGGTCAGCTCCAACTTCGACGACTGGCCGTTCCTCAGCGTGCACTTCTGGGGCGAGAAGGTCGAGGGTCGATGGACGCTGCAGATCTACAACGCCGGCAACCGACACGTCAATCGACCAGGTCACCCATAGATATCTAATCAAAATCTCTTTTTTTGTGATGGTAAAGCCGCTCAGCCGGCAACCGAGAGGTGACGGGTTTGATTCCCGGTCCGGTCACAGTTTTTTGAACGGTTCTATTCAACGAATCTCGCCTGCTATATAGGTTATATAATCTCGCCGAGTACATTGGTTATATAGCTATAATAGGAGATTCAAATTAATTCTTATTATTATTCTACGTATATAATAATCATCATGACAATCTTATTGTTTCCATATGAGGGTGTAGCCCACATAAGCTCATAGGCTTGTTCGTCAGTAATGACATGGGTGATGACGACTATTTAGGTAGTCGCGGGACCGACGGCTTACATCGTCTAATCCGAAAGACGGAGTGGCCGTATTATGTAATCATGGTTGTGTGGATTTATGTTATAAGGTTGAGTAGCAGAAAGGACTTCCTAGTACTAACTCCGCCTAATAAAGAATATTTATATGAATTAAAGAATATTATTTGAAAGAATATTTCATTGTGCTGTGGTCAAATGATTTTGCACCAGTTGTGACTAGAATCAGAGTCCAACTGGTTATCAGACCGGCGCTTTATCACTCCTCCAACGAGCCACTGTATGCACTACAATACCTAATAATTATTCCAACTATACATCTATTATGACCAAATCTGTTTGAGCTTTACTGTTGTAGTATGAAATTCTAAATAATAAGTTAGTGTATTCAAGCTAGACTTTGTTAGATCTTTACTAAATAACATGGAACAGTTCACCATACTTAATCAGAACAATGTGGCTGTAAAATGGACTGCACCCATCGACGGCTATTCAAAGTTGAAGAAGTCCTTTGAAAGATTATGCCGCTCTATTGATGATAATACTAGATATTATGCAAATATTTGATAATTCAAAACAGACTCATTTTTTCAGAATAAAAATATTTGTAAACTTGATGCTACAATAGGCGGCCTTCGGCCTTGTAACAATAACTGTAAACTGAATATCTATTTAGTATTCATACTCAGTATTAATATCTATTTAGTATTTATCAGACGAGATCTGTAAAAAAACCACACACTACTTTTCGACACAATAAATACAAATAGAATCGCCAACACCACCGTCTCCCATACCAGCCAAAGAAATGATATTATAATAGTATAACAGTGTTGAAAATAGGCGACAAATCCGAAGCGCTCCACATGTGAGTAGTAGTTTCCAATAAAACTAATATTCAAATATTGTCTGCAGTGTCGTGAAAAATAGTTTAAGTGGAATATTTCTAGCAGTTCGAAATAGAAAACAAAATAGATGAGTAATAGATGAATAAATCAATATTAGTTTATTCTTATTTTGTATATTACAAAGCATCAATGAATCAAAAAATTGAAAACCTATCACTCACTATGTTGTAATTACAGGTATTCTGCAGAAATGGCAGTTGATCTTCTACGGTACGGCGACCAATCCAATCCGTCTGCGCCCTCCCCCCTCGCAGCGATCCCCCCAACAGCAGCAGTCATCCAGCAGCAACTCCTTCTCGTTCCCATCCAACAACTTCTACGGACAGAGCGACTACTTTCAGGTACATCAGTATAATTCTGTATCAAAATAACAAACTTTTATCTATTATTATCATTAAGCATATGGCTTTTATTAGTGGAGAGACCAAGGGCTGTTCCATTTCACCATAAAACCTAATTTTTCTCTTTTTGGGAGATTAGCTTTCGTTAGTAAAGTCGTTTCCCGTCTCTGGAGGAATAGTAATCGTTCCATTACATAATCTAAGGGTGAGTCCGTACTACCGGTTGGTTGAGCCTGGAGGGTGGAGGCTAGTTGGTAAACTTATAGAACATACACACCATCCATAGTAATATGAATGGTATCACTTCATACTGTTTTTTGAGGTTATATTGCTCAAGTTTTTCAAGATGGTGGCTGCATAGTGTTTCATAGACGGATGGTGTGTATGTTCTACAGTATACAGTATTATCTGCTATTTACAGTATGGAGGCTATTTACCAACTAGCCTCCACCCTCCAGGCTCAACCAACCGGCAGTACGGCCTCACCCTATTTGATTAACTGCATGTGATTCAGAGATGTTCTGCGCCGTCACTTGGTCACGGAAACTGGCTCATGGTTGAGAGTATGAACGTGCTCACAACTCACTGTTTCAACTGGCCCTTCATAGTGACAAACAAAACCTTAATGTGGACATTTTGTAGAATGCTCAAAATGATGAACTATTTTATATTTGATTTGTTTCAGGCGGGCGCGTTTCGAAACCTGCCGAACATCTTCAGCGTGGCCGGCAGCGAGTTGAAAGGATCGGTGGCGCCGCTAGGTGACACCACCAAGGCATCCAGGGGTGAATACAGCAGCGCCCCTGGGGGCAGTCAGGACAACGACGTTGCTCACGTTTTGCACAACTGTGATCCGGAGTGCGATCAGCAGGGCTGCTACGGCAAGGGATCCACTCAGTGCGTTGCCTGCAAACACTATCGTCTCGACAAGTGAGTCCATGCCTTATTCTTTGTCAGTAGTTGTAATCTTATGAAAATGTATATTATCATAGCTTTCTTTAATAGAAGGCCCTACACTAATAATATGGTAACTTCGCATTGTTGGCACAATTCACCCATATGTACCCTTTGTACTGGGTAGCCTATTGGTATCTCGGTAAAGGTGATCTATCGGTGAACGTGATGTTGTCACGAACACTGTGGACTATTCTTGAATGGGTGGCCGGTATTTGGCCAAGTACACAATGGCAAGGTGGAACTACCCGTAAGGGTCTTCCCACCATTGAAAGTCATAGGAATATCTTTTTATTTTTACCCATATGATAGCATTGAGTGCAGTTCCAAATCATGCATATTGACTTGATTTTTCTCTCTTTTGAACATAATTTTCATGAAATAGGTTCATGAAACTTTTTGTATGGAGTTCTTTATGTTTTTCTGAATTGGTATGTGATAGAGATCAACAGAAAAGATTGATAATAGACAATTATTTTTAAAGATAAATATGATTTGTAGCAAGCCAAATATGAGAACACAAAGGAAACGCTACGATAAAACAGCTGATTGAAAAATGATTTCAATGCTTTCAAATGGACCGACTTACCTACTCTACATAGTTGTCACCTTTCAGGCAGTGGCTTTAAATTAAAAGAGTCTATGATATTATTCATAATTGGGCTTTAATTGGGCTCAAATTGTCTTATAAACATTTAAAATTCACAATTATAGCTTGCCCAAGCAAAGAATACATTCTGACTAGATTTGAAAATAACCTCATCTCAGTCAATTTTGGTTCAAAAATTATAAATTTGGTTTCGAATTGTTGATCAGAATGTTCTCTACAATTTTTTACCAAATTTATACAAATTTGTATAACAAATTCGACCAAAGAAATACATATACAACACTTCCATACAAACTGAAGAAAACATTTTTAGACTGAGAAATAATACGCATATGCAAAGCTCGAAGAGCTTGACCGCATATGGGAGCAATAATTCAATTTATAATTTTTGAACAATATTATTGACCAAGCTGGAGTAATTTTATCATGTTTTCAGACAGTCTTCTTTGATTGGATAGACTATACAATGTGTTAATAAGTATTGGTTTATTTGTGTATCCCTGTTGTGTATCATTTGGTTTTTGCGTTGCAGCACTTGCGTGTCACGCTGCCCGCCACGTAGCTTCGCCAACCAGGGCGGCGTGTGTTGGCCGTGTCACGAGTCGTGTGAGACGTGTGCCGGACCCGGACAGGACTCGTGTCTGACGTGTGCGCCCGCACACCTTCGTGTCACCGACCTCGCCGTCTGCCTGCAGATCTGTCCCGAGGGCTACTTTGAGAGTGAGTCATTACCAACTTTTTAAAACAATTTTCCCAGCACTCATAGATTATTTTCTTGATATTTATTCGTCATATGGAAGCCGCAACTAGCGAGCAACGCTCATGCAACATAGACACATCTATGCTTTCAAAAATTAAAAAATCTGGACCAAAAATTATTGTGAAAAGTGCTACAGAAGTACATTACCTTGTTATAAACTTTATTTTTTCGAAGTTCAGGAAAAAAATAGTACAGGCTCCGCCTATTTTTTATATCCTAGCTATAACTTAACCTAAACTTTTGGCTAAAAATTTCGAGTGTTATTTGTTTGTTTTAATAAAAATCCAAGCACACTTTTAAATCTTTTTAGAAATGTTATTTCTTAGTTTTTTCTATTCATTAACATTTGAAAGAACCTATATAATTGTGAATTTAATTTATTTTTATATTCCATTGTATATAGTTGTTCTTATTTTCACTTTTTTATCAACCTTCAAGATTCTAAATAAATAACAGTTTCAATGATAAATAAAATGAAATAAATCAAATACCCTTTTTTAAACTTTAAAAGTATAATTTTCACACAAAATGTACTAATGATGTCTAAAAATAATACTTTTAAAGTTTAAAAAAGGGTGTTTGATTTATTTCATTTCATCTATCAATTATTTTCAATAGCCCTAAGTTCAAAGTTTAATTTTCATTTTTAATGGTTATGTGTGAAAATTAGTGAGAAGTGAACGTGGATTGTGAACAGAACCTTTACGCCATTTTAAATGAGTTTCAAAATTGGGAAAAAAATGTTTTGAAATTTCTATTCGTTTGTCTATTCTAGACGTTTATGTTATTACACTATAAGACATAAACAGTAGACAGTAGCTTGTAGTGTAAGACAGTAGCCTATATTGTATTGTTTCATTTTATTAATAAATGTTTTCTTCTATTTATTTTATAGATTCATTGAATATATTTTTCTATTTATTAATTAATCCATTGTGTAGATACCGAGCAGGGCACTTGCATTCCATGTGAGGCGAACTGCGCCAGCTGCCAGGACCGACCCGACCACTGCACCAGCTGCGACCACCACCTGGTCATGTTCGAGAACAAGTGCTACGCCGCCTGTCCCATGTACACCTACGAAACTGACGACTACAGGTAACCAAGCAGGTTTACAGAACATCACATTATAAATTAGGCGAAGCGCATGTGGAGGCAGCCGCAAATTGAGCGGAGCGAGCTCTCTTCTTGTAAAAAAAAAATCGAATCATTGATTATATATTGTCAACTCTAATTGACAACATCAGCTATTGGAACGCATAAGGAGTCTGCTCAATGTGAGCTCCAACAGATGATGTATTTAAATATACAATATTGTTTATCTTGAATCAGCAATTATAATTCTTAAAAATTATACAATTCCATTAAGCGCATTTCAGTTTCTTTTAGTGCATTTCATTTAAAAAAATGCACTATTGGTCTTGCCCTGACAATCGAAAATTTATGATGTGATATATTTTTTACACGTTTCCGAGCCCCTAGAACACGAATCTGATGTCCGTTCAAATTCATATATCTATCTATCTATCTATCTATCTATATATATATATATATATATATATATATATATATATTTATATTTATATTTATATTTATATATGTACAGTTTCTTGTTAACACGATAACTCCCGAAGGGCTTGTCGGAGAGCGACCAAATTTTGCACAAAAATCATTAGTGTTAATATCTCGGTCAAGTTCGTTAACCAGCCAAATTGGTCCAAGGGTAGGGGGTGAAATTAGGGGATGAAAATTTTGAAAAATCACTACAAATCGACCAATAACGTGATCGTTTTGAAAATTGGTGGGTATAATACCCTTATTATTCCCTACAATTTGAGCCATCAACGAAAAAAATCCAATCAAAAATGGCAGAGAAAATGGCGAATAACACAATGCCAAAAATTGTGTTTTTCGAAAACGGCGCCTTTGAATTCATACCCTGAATAGCTTATAAGTCATATGATTTGAGCCATCATAGAATTGCATTTGAAATGCACTCTTTCCGACCGCCAGCTGCCGGAGCGAATTTATTAAACCTTCCAATTTATTTTGCCTATTTTAAGTTAGCTGGCAGATACGCAATAAATTTGATACCCATATAAGTTGTGCTACATCCAACTTTTCACGGACTTAGGCTGAGGCCGCACTGCCTTTGAGTAGAGCGTGGAGGGTAGTTGGTGAATCTATAGAACATACACACCATCCATAGTAATACATCGTATGAATGATATGACGTCATACTGTTTTTTGAGGTTATATTGTCCATATATAAGAATTTCAATATGGCGGCTGAATGGTGTTTCATAGGCGTATGGTGTGTATGTTCTATAGGTTTACCAACTAGCCTCCACCCTCCAGGCTCAACCAACCGGCAGTGCGGCCTCGCCTTAAGGGGTTGGAAAAGTAGCTGTGAGTAAATTGTTAACAGGCGAGCACTGGCGTTCTGCAAACAGGCGCAAGTACTCGCGTGTAAACACATAATTTTTTATCTTGAAACGTTGTTTTTTTCGTCGTTTAGATGCATCCCATGCCACCCGTCGTGCGAGACGTGCACGGGCGGCGGCGAGTCGGAATGTATCACGTGCCGCAGCGGCCGGCTGTTCCTGGACGGAGCGTGTCACTCGGCGTGTCCGGACGCCTACTACGGCGACAAGAAGCGACGTGAGTGCATGCCGTGCGCGCGTGGCTGCGCCACTTGTAGCTCGGCGGCGTGCATCAACTGTCGCGATGGATACGCCATGGACAAGAAGGCGCGCTGTGTGAAGGAGGGCACGGCCGCTTGTGCTCCTGGTCAGTAGGCACCTGCACTAGTGGTGTTCGAGCACACGAAACAGGTGAAGTGCCTGTATCTTATATTGTACAGCACTTCACCTGTTTCGTGGGCACCAGCCGCCACTGACCTGCACTCATATAGCTTCCTATAATTTAAGGTCATGGCCTTGAAATTGGCTACTGAATGTAGGCCTATAGTCTGCTCAAGCAAAGAAGGCCCACTAGCAAGATGAGAGAATGACTCTAGCTTAGTCAATATTGATTCAAAAATTATTGACTTGGTCTCAATCGTAGAAAACATTCTGATCTACAATTTGATACCAGATCAATATTTTTTGAACCAATATTGACTGAGCTAGAGTCATTCTCTCATCTTACCACACCCGTACCACAAGCTGAGCCTAGGGGCCCATAGATCCTAAATCCGGCCCTGGCTACAGGTCATAGCTATATCAAGACATAATTGCCTATTTTCAATCTTATTGGCTAATCTTTCACAACTTTGTACAAAAACACAAAAGGGATTTTATACGAAAAGATTCATACAAAAGTCTCTTTTGAACATATTTTTCATGAAATGAGTTAACATTTCATGAAAAATATGTTCAAAAGAGAGAGAAAACTAATTAGGTCGACATGCATTATTTGTATTTTTTGTAACAAATTATCTATACTGGTTTCAAACCTTAAATTGCACCACAGTCTAATGGCATGCATTTTCGAGCAAAGAAGACATTCTGGAAAGATGATTTGATTTGAGATGGGAAAACGACTCCAGTTCGGTCAATATTGGTGCAAAATTTATAAATTCGGTATCAAATTGTAGATCAGAATAATGTTTCTTACAGTTTGAAACCAATATTGACCAAAATTTTGTTATTATTGAATCTTGCCAGAAGCGTCTTCTCTTTGACAGACTATACTACAAATTTATCATCACTTTGTAAATTTTTAATGTGACTTGTGAATAATATACTTATTTCTATGAATAAACGTGGAATTTATTAGATCTTTATATTTACTTTGTTATTAGGTGTACCTACTTATGTATAAATAGTTAATCACAGTACTCTTGGAATGTATAGTGGAGTGAAACTGGCAACCAACTGGTAGATCTAGGCCCTTCATGGACTGTTGAGCCATTGAAAAACAAAAAACCCTTTGAATGAGTTTATTTTCTCTTCGCATCTAGGTTCATTTTGTTCAATTTCACTTGAAAATTCGATACTAGTTGTGGGGAATAATGAACTCTTTCCAAGGGTTCTGTGATTAATTATATATTCATTTTCATATCTTATTATAGGTAAGTTATGTGTAAGTTGTGTATCAATGTGTAAGGGTTCAATCAATCAAATCTAAAGAAATAATAGTTAATTATAACTTATAACTTGGTAAATATGTTAGCAGCTTTCACTTTAACAACAGTACTCACGATTTTATCGCTTGTTGAACGCGTTTCATGGCACTGAGCCATATCTTGTACGCTGAAGATGTAGCTCAGTGCCACAAAATGCGTGCGACAAGCAACAAAATTGTAAGTACTGTTGTTAAAGTGAAAGTTGTTGACATATTTACTAAGTTATAGGTCAATTATCATCAACAAGTTCAAAAGACAGAAAAAAATAATAGCTTATATGTCCATTTTCAATAATTCGTTAATTGATAGAAAATGATGAATGGTTACAGGCGAATACTTTGGCACGTCGCGCTGCGAGTCTTGCCACGCGTCGTGTGAGTCGTGCGACGGTGCGTTGGCAGGCAATTGCCTGGCGTGTGACACACCGCTGCTGCTGGAGAACTCGTCGTGCGTGGCCGCCTGTTCGGTTGGCTTCTACGCCGAGCAGTCGCGTTGCATGCCGTGCCTGCACCCCTGCACGGAGTGTGTGTCGCGCATCAACTGCACGGCGTGCCAGGTCGGCTTGCATCTGCAGAGTGGAGAGTGCCGGGCCACTTGTGCCAACGGGTGAGTGCACTTCAAATTGTTGTTGTTTCTCTGTCATGTAACCCATGTCCAGAGGTATTTATTAAACATATAAAATTAGTATAATATGAGAAATTATAGTACTATAATTATACTACTTTTCTAAACTAGTATGTAGCATCCCACTATAGAGTCTATGTGTTGGGATCTAGTAAACTAATATGAATAGAATATTCTACCCAATAAATATATATATTTTTACAATTTGGTTTATTTGTTCAAAATGAGTATAATGTTAGTAGCCAACCTTACAAATATATATATATTTTTTTACTATATCATGATGAATGAGAAATTAATAAAATTTCAACATGCTGTAATGAAATATTTCCTAAATATTCTATGATAATTAAAAATTAGTACATTTTTAGTATTTATCAGTATTAGTACATTATAAAATTAGTACATTAGTATCTTAGAAATGTATAATTCTTTTTCTTTTTTACTATTTCATGATTATTCAGAAATTAATAAAATTTCAACATAATGTAATGAAATATTTGCTGAACTTTTATGATAATTAAATTTGACTAGAGTTCAGTTACAACTTTTTAAATTGACTAATGCATAATAATTGCTCACTACCTATCATTTTCTCAATGTTAATTAACATGGATTTCGTACTTTTCTTGAATTTTTGGATGCCCATTCCAATTATTTCAGCAGGCATACGGAAGATTTTGTTATGTGGGATCTACGTTGCTTGTTAAATGAGGATTTGTTTCGATGAAAATGAGAACTGTGTATATGTATAGTTGCCGCATACTTGGAACTTTATATACTCTCTAAATAACTGCTCTGTTGGGTAAAGTCTGGGTCTATTATGAGCAGATCTACATGATTGAGTATGTACCTCCCCATACGAGTATTCTATATCTACCAATCGACTCAACCAAAGCATAATAAAAGCATAACCAAAGCATAAATGGTTTTCAGTTTTTGGGCAGGCAAGATCTGACGTAGTTCAATATGATTGGATTCACAATGGAGATTGAATTTTCATTCAAATTGTTCCAGTGTAAGAATTGTAATGCTGCTATTTCAAAATACGCGCAACTGTAGGTTCGTTCACTCAGGTTGATTAAGTACTTATAGGCCGTGAGGAACCTTTACCTTTTGATGGTAGCAGAGTGGCAGGCGTAGTGGTGATGAGAATGTCTCTCTCAGTATAGAATATAGGTCAGTATATAGAATATTCGGCTCTCCTTCCTCTCAACTGTCACTGAATTAAGAACGAAGCCGACTACTATCATTCGAACGATTGTTATTAACTACTAGATAAACTAATTTTAATAAGAAAAAAGCAGTCTGAAATATCAAAAGAATTAATTTCGATACTCAAGTTGATGTCCATTATGAAAAATGCTTGAACATTATGCTTGTATGTTTGGAGATTGGAAGTAGTAGATTAAGAAGCAATTAGCTGAAATTTGAAATCTAATGTGTCGATCACTCTAATCGTGGCTATGCGATGTGTTGCAGGTACTACAGCGACGTGGGCACGTGCGCCAAGTGCTACCTGTCGTGCATGACGTGCAGTGGGCCACGCCGTGACCAGTGTGTCACGTGTCCCCGTGGCTGGCAGTTGGCCGGTGGCGAGTGTCACCCGGAGTGTCCACAGGGCTTCTTCATGAGCGCCTACGGCTGTCAGAAGTGTCATCACTACTGTCACACCTGCAAGGGCGAGGGCCCGCTACAGGTCAGTCATATGACCATCTCTTCTTGCTTTTCCTCGTAATACAAATTGAACTGTTTATGGCACAAAATATATACAAAGAACAATTCAAAACAAAAGTAGGCAAAAGAAACCCTGTACGCCGCCGCTGACGTGGAGTCTTATATCATTTGAAAATTAAAATTCACACTCAGGGCTATTTAAAAATTGATAGATAAAAAATAAAAATCAAATAGGCTACCCTCTTTAAAAACTTTATATAATATTTTTAAAGTTTTTAAAATGGGTATTTGATTTTTATTTCTTAGATAATTTTCATATATTTATATTACCTATGTTATATATTACCCACTTATATAATATATAATCATAATATTCCAATTAACATTCAACTCATCCACCAAATTCTGTTGAAAATACACCAAAATACAATTGAAAATATGTATAAAACTAAATGCTTTATTTATATAAACCATTGAACATTACTATACCCCAATCACGATCACTTGAGACGAAATAAACAAACTTTTTGCGGGTGTGTGCGTTTTATGGTAGGTCTTTTTCAATGCGAGACAGTCCAATAGTCGGCCGCAGTCGAACAGCTGTAGCTAATCACGTAGCTCAACAGCTCAAGACAAGAGTCCTGAAACAAGACAAGAGTCTTGAAACAAGACAAGTCGGACTGTGGCCAAGAAAGATAAGAGCTTTGATTGGCTACAGCTGTTCGACTGCGACTATGTGTAAGTTAATCTGCGCCGTTAATTGGCTGCGTTAGGTACAAATGATAAGTTAGAGTCATGCAGGCCTATTTTTAAAAAAACTTGGTCTGCTGACTGTTCCTTCTTTGTATCTTTTTGAAAGCATTCTATATATGATAATATAATATTTTTATTATTCTAAAAATGAGCAACATAAGCCAAAATTTAAATATACATGACTACAATACACGGCATCGAGCCGATCATCATCTTGAAAGACATAATAGCAGATTATTTGAGAATTAGCCGGCCGGGTTGGCCGAGTGGACTAGTGCGTTACAACATTCATTCTGGTCGTGGGTTCGAGTCCCACCAGAGGCATGGTTGTTTAACCACCTCATAAATCACCCTCGCACTTTTCATTACCCATGCGCAAGTAAATTTAAATACTTATGTGGGCATCATAATCAGAAAAAAAGCCTAGCCACATTGGTAGGGTTTATTATGATAAACTACCAAATTCTAAAAAATTTCCCAATAAAATATACTTACATACTTTTAAGAAACAACTTAAACAATTCTTGGTTAATGGAGTATTTTATAGTATCCAAGAGTTCCTATTCACCTAAACTTTTAGAATTCTGACATCTATGCTGAAATAAACAGACTACATTTTATTCTACTTGTATTATTATCATAAATGAACTGGACTGCCTCTTTACATAGGGTAATTTTACAATTTTATACTCGACACATATGTCAGTTATACATATACATTGCACACTCCTGAAACACCCTGTATACGTAACTTACTGGTGTTTTTGACCTGTCTTACACTCCCTGATATGGAGTCCGCCTTAAGACGTAATCTTAGTATAAATTTGTTTACTTAGTGGGAACACCGTTGAAATTTGATTGTTCTGGAATTGCGCAGTGTACCTCTTGTCCTCCACACTTCATGCTGGACGGTGGCCTGTGTATGGAGTGTCTGGGTTCGCAGTACTACGATCCGCCGACGCAGCTGTGCAAGCCGTGCGACAGCAGCTGTAGGACCTGTTCGGGCGCCGGACCCTTCTCCTGTCTCGCCTGCACCTTCCCCCTCCACCTCGACAAGCTCAACAATCAGTGCGTGCCCTGCTGCACCCGCCACAACCAGCAGAACTGCTGCTCGTGCGACAAGGAAACTGGTGGGTGAAACTTTAATGCAAGGTGAGGCATAAAAGCTATTTCTAAAAGTGTTAGATAAAAATAATTTGTAACACAAATATATTTATATCACAATATTACATGATTTTTTGCAACACGAAAATGTTTGTTATTTTTTGAAAAGAACTCCAGTAAGATGTGTCCATTCAGACCCATATACATTCCCCAGGCCGGACCTTATATAATGATCACATATTGCGTAGCATTGCCAGTGGGATTTGACCAATTTCCTGCCGGATCCAAGATAATCCTGTGTTTATCAAGATAATCCTCAACAATTGAAGCCCTGAAAGAGTGGATCCGGCAGGTAGTTGGTCAAATCCCACTATGGTAATGCTACGCAATGTGATGATTAAGGTCCGGCTTGAGGAATGTATGCATCTAAACGGACGCCATCTTGC
The DNA here is from genome assembly GCA_017141385.1 of Sogatella furcifera. Classification (NCBI taxonomy): domain Eukaryota; kingdom Metazoa; phylum Arthropoda; class Insecta; order Hemiptera; family Delphacidae; genus Sogatella; species Sogatella furcifera. Next base: position 2,957,320 of record CM029553.1, on the reverse strand, counting down.
CGGAGTTATTTTCAAAAATTGACAGACATTTTAGTGTTGCAGAAAATGCTTCATCATGTACTTTAATATTGTGATATGAAATTATTTGTGTAACAAAATGTTTTTATTCAACAGTCTTTTAAAAATCGCTTGTTATTATGCCTCATCTTGTAAACACACAATTTAATATAATATTAATTATAGTCTGTCCAAGCAAAGAAAACATTCTGGCGTGATAAGAAAATTACTCCAGCTCGATCAATATTGGTTCAAAAATTATTAATGTGATCTCATATTATGGAAAACATTCTGATCTACAATTTGATATCAAATGTATAATTTTTAAACCAATATTGACCGGCAAGATGGTAGAATGACTCCAGCTCGGTCAATATTGAATCAAAAATTATACATTTGGTCTCAAATTGTAGGAAACATTCTAATCTACAATTTGAAACCAAATGTATAGATTTTGAACCAATATTGAAAAAGTGGAGTCATTTTTGCCAGAATGTTTTCTTTGCTTGAACATACTATACCTATGAGTTGTTTACGTTCTTCACAACATGAATATGAGCTTAATCGTATCAAGTATTGAAAAATCTTTTTTTTTTCATTTTTGTAGATTGGTTCCTTTCTGCATAGCAACGTCCAATTTACAAATATAAATATATTAATCAACTTTCATCAACTTTCCTTAACTCATTCATCAATTTTACATTAGCCTGTAATTTTACATTTTTATATAACTTTATTATTATCCTATTTGAATTGCAGGCGAATGTCATAACTCGTCGCCTGCTGGCAAGAGACGCATCACAGTGGAGCAGGCAGCGCGAGAGAACATGGACGAAGCTCTACAGCTGCAGCTGCATGCAGCTGGTGATCCCTCCTCGCCCCTCGCCCTCCTCCTCACCAGTGGCAGCGCAATCGTCGCGTTGTGCGTCTGCGCAGTAGTTGTTATGGCTGTCATTGTCAGTGTACAGGTTAGTAGGGTCTGTTTTCTGAAGCCTGTCAAAGCAAATGAGACATTCTGGCAAGATGGAACAATGACTCAAGCTCGGTCAATATTGGTTCAAAAATTATGAATGTGATCTCAAATTGTAGAAAACATTCTGATCTACAATTTGAGATAAAATTCATAATATTTTTGAACTAAATATTGACCGAGCTGGAGTTATTTTCCAATCTTGCTAGAATGTCTTCTTTGCTTGGACTGACTATACTGATTATTTAGTTATTAACGTGTTTACTAAGTTATAAGTTGATTTACACTGATTAATCCATACAGTGTTGTATTTTGGGACAGTTCAAGTCATGCGATAGCCAACATATATTTAGGATTGAAATAAAGTGGGCGAACAAATAAAGCAAGTTGTAGAACTTATTTCAATGGTTTGAAGATTCTTTCACTCCCAGGTCTATATATTTCAGAGGCTGCTTTATTGATAGAACTAGAGATAGGTTCAACACAGGGAATTTGTTCCACTCGTAAAATACTACAAATAGAGATGACATCCATTGAACTTGTATTTATGACCGGGAGTGAAGAGTGCTGGATTTCCACAATTGAAATATAATTCATTATAAATAAATAATACATCAAATATGGACAGCACAATCATCTAAAGCACACCTCACAGTGGAAAGAAGTTAAGAAATAAGGCGAGGGAAGTTGTTACAGGTATCTCTTTATTCTGGTGATTTTTTTTTTGCATTGTGAAATGCACAGAATGAAGATTTTTAACTTGGAAATTATCGGCAAATCCGTATACCCCTTAAATAGGTGGCCAGTAGAATGGAAAAAATTAATGATGATGACAAATTTCTATTACTATTCCAATAATTATTTTAGCACTGAAGACATTTGTACAAATATTACAGTAATATAACACATAATAATATAAATGAAATAATTAATCTGGCGATCTCAGTATCTCAGTAGGGAGAAGTCGGGGGCTGATTAATCTGCTGTAGATGTTTCCAGGTCCCATCCTTGCCACCGACTGCCTAGAGCCTCTCTGTAGTTCTATTTCAATATAAAGTAGGCATATCAATAATAGAAACGTAGACATAGTATCAGTAAGGATACTAAGTTATACTATTATATACTATTAGGATACTCAGGGCCGGTCTGGGGAGGTTGAGGGCCCCTGGCGATTGATCAACTGGGGGCCCCACATTGGGGGGTATGAATTCCCCCCCCCCCCAGCCAAGAGGAGGGGCCAGGGGTTCTTCCCGGAATTTTTTAATACTATTATTTAGAAAAATCGTATTTTGCTTGTTATTTGACCCTAATAAACCTGCAGTTCTCCTTACTTCATTGAGTGTATAATAATTTATTCAGACCACATATTTTTCATGCACTTTACTAAATCATTTATTAACAGGAATAAAATTTATTGTTATGGACTTTGGTTGAGTTAAGTGGCACTTCCATTTTCCGGTTGTTTGTAACTGTAAAAAATATATTTATAGATAGATTTATGTAAGAATTTAGTTTATTTCTAGCAGGTCAAATCAAACATACACATAACACAGGCAGGGGTGGACTGGAACCATTAAGGCCCTCTGCTAATCTCTCAAGGGGCCTCAACTCCTACCCTGAGAAAGGGGGTAGAAGCGAGAGTATGTCTTCAGATTTAGGGGTTTGAGGACAACAGGTTTTTGAATTGATGGCCATTTAATTTTCTTATCTTGGTACTCTTTATTCATTTTCATTCTATTACTGTAACCACTGAAAAAATCAACTTATAATTGTATAGAAATATTCTTCTCACTGGTAATTCAAGGTGTGCATTTTGTTCCAAAAAATGATTAATACCTGTAGTGAAATGAATACCCAGATGGAGGGTGGTACAGGGGTCCAACCCCGGAAGATTTTCACATAATTATATATTATGGTCAAAAAGAGCGTTGAATGGTTTCTTGATTAAAAATATTAATAGAAATGTCTTGCAGTTCCCTAACTTTTCTCATTTGGGTACACTCATATTGGAAGAGATTTCTCAATATCGTCAACAAATTTGAGGATAGGCCTAAACAAGAAGAATAGATCAGGGTAATAAGATTGTAATCTAATTTCCTTTGAATAGATGAATAAATTTCTCAGGATCATGGATTAGGCTCAATTCAATAATTACTCCGATAAAGAGATAATTTAGCTTACAAACCCAGGATTTCCTACATTCACCTAAGCCCAAAGACTATTGAATGAATATAAAATTTTAAGGCTACAGTGGAGAAATGCGAAGTTCATTTGCAATTGTAAACTTTATCGAACTGTGTGAACTATTAGGCCTATTCAACTTATATTTTGTCATAGGCATTCTTGATACGATATTGTAACTTATAGGCTATATAACTTTTTATTAAAATCTGCTTTCACTCTTTCTAAAAATATTTTATTCCCACATTTAGATAGCGGGAATAAAGTGTCTGGAGATGTTCCTCCGAAGAGTTAAGTAGGAAACAGGCTATCCAGAACAGAGTTTTAAAATACAGTAGTTCAAGAGCTTTTTTCAACCCATCCATCCAAACTGTAGAGACGAGAAACCCTTTGAAACAATATAAAGACTAATAATAATTCCTATTCTTATTAAACATCAGCCTGTAGTGGATCGATGACATTGAATGATTCACAAGTGACCGCCAAGGAGAAACCTGGGGCCTCTAAAGAAGCCAAAATACAATACCGTGAATCCGCTTAGCAAAGAATACATAAAGATTTTATATAAAATTAGTTATTCTTAGTTTTATGCTGCACAGGGTTTTAAATGTGGACAGAATTGCCTTGTATTTAATCACTAGATAAAACGAAACTATATTCTTTGGAAAAAGGTTTGGGACCCCTATAGGGACTTCTAGAACCTAAACTACATATAACTGTAAACAGAGTGTTTAACTGTAAACAGAGTGTTACAAAAACACGGAATAACGACAGAATCATTCCTTGATAACTATGTAGGAGCTAATTCTGGCCTCAAGAAACTCACAATATTTAGATCAGCCTTGTGGGCTGTATTAAAATTTCATGAATAAAGTGGTTTAAAGTGGTCAAGTTCAAGAAGTAGGCTATTCTTAGTTTTGTGCATCTATTAATTATTCATAAAATGTGAAACAAAATCATGAAAAAATCAAAACTGCAATGATTTCTTTGGAAAAACGTGGGGCCCCCTTTGGGGCCCTCTACTATCGCGTAGCTGGCCAGTCCGAACCTGAACACAGGTTAAATATCTGCACATAAATTTTATTGATAGTCTACATTACATTAAATTGTTATCAATTATTCTTTGTTACATACGGTACCAACATAGAAAACTATTAAATTTTACCTTCAACAAAGCTTTCAATTATTTAAATTATTTCTGCATTAGTTTACAAAGAAAATATCTGGATTTCCGCGCCGATTGCGGCTAGCAAAACGATCTCTTGCACTTTATATCTTTTTAAATAAATGAAAATCATATATTTAAAGCAACGTCTATTGTGAAATACAAGTCATGGGGTTTATTGAAAAAATCATTTAAAAATTAGTTTTCTAATCTTGCAGTTTGGGGGCCCCCTAGCTCGGGCGCCCCTGGCGATCGCCAGGTTGCCACCCCTGCCAGACCGGGCCTGCAGGATACTATTATCTGTAAGGCTGAGGCCGCACTGTCGGTGGATGGAGCCTGGAGGGTGGAGGGTAGTTGGTAAATCTATAGAACATACACACCATCCACAGTAATACATCGTATGAATGGTATATGTGTTCAGCCGCCATCTTGAAATTCTTAAATATGGACAACATAACCTCAAAAAACAGAATGACGTCATACCATTCATACAATGTATTACTGTGGATGGTGTGTATGTTCTATAGATTTACCAACTACCCTCCACCCTCCAGGCTCTACCAACCGGCAGTGCGGCCTCAGCCTAAGTCTTTCTCTATGATAATATACGTTTTTAACGAGTAACCCTTTCTCACATGAATCTGTACTCACTGTGAAATTAATTGTAATGATAATATAAGTTTTGACTTGATTTACTATTAATTGTTTTCAGATGAAATCAAAGTCGCCGGGTCAGGGCTACTCAAAGATTCCGCTGCGCATACACAGGTACGCAGAGGAAAGTCAGCTAGGACCACTGCAAAGTGATGACAAGGAGGAAGCGTCGCTCAGCGAACAAACAAAGCTGTGCAAGCAAGATGGAGAATCTTCGGATGACGACGAAGATGACCAACAAGTTGTATTTGTTCAGTCGTAACCTTTTACTAAGGAATTACCGATAGCCCAGTGGAATTGTCGTCAAAAATAGGGTGCACCTTTCTCTAATTAATAAAATAGGATGATGGGTTTCTTCAAGTGATAGTCCTGGTATTTCAAACTTCTCATTCAACATTGCAAACTTCCGAAAAACCACGAAAAATTGGAGTATTCCACCCTAAAGCTTCACTTTTTCAAAGTAGCCCAATTCCTTCACAGTAGCACTTCAAAGTTCATCAATTTCTTTTCAAAATGTTTAAAGTTCATTCACCAATTCATAAAAACATAAAACTGGGATTTTAAAATTTGGATGCTCCAAATTATTTTAAAATTATTTAATTTTATTTGGGAAATAAAATGGGATGCTCCATCTTGCAAACTGGGTCTATGATTCCTAATCAGGTCTCAAATTGTTTTAATTAAATTTAATTCTAATTCTCTGTACAGCAATGTGAAAAAGGATAAAAATTGGTCAAATAAGCTGAAAATCCCGCCATATTTTACGGCGTTTGTCGGTTTCCGAGGTCGAAAGGTTTTATTTAAGATCCCAGGACTATTACATGAATTATAATATTGAAAACCCACTAGCTATTGCAAGGAAAAATGTAGACTACTATTCTATTGGGTTATACAACTCTACCAGACTTAGCTGTTGTTTAGGTTACGTTTGTTGAAATCATTTACAAATCGTTGGTAGTAATTTTATTTCAAGTTGACAATTGAGTAAAGAGCGGAAAATCCTATTTTGATGTTAATTTTATTTGAATATTCTCTACTGTTTTCTATTTGTCATATTGAAAATTGATAGAAAACGTTTGGTTAGATTTATCGATTGTAAATTATGAAAAATTATTAGCCTACACTAAATTTGAAATTTTTCAACTTCACCATTTTCTGTTTTACAAGATTCTGAAGCTTTATGAGACAAGCCCATGCTGGGATATTTTGGAAAATGTAGGGGAGAATTCAAATTTGAGATTGGATTGTTTTGAAATCAATAGAGAGATCGGAACCTTATAAGATTTTGTTGTTTTTAGAAAAAATATTCTAGGTTGAGAGAGAAATCTAGTAGTATATAAGTTACATTAATTGTGTTTTCAAGAATATCTGTGATTTATCACAGTTATATAAATAATTATGTTGTAGTTTGATTTATAGTTCTAATAACTATAAGGTTTCTTCCTCATAATTTCTATTAGTTCGTGTTGTATTGTGAAAACAGAAAATCTTGTACCTATGTTGTGTTACAATAGGATGGAAAACAGGAAAATATAATTCTAAAAGGTTTTTTATAATGAGGAGATTGGGGTTTCAAAGAGATCTGAAGATCTAGAAGAGATCAAAGAGATCTAGTATTTTCTCTTGAATAAATTCGAGATTTTATGACTCATTCATGTACTAAAAACAAGAATTGTAGGGGAAGTTAGAATGATTGCCTTGAGAAACTTATCATTGTATAAAAGTATGTTACCAGAATGATAATGGATCTATATATTATTGCCATGTGGTTCCTTGTTTTTATCTATTGTATATCTGGTTTGTAGGCTTTATCTTATTCTGTTTGTACTGTATTTGTTCTCAGATTTTATTTTGAAATAAGAGCTGAGTAATACATTTTTGAAACACAGAGTGCCAGTTGCACAAAAGCAAAAATCATTTTTACGACCGAAATTTGATATTAACAGAGCCAAGTAGGTAAGGATTTCCCTGTATTAAAGAAATGAAGCATTTAATATTTCGGCCGTTAAAGTTTATTTGTGCAACCGGCCCTGAGTTCTGCTTTAATTAAATCAAATATCGGATCAGACAGATAACAATATTGTGAGATTCCTCTCGCAGATGCATTCTTCTCCAGTGATGTAATTTAAAACATATTAAGCCGAACTTATTCCAAGTTTCCTGATAAAAACTAGATATATGATATTGGGAATACAGTACCTATTTGGGACACTATAATATTATTGAAGTCTATGAATATTTATATAGGTACCTTAATCACCAATTATTTCTTATATTCTATATGTATATTATCGATGTTATGTCTTATTGTATTTTTGAACAATTTTACCATCTATTTTAAAGGTTATTGATGTTGTGAGAATTTTAATGAATGTATGAATGTGGTATGTGGTTTTCATTTTCTGCTTACATCTTCTTTGTAAATAATATAAGGTGTAAAATATTGATAAAAGTTGGTTCATACGATCAAATGTATATTATATGTCATTTAATAGGGAGCAAAACTATATTATGGAACTTTTTGTGAATTTTGTGCGATGGAATTTAAAGTTCTCGACTGAATGACTGATACTGGTTTGTTGAATAATCTGTTATTATAGATGTGTGTTTATAATATCGATATTGTAATTCAACTTGTACAGTCGTGTTTAACTCTAGTAGCCTATATTTTTCAACAATTTTAAATTAATTCTTTCAATTCTTTGTGGGCTTCATCACATTATTATCCTTAGTTCTGCTGCTGCATGCTTTGCAAAAAGCATTCCTCCATGTTTCATTACTTTATTATAATTAAAAAATTTTATATTTTTGAAATAACCAAGTACAAAATTTTTCTACTAGTTTCAATAGTTTAATACTCAATTATTGAAATTATTCTGGTTCTGTTACATGAAATAAATACACAAACAAGTTGAATTACTTTTGAGTGTGTAGTTTGTTTTTATCACAAAGTTATCAACTGTGGTTGAAATCTTATAACAGTTCGAATACTATTAATATTGTTATAAACTTTTTAATAAATGGACATTTTATCGTGAATTTTTACACAATATAGTAAAATATAAGAGATGCTGGAAGTGATTTGAAATTTAGAATCACGCAGACTTGTGCTTTTTGACATATGAATAGAACAAAAAAATTTGAGAGTGGATATTAATTATTATTCAATATATTAATGAATAAAAAAGAATATCCATTTTTTAATAAATTGAATAATAATAAATATCCACTCTAGTCGATATTTGATAAAAATTTGTAGATATAATACGTTTTTACTTATACTCACAGGAAGGCTGAGGTATCGGTGGATAATGATCAAATAATAATAATAAATAATAATTATTCCACATGTATATACTTCTAAAGTGTTTTAAAATAATTATTCAGTCAACAATTTTTACCATCACCATCATGTGATAACTCTTGATATTTTCTTCAAACAGTTTTAATGATAATTTTATTATAATTGTAAACATTAAAAAAATATAGCCTATAGTTATTATTTTTTTATTCTCTTATTGGGTATTGATCAATACTAGTTTATGATTGTTTATTCTGAACGGTGAATACAACTAATTTTTTTCAATAAATTCATGATAGGTGTCGAAACTCTAAATACAGAATTCATGCATTCCTATCCAGAAATGCTAGCTGATTTTTTGAAAAATTTTACATAAATTTATAGGTATTGGAGTTGCCACTTATTCATATTACGGTATATCCCAGTTTTTTTATAATAGCCTACTGTAATAATTTACATAATGTTCTCTATATTTTGTGATATAAAATAATAGTTTCATGACATTTTTTTCTAGTATCAGTGATTTTCAGTTCCTTTAAACTTATACAGTATGTTCATTTTTATAATTCAGCAGGTTAAATAGTGCAGATTAATCGGAATTTTCTGATTAGAATTAATTTGAAACATTCTACTATGTTGATGAGTAACCACAAATAATTTGAAAGTTTCATTGGGGTTGAAAGTATGAAACTTAGGAGAGGGGAAAGAGAGTACCGTACTTCTACAACAAATCTACGTAATTAGTAATTTTGTTTTCCAAAATAATATACGATAGTAAAACTCATGTAAATTTATCGTTGTTTTATTTCTTCAGTTGGAACAATGCAGGAATAATGTTTCATATTTTATTACATTTTTTGATACATCATCAAGATTTTAAAATATTATTTTTGATTCAAGATATCTTATGAATTAGTTACGTATAAATATTCTTCATGAATTGGAATATTTACGGTTCATTTTTACTAGGATCGTAAAGTTATCAATATATTATTCTATATTAATTTAGTTTGTATATTTTAAACGTTGTTGTGAAATTAATTTTAATTGTCAAATAATATCAGATTTTATCTTGAAGTTTATCCTCAACAAATTAACAATATTTTCATGTGTTAATCCCATTACGGAATTGGGATTGCAATATTCTAATGACACATCTTTATATAATTATTTTTGTCAGTAAGCAGTACATGCTTCCAGCAATGTTTATCGTCTAAATATACTTCAAATTGATCTTAAATTGTACCTAGAATTTGTACTACACACATTTTGTGACTGCTAGTGCTACGTGAGTAGTCAGAAATTCTTTTAATAGTATCAATATTGAAAATGTAAATAAAATCTTTTAAATTGACTGTTGTGTAAATTGATCAGAACGCGAGAATTGTTTGTTATTTACAACATGATTCTATTGATAAATATCTGTATTAAAAAATGTCAAAATATTTTTGTTCAAATTGTGAAAAAATAAATAATAAAAATGGTATCTTATTGCCTTCATTTCTCCTGATTTTAAATTCTTATAGCATTGATATAGAGATATAAACTGTCCAGGCAAAGAAGACCCTCTGGCAAGATGGGAGAAAGACTCAAGTTCGGTCAATATTGCTTCAAAAATTATCAATTATTTTGATCTCAAATTGTAGGAAACAATTCGTCCTGCAATTCAGACCACATTTTAAAATTATTGAACACATATTGACCAAGCTGGAGCCATTTTCCCATCTTGGTATCCTTTAAGGATTGTAATTCGATAAGGGTTGATTTCCGGATACGAGTTCATCAGATGTTCCTATTTTAAACATACATAACCTCCTAAGAAAAAATATTGATAATTTTTTTCGAGTTCTCTCATCAGAAAAACCTCCCATCCGTGGATATTATGCTCACAATGTCGGTTCCTAATACAATTTACCATAATATTAACATTTTTTCAAACCCTCAACCCTTACAAATTTCAGGATTATCGATTCTGGATTTCCTAAAGGCTGTGTATCCTCTGAGAAAATCAATCATTCTGATAGCTTGTAGCGCGTTTCATGTTATGAAAATGCACTGGGATCTAGGTAATAAACCAAGGAAGCGAATAAAAATAGTTTCAAGGATCTCAATTGCGTGGTTTTTGAGAAATTAGTGTTTTAATGATGAAACTATCGCTATGTAACAATTTGTTCAAGTTTTGTGTTTTTTCACAATAACTCATAAACTACTCCAGCTACGAGCTTGGAACTGGTCTTAATCGATTCTTCAGAGCATTTTCCAATTTCAAATACCTAAATTGATCAAGTACTAATTATTATGTCAGGAATATTAAAAATCGTAAAAATTCATACGTGTTTTGATACAATACTCAATGCCTGAAAAATAGTTCAAATAAATTTTAAAATGTCGAAAAATTAAATGCTTTATTGTCGAGACAACATTTTTCAACATAGAAGTTGTAGAGAATTCAATTCTGAAGAAAACGTTGTAAAGCCGTCATTGTATTAAACCATAGAGAAATGATAGTTGAAGAACTTTTCTTTCTCTAGGATTAAACTTAAGCATAACTCTGAAATCGGGATCGAGAGGAGACAAAACACCGATTTTCCACATTAGCTATTTCTTGTCTCCTTATGATCGCAAATTCTGAGCTTTGGGTAAGTTTAAAAAATTACAAAAATTATTGATGTTGGTTAAAACAATAGAATTAAAACAGTAGTATTCTTAAAAAATTTATCTAACACAAGTTAAATTCTCCACCAAGAGCATAGCTCTTAAAACTAGAAGTTGTATGGATTGTCTTAAAAATCTATGCACATTTGATAAAAAAAGTCTATTTACATTGATGAGGTCTGTCTTTCACTCAATCACAATTATTGCATCATCATCATCATCATCATTATTGGATGTGCTGGTGGGAGGGGGTTGGGGTTTGGCCAGTTTTACACGCCACTTGGGAGGAGACAGTGTGGTCAGCTGGACTCTTTTTTTCGCCGGAGTCTGAAGGGGACTTGTTGGCACTTTCACATCATCACTAGCCGGCACAGGTTCAGCTGACTCCAAGCCTTCAGGTTCTCCTGAGGCATTTTGCGAAGGCACTTTTGGTTCATCAACCGATGTTTTAGAATCTTGAGAAGACATAGTTTCCTCCAGTTTTTCATCAGCTTTCATCTCTGATGATCCATCTATTGCCGGTTTTCCATCAAACAGTTTCTTGGCTGTAGTTTTGTTGGAACCTTTAGTAAAGAAACTTGCTATAGACCTTGGCGTTTTTGATTTGCTTTGAGGCGTTTTCAATGAATCCTTCAAACCTGTATTTTTAGTTGAATCAATAGCTTGAAAACCTAAAAAGTCTTCAGGTGATTTAGATATGTTCATTGGGTCAGGAGTGGAGGTGCAGTCTTTAACTATGGTTTCATCTTCTTTTATTACGGACGACTCTTTGTTCTTGGTGATTGAGGAGGTTTCATCAACTTCTTCTGCATTGGAAGACAATTTGTCCTCTGTTACTTGGAACTTGCTACCTTCCTTGCCCGACTCCTGAACTGTACCAGTCACAGTCTCTTTGTTCACTGTTTCTGCATCATCTTTTTTCAAACCAGTTGAGTCCGGTTTCTTTGTGACACTGTTAACTCCAAATGTAGCCAAGGTGGTGAGTTGAACTCTCTTCTTGACAACCGGGGGTTTGGCACCTTCAGTGGAGATCTTCTTGCCAGATTCTTGGTCTGTTTTATCAGGTGAAATGGTTATGACGTCACTTATGTGACTTGGTGTGCCTTTCAAACTGACATATGTGGCTAGCAAATTGGTAGGTTTGCACGATGGTGTCTTTTTGCCGGCTGCAATTGAAGGACTGCTGCTTGCAGATAAGGGCGAACTATCAGTGCACATTGGCAATCTGCAACAATTCATTTCAAATAATTTTCTATAGCCTACATATGATGTTGATACATATTTACAAAAAAAAAATGGATAAGGCCGGTATTACACTGTTACACGGTATTAATATCTCTATGATTATACAGAGTGACACAAAATAAACGGGAACTTTTGAAGTAACACGTACGTGAATAAAGGAAATGTAATAATTAGTTTTATCAACAAAATAAACGGGAACTTTTGAAGTAACACGTACGTGAATAAAGGAAATGTAATAATTAGTTTTATCAACAAAATATGATGTATGATTATACAGAGTGACACAAAATAAACGGGAACTTTTGAAGTAACACGTACGTGAATAAAGGAAATGTAATAATTAGTTTCAGTTGACAAAATTTGCAGCAAAAAGCTGCCCATGTGGCCGTAGCCACATTAGGCATTACCATATAAAAACTCTTATTGACAATATCAGCTGTTTGCGCCCGGCATCAGTTGTCTTACTACAATTGCCTCGCATAACAATATACAATTGGCATCGTATAAACTAGGCATTACTGCACAAAAAGTTTACACTTCCATTTCGCCGATGACACGGCGAATTTCCTCCATCAAATCATTGACGTTTCGGGGTTTATTAACATGCACCAATGACTTCAGAAGACTCCAAAAATGGAAGTGCCAAGGCGTTAAGTCACACACGGGGTTAACGGCGAAATGGAAGTTAAAACTTGTTGTGGGCAGAATTGATGCGTGCCAGCGCAGTAGAGAAGTCATCATGCTTGACATAATTTTTCATACATGGAACCAGAAAGTGAGATGAACATTTTGTTGTATTTATTTTGAAATTTTTGTTAAATAAAACTCTTATTCCAGGTTTTTCCAAGCACACTCAATGTTAAGGGGCCCTCAAATTTTGATGAACAACTGACATTTTCTATGATAAGTATAGGAAATGTAGTAAACTTGAGAGCCCCTCAAATTTGAGTGTGCTAGGAAAAACCGGGCATGAGTCTGGCGCTCTTTTTGAATCATCCTATATACAAGATTGTGTAGCCAATCTCATTACTTTTTTCACACATCTCGTATAAATTGAAATTTAGTAGGGTACTGTAATTCAAAAGATTGCATTATTAACTAATACATATTTTTCAGATAACTGCAAATTTTCAATTCCTGCATTTCAATTATTACTGTGTAACATGCAATATTTTGATTTAAACAAACATAAAATTAGGAAAAATCAACTTACAACTGCTTTTTACGCTCCTCTTCAGTCATTTTTTTCGTGAATTTAGTGATGGAAGCCGATTTGGGCGACTGGTCGGTGGTTGCAATATCTAAGATGGCGGCGGGCAGAATGACACTCTTACGAGGCGCCGGCAAAATGTACTTCCAAGGATCAGCCATCAACTCACTGTCATTCAACAGCAGATCGTACTTCTCGCGTACATCCTTCCCCACATACCTGCAATGATAAAATTAAGGTTTCAAAACTCCCTACCAATATTATTATTCTCCCTCCAACCCATTTGTGCCTGTCAAGGCGTTGGGTGTCCATAATGACTGTCCAAGCAAAGAAGACCATCTGGCAAAATGAGCTCGTTCAATATTGGTTCAAAAAATATTGATTTTGTCTGAAACTGTAGATAAGAAGGTTTCCTACGATTGAGACCAAATCAATAATTTTTGAACCAATATTGACTGAGCTAGAGTCATTTTCCCATCTTGCCAGATGGTCTTCTTTGCTTGGACAGACTACCCAATATTCTAGGGCATTATTCCTGAGTGAGAAACATATCTAATGAGTGAGAAACATATCATTCTCAAACCATCCGGAAGTCCTCAAATAATCACACAGCCGCCATTTTTGTTTATACATTTTTCTCAAAATTTCCGATTTGATATTTTTGTAGCGACCATAAGATGGTATAGTCTGTCCAAGCAAAGAAGGCCCTCTGGCAAGATGGGTAAATGACTCAAGCTCGGTAAATTTTGATTTAAAAATTATCAATGTGATCTCAAATTGTAGGAAATAATTTGATCCACTGTTAAGACTACATTTATAATTCTTGAACAAATATTGACCAAGCTGGAGTCATTTTCCCATCTTGCAAGAGGGTCTTTTTTGCTTGGACAGACTATACTGTAGTGTTCAGTTAATATGTAAAATTAGCTGAGATTTTTAATGGAACCAATTAGAAGTTTGTAATTTCAATGATTATTAAGATAATGAGCAAAATGAGCTAAAAACAATTTTTCTAACTTAAAAGGGATACATAAATAGGCAACCTTGTTGTTGACTGGTATTTTGAATCCTTTAATAATGTAGAGAATTAAATTCAGAAGAAAAAATTATCAGTAACTTTCATGTCTATAAGGCACCCAAACCTCACAAATCAGGAGACAAAACAGACATAAAATAGTTTTGAACAGACTGTTGTTTTATCTACTTCAAGTTCTGATTTGAGCAATTTGCTCCAAGGATTAATAACAATTATTACATTGATGGAGCAATGATTAGATATTGTAGTTCATCAACTGCTGGAACATTACAATAAGTATTAATTGGAATATCCAATTATCGCTATATCCTATTATATTAAGGGAGTAATTTCTGTATGTATGTATATTTATATGTGGCACCACGGATCTAGAAAAACGGCTCTAACGATTTCCTCGGAATTTGAAATAACCGTGATAGGAGAGTAAGATTGCACCAGGCCTCATGACCGGGAAAACTCTCTGGCAGGATTAATAAATGCATCAAATATTCCTTCAGGAATAATCCCAAGTACTGTGTATAATGGTTGTTATCGTTAGCTGACCAACGCTATCCAGCTGGAGTAAATGGAGTTACATTCAAGTCTATAACACATGTTCATGTCAAAAAATTGTGAGAGGTGATCACATCAATATTGAATTTATTTTTTACAATAACATATTTATGTTTTTTAACAGTTTGGCCGCAGCTTCAGAGCGAAGCTCGGTACCAGATATTTAATAGCTAAACAAAGAACTTCTGCTATTGCAAATATTGACCAATGTACTAATTAGCAGGCGAGATTTGTTGAATAAAACTGTACAAAAACACATTACAATGATAAACACTGGGAGGTACTGGGTTCGATTCCCAGTCTGGAAATATTTTTTTAACAGTTTCATTCATCGAATCTTGCCTGCTATTTAATTACATTGGCCAATAATTTGAAATAGCAGTAGTCCTTAGTTCTATTTATATAGCGATAATTGGATATTCTAATTGATTATTATTATGATTATTACATTGTTCTGATAGGTCATGATTCTGCTGAATTCGGCAAGGTTACAATGATAATTTTGATAAGCAGAGTAATATAATCGTTGAATTGGTTAATATAGTTTTGTATTTACCAGCACATTTTGCCCGCCAGGGGACAGGTGGCTCCATCTTCAGCCAGAAAGGGCATCCACTTGGCCAGCTGGCGTATTTTGTGTCTAATAGCCGTCATTGAAGGCACGTCTAGCGTTGACTGGCAGTTCTTTGTCAGATAGCTGCTGAACTCACGCACCAAGAAGCTCAACTTGTTCTGATTGCCATGCACCAACTTGATCAGCTGTGGAATTGCTGCAAAGAAAATATTCATTTCATTCGAATTTTTTGTGCAGTTTGTTTTCTGAGGGTAAAGCCCACATGAGCTCATAGGCTTGTGCGTGGGTAACGAGATGGATGATGATGATAATGATGGTGGTGATGAGAGATTACTTAGGTAGTCGGGACAGACGGCTTATCGTCTCCTCCGAAAGACGGAAAGGCCGTATTTATGTGATTGTACTGTGGTCAAAGAATTGTTCGCCGGTCGAACTTCGAACCAGGTTCCTTTTGGTTATTAGACCAGTGCATTATCACTTACTCCAACGAGCCACCAGTGTACGAGCTATGTGGCATAAAGCATGGTACGTCGTTTAAAGAATACAGTACATTAAAAAACAGAATACTAGCATCACAACAAAACGCTTAGCTCATAAAAGATGTGTCAGTTCGTGAGCTTTATTTTTAAAAAATATTCAAGTATAGCTGGCATAAAAAAATTGGACGGTTTCGTCTGCTGCTTGAGCGCTCCAACATCTGATGTTGACAATTATTAGCCTGCTTCCAAATTGGTGTATTATATACAGGGTGTCCCATAAGTAAAGTGGCAAACTTTGAGAATAGGTTTTATGGGTCAAAATAAAGAGAAATTAAGAAAAACGTTTTTTTTAACACTTCGTTTAAAAGATATCCGCCATTTTGTATTTTTCAAAAAAAATTTTCATCTTGAAATTCTTTCAACCGATCTTTATGAAATAGCAAAACTCTAATACTTAAAATTTCCATCATTTCTTGCAATCGCATTCTTAAACTCGTCCAAATTTTCTTGTCTTGTACAATCATTGCAGAAATGTTATAGTCCGTGTGATGATATTTGATATTTTATTTAAACATCTTACGTGTGATGGGGGATTTTAAGAAGAGAGTTGAGTCATGCATTCGAAATGATGCTCAGCACCTTGACATTATTTTTTACACATACTAACTGAAATTGCAGGTAAAGAGCTTTGTTAACTTGAATGGCTCATAATGACTTTGATTTTGTGTTAACTAATATGCATTATTTACAAAATTGGCTGTGTATTATTTCATTGAAACCCGTCTATCTCCCGTATGTCATCCTGTACAATAAAAAATGAATAGAGAAACAGGTAGAATAATAACAGCTGTTTCACTAGGAGCGAAAGAAGTGGCCACTATTCATACTCAATGTGTAGCATACCTGATTCGGGAAATTTGGACTTTCGACCGGCCTGCTCGACCAATGGCGACGAGGCAACAGGCGACTCAGACTCCGTATTGGACGACAGCCGATGCTTGGGCTCGATGGGTAGTGCCACCTCGCTATCAAATAGCACCATCCGTCTGCTCAGCAGCATTTCCGCGATTCGACTGCCGACTATAAAAAAATAAAAGAAAATGCATTTCTGGGGGTCCTATGGAACTTTTTCACCAACTTACTTGAATTTATCAGCTAATTTCAAACAGGAATTATTATTTTAGTTAAATTTCTCATTCAAATTTTCACAGGAAATTATTATTTTAGTAGCTTACTTGCATAAAACTCTAAACATTTGAAAGTTTAAGATATTTTTAAAATGTCGATTCTCCGCCATAGTTAACAACTCGGTCATAAAGCGTTTCTGATGATATGTTCAATAGAATTTTCTCACTACTTGGTGTAACTTACGCGTGAACGGTATCAGCATGAAAAATATTGCACTTTTCTCCTGAAACATTCATTACATATTATACAAAAATCCTTTTTCATACCTGTAGGTTGAATACTAATTAGTTTTATCGGTGTTTATTTGAATTGTTCATCTATTTCATTTTGAATTTATTATTAATTTATTTATTCACATAGCATACAAATAATAAAAGACAATTACAATTATACATACATCGCAATTATAAAATGTACAATAATTGTAGAATGTTACAATATAAAATGTAAAATTATATCAATTACCTGAAGAAGGATCAGAGACCGAATTATCAAACCAGACACATCCGATTAATCGCGGCTTCAGTTTTTCAGTTTTTTTCGTCATTTCCGCTTGAAATTCAATTTCAAGCAATTGCAGCCTGGCTTTTTGGGCTTCCCTTGAACAGTCTTCCAAGTCATCTTCCTGCATTTCTTCGTCACTCAGATATCCGTGAGGCACAAATACCTACATGCCAAAAATCAAATAACTTTCTTGTATATTTTTTATGCTATTCTTACTTCTACGTCAACCTTCAAAATTCTAAATCGTAGTTTATATATTTTAGAGTTTTGAAATTCAGGAAGAATGATAGTGGATCTGCATAAAGTGAAGATAAATAATTTAAATAAGATTTAAAGAATTTATATAAGAATAAGAATTCAAATATTTATCAAAGTTCGGAAAAATAAGTTTTGGATTCCATTGTCTGTATTATCCAATAAGATTATTGTATCATCTCGAATAAATGAATGAATGAACTTATCGTATTATTACTCACTGACTCGTGATCTCTAATCTTTAATTTGCTTTGATAGCTTTCGATGAAATTTTGTAGGTTTCCAAAAGTTGCAAAAAACTTGACGAGATATTGATGAAAAAAACACTGGCAAGGGCAAAATTTACGTAAAGCTGACGCCAAAAAGTAAGGCGATTTCGTCTGCTCGTTGTGCGCTCTTACAGCCAATATTGTCAATGAGAGTTGCTAATAACTATGTCTAGATGAAATAAAAAACAATAGATGCTTTACATCAGTAATTTCGGTTGGACAGACAAAACCACCTTAACGTTTTGGCGACAGCTATTAATAATAAGCGAATATTCCAATACAACATATGATTTCAATTAAAAACTGATGAGAGTCAAAAGATTATACCGAGATTAAGAAGATTTTTAATA
Organism: Sogatella furcifera; assembly: GCA_017141385.1. NCBI lineage: Eukaryota > Metazoa > Arthropoda > Insecta > Hemiptera > Delphacidae > Sogatella > Sogatella furcifera. The sequence continues at coordinate 2,938,735 of CM029553.1, read as the reverse complement.
AAAAGATCAACACTCAATGGCCACACTGTGAATAGTGTCTCTAAGGTTGTAAAGTTGAAAAATAAAGATTTATTACAAGTTTAGTACAATTGAATAGTATATTACATAACGAGTGTGTGAAGATCGTGTTTACAAACGAATTGAATGTTTCCAGCCAAGTCTAATAGACGAGGATGGAATATGATCATCAGTTTGAAAAGACTTCCCACGTGAGTTTTGTATAATTTTTTGTACAATAATAAAAGTTCAAATACAAAATGATAAATCATTGTTCTACAAACATAACCTCAAAAGAATTTGAACTTGATGAAAGCATCTTCTATCACAAAAGAAAAGCTGAATCTATTCAAATTCCATTATGAGCGTGCTGTAAAGAACAGCTGCAATGCTGTAAACTGTAAAGAACAACTGCAGTGAGGTAAAGAACAGCTGATTTTTGTTTCTTGTATACAACAATTTGCCAAACGCAAATCTGGCTTGAAATAGTAAATTACATAATGAGTGTGGAAAAGGCGTTTTTACAAAAGAATAAAATTATGTTCTCCAAACGAGCGGTACGCGAGTTTGGAAAATAATTATGAGTTTGTAAACTTTTCCACACGAATTATGTACATTTTTTCGTCATACTAGACTGAGAAGGATTTATTAAAACCTCAAACAACTGAAGCCAACATAACCTCAACACAACACTAGAACAAACGCACACACTGAACTGTCATGGCAGCTCATTCAACTCGTTTATTCATACGTTGGAGTTCGGAAAAAACAGCTGGGCTAGATTTTCAGTGCTGTAATTATCATCGTGATGATGACTAGTGCTGTAATAATCATCAAAATGATTATTCCCGCATTCAGAACAGCTGATCTTTGATTCTCCTGTAAATGGCAATTTTCCAAACGCAAATCTAGCTTGGAAAGTTGTGTATTACATACGAGTATGGCTAAAAGTAATTATTGATCACAAACTACTACATATGGCAAAAACGTATCTATTGTCTGTCCAAGCAAAGAAGACCCTCTGGCAAGATGAGAAAATGACTCCAGCTCGGCCATCATTGGTTCAAAAGTTATTGATCTGGGCCCTGGCTTATAAAGATTTACAGCTTGTTTTTCTGATAGAAACAAGTGATCGGGATTGTAGATTCACCAATAAAACGTTCGATTTACAATGTTCCAAATTTTGGACAAAACAGCTGTTGCCCTAATATTGCTGACGTTGAAAGTACTTCAATTGCGGACTATTACAATTTAATTTGTAGGTTATGATATTATTTTAGCGAAAAAAATGATTTCTATTCAAATTTCACAATGAAAATAATAATCGATATTCATCAATAATTTATCATCAAATCATTGCATTGGAAGCAAAGTTTTGGATTCTCCATGTCATAGCAACTAGCCAGCTGAGGTTGTAAAATTTCCAAATTATGAGAAACGTTTATGAGACAGAAACACCAATAACATTCACGAATATAGATTGTAAAATTTTTATAAGCCAGGGCCCAGGTCTCAATTGTAGGAAACATTCAATTGTCCGATCTACAATTTGAGACCAAATCAATAATATTTGAACCAATATTGACCGAGCTGGAGTCATTCCTCATCTCGCCAGAGGGTCTTCTTTGCTTGGATAGACTATACCAACCTTATTATCCACTTCGTATTCGTCCTCAGATTCTTTTTCATTTTCATCATCCGAGCCTCGTAAACTTTCCCCTGGTTCTTCTTCTTCCCATTCTTCATCTGAGTCCACATCATACTCAAATATTGTCTAAAAGAGAAAATCATCAAAATTTTCAAATGTTGTGTTTAATCAATAATAAAATTAATGCGTCCATTTTTCGGTGAAGTTTAAGAGCTTATTGATTACGAACGCCAAGTGAACTATTGAAGATATATATTTATTATTTTTAATTTATATTGGCCCCACACACCACAATTTTTGAAAGTTCTGTTTTTGTCGTCCTTATTAATTTTACTAGATTGAATAGAACTTGGCAAACACAAGATGTTTCTCTACGCACATCATTCGAGCTTATCATAAGCCATCATATGCCAAGCTTCATTCGATCAAAATCAAACCAAATCAAACTTTATTGCGGTTCTTCAAAACAAACATAATCAAAAATCTCAGATAAATAGAAAAATACAAGACCCCAACAACCTGCAAGGAAAGTCCTGTGCGCAGGTGAAAAAAATCTATTCAAGATAATCAGGTCAATCTATTCAAGATATGAAAATGTTACTACGTTTTAATGAACATTTCTGTACTAATGAAACGCTAATCTAACAAATATTAGATTATTGTGAAAACATCCTTCTCCCGTACTTAAATGACATTATATTTATTAGATTCACCAAATGGTGTATTGTGATGTGACTTACAGTGTTGCAACACGACTCTCTCTCTTAGAAAGAGAGGCACGATGCTCTGTCCTATACTAATCTCTCCCACTACCCTTTCACCCTCTCCCACTAATCTCTTCACTGGCCAAGTGTTAATGGAAAGGATATACTTATCCTTTCCCAAGAATGGACATTTTTATGTCCAAACTTCGCCTTTCATTTAGATATTCTAATGAACAACAAGTGAAATTGCAAGCAAGTAGCATATTGTTGGGAAAATTGTTCTATGATTTTTGCATTCATATGTAACCTCTCTCGTTGAATAGATTATAGAATTATAGAATAACCTGTAAAAATTGTAGGGTAAAATATCGAAATTAGTGAGTAACTTGTGGAAATGATAGAATAATAAGATTTAATAACAACTCTTGTAATCTAGAAACTATGCATAAATATTTTGTTGCTATCAAAATGAATAAAGAAATCTAATCTATCCTTGCGCACTACATAGAGCACACTTCAATTAAGAGTGGGTGGTAGTGGACGGCAAACTGCCGAACGGCAAAATCAAGCCCCATAAGAACAATGTAATTTTTATCAATCTCTTGGAGCAGATAGATCCTCTATTTATGGACAGAATTTCACGTTCTTTATGTCATTGGAAAGAAAATTTAATTCTCCAGGGGCGTTACTTTTTCGATTTTTAGTTTATTTTAATAATTATCGCTTAATTAATTAACTAAAAAAGTATTGAACTGTAATTATTGAAATGAACTGAAAATCGAAAAAGTAAAAAGTTATGCCCCTGGAGAATTAAATTATCTTTCCAATGACATAAAGAACGTGAAATTCTGTCCATAAATAGAGGCAATATCTGCTCCAAGAGATTGATAAAAATTACATTGTTCTTATGGGGCTTGATTTTGCCGTTCGGCAGTTTGCCGTCCACTACCACCCACTCTTAACTCATCACCCCATTACTCTGTTGATGCTAAATTTTGTCTAAGAAGAAATTGGTTCCCCTATGTTGGTAAAATCTCCCATATTTTAGAATAGAATCGTACAAACCTTATCCAAATTGAAAGGTTTTCGGGCGCCAATATTAGCACTCTTCTTCCGCCATGTTCCCCAATATGGCGGGCGTCTGTTCTCCTCAAATTGCAGCAGTTTTGCTTTGAAACGTTTCGTTCTCTTTTCTTTATGCACTTCTCTAGCTGTCTTCTCACAACCATTTTCTTCATTCACTTCTGCTTCTGTATGGGGAAAAAGAAAAAATCACATTAAACTTCAACTATGTTGGAACTGGTATTTGCTGTGTGCAAGTGGGTGGAAAGGATATTTTCGGCGCTATTGGCGGATCATTTCGGCGAAAAATTGATCGAATTAACATTGGAGGAGATAGGGCTAAACCTAAAATAATGTCCTGGAGAATTTGTTGTGTTCTGGATTGTAAAAATAAAACAAGCAATGGAAATTTCAAGTTCTACACTTTTCCAGTTGCCATACATAAGTTTCATCAATAAAAAAAATGGTTCACTGCATTGAATAAATATTGATAGGTGAAGCTAACCTAATTGTTTTGTTTACGTGCAAAAGAATTTATTGATCAAGTAGGACCATGGAGTGCTCCCCTCTAACCTGTACATGAGGTAATGTACATGAATAGTTTTCATGTTAGTTAATCTAATAAGCTGTTACTATCAACGCAAAAACTCTATTAATTATGTTTTAATAAGGAATATTCATATCATTTAATTTTTCAAATAAATGTGAGCTTGCGCCAATTTTTCATTTTCATGTAAGATAACTTATCAGCTGTTATCTCAAAGTTTTTGTTGACTCTCAAATACATCTGTTTGCGGTTGTCTGCTCTCAAATACTTGAAAACTAGGATTTTTCTAATATAATGAGCTATAATACTATCAATAACTAACATTCCTATCCTAAATATCATGTTCTAATTACTGAGAAATGCATGAAGCAGCAAATAATACCATTCTAATTATAAATGCGTTTTTCCCATTTAGCGCTATGCTTTGTATGCTAAAACGCGTAGAAAAGTACACACGATAATCCACCAGAGCGCAGCATGGTAGATGCTCATAGCAAATAGTCTGTCCAAGCAAGGAAAACATTCTGGCAAGATGGGAAAATGACTCCAGCTAGGCCAATATTGGTTCAAAAATTATAAGTTTAGTCTCAAATTGTAGATTAGAATGTTTCCTTCAATTTGAAACCAAATTTCCAATTTTTGAATCAATATTGACCAAGCTGAAGTAATTTTCTTTAATTGACAGAATGTCTTCTTCGCTTAGACCAGAAAAATAATGTGGTTTTGTTTCTACCTTGTGCGTTCCAACTACTAATGATGTCTCCGTGACTGTAACGGGCCAGCTGACTTGAAAATAGTTACGAATCAAGGTGTATAGAATAGTAGAGGTGAGGCGGAGTGAAGCAGCTGGCTGTGAAAGTTATAATTTTGACGTCACGGAGTTCCTCTAGTCAAAAATTTAGCATTGATTTCCCTTCCCTAGACAAAAAATTTCGCACTTTTTCTCAATTTGCAAATTACAGAATTGTTTAATAGGTAAATTTCTTATATGAGCTAGTAGAGAATTTCAAGACCTACATTCTGAGTGATTTAAATCTATATTTTACTCAAATTTAACATGAGAAAATGTCCGTTAACGTGTCTCGGGTATGCTCTGCAGCTGGGCTGATGCAATTAAGAGTAGCAATGCTATTAAAAGATACATTTATAATATGATTGCATTCGATAGCATTGCTATTCATAACTTGCTTTAGACTAGCTGCAGAGTATTCCTGAGACACGTTAACGGACTTTTTCTCATGTTAAATTTGAGTAAATTATAGATTTAAATCACTCAAAATGTAGGTCTTGAAATTCTCTACAAGTTCGTATAAGAAATTTACCTATTAAACAATTCTATAATTTGTAAATTGAGAAAAAGTTCGCAATTTTTTGGCTAGGATAGGGAAATCAATGCTAAATTTTTGACTAGAGGAACTCCGTGACGTCAAAATTATAACTTTCACATCCAGCTGCTTCACTCCGCCCCACCTCTACTCTTCTATACACCTTGTTTACGAATATACTCTTGCCAGCTGGTTCAATTAATTATTAACTAGTTACAAACCCGTAATTGAAACGTACAGGAAACAGGGGGAATCGCGAAAAAATAAGAATAACAATGGAAATATTCATTTTGCCAAAAATACAAAGTACATGAGGCATGAAAATTATGATAAATTTTCATGTTTTGACACAACCAGCATAGTCAAAGTTGTACGCTAGCTGTGAGATGATAATGTAGTAGTTTCACAATTTCATGGAATTCTGTTTTTGTTTTTTCAAATCTGATGCATACTTCATATTAATCAATTAATTTATTTATTTAATCTAATGACAAATACAAATTGACGAGAAAGAACAGGCATAGCCCATGGTGTTTCCAACCCAATTTTCATTCAAATATAGTCCAACATTTTAGATAATAGGTCCAAATTTCTGTTTTAGCTGAAGGTTTCTCACTCAAAGAAATGATCTAAAAGTGAAAATGGGATAAAGGGTTGATCCGAAAAACATAGAATTGTTCCAAACTTTCATTAAAAAAAAATTATTGAAATTTTGGAGTCGAAAATTTAGACACATCAACTGTTAATTTACTTTGAATATCCAATATTTATTAGTACATTGAAAAAAATAAAAATATAAATTCTGGTCGAGCAACGAAGACATTCTGTCTTGATGGGAAAATGACTCCAGCAGCTCTGTCATTATTGGTTCAAAAATTATGAATTTGGTCTCAGATTTATAAATTTTGAACCAATAATCACAGAGCTGGAATAATTTTACCATAAAGACAGAATGTCTTCTTTGCTCTAAAAGGCTATACAATAAACAATAATAGAGCACACGATGACCAAAAACAACTTAGCCAACATAGTGAAATAAAAATACATATTACAAAAATAAGCTAATTATGCAACGGGTAAGACCTGTAAGAAAAAATCTGTGCTCTCCAAATTGATTAGTATCTCCAAAACGGCTCGACACAAATCGAAACGCAGTTTCTGTCTCCAAATTCTGAATCAGAACCGTGAAAATAATATGATCACCTTCCCAATGAAGACTGTGCAGGAAAAAGTAGACTGCTGGTTTCATAAGGACAATGGCCAACCTGGTAAATCTACTAGTAACAATTTACAACATCCTCAACAAATAAAACAATGACCAAAAAACAGAAAAAATATTTTTTAAATTACCAATAATAATGATGTCATCATCAGTTTCATCAGCAATCGGCCATGTTTTCTCTCCGGTCAACGGCAAGTGTTGTTTTGACTTCAATAAACCAATATAGAGATCGCTGATGTCAGCATTTTGACTATGCATTTTTTCATCAAGAGCTGATTTCGTAGATGGGTCCAGGGTACGCCTACACACCGTGCTAAGGCGCATATCGCCTTTAACCTGCAGAAGTATACAATATTAAACTAACATAAAACATTATTCATTATAAACCTAGCGCGTTTGTATAGTCTTACCAAGCAAAGAAGACATTCTGGCATTCTGGGAAAATTACTCCAGCTCAGTCAATATTTATTCAAAAATTATAAATTTAGTCTCAAATTGTATATCAGAATGTTTCCTACAATTTGAGACCACATTAATAATTTTTAAACAATATTGACCGAGCTGGACTCATTTCCCCATCTTGCCAGAATGTCTTGTTTACTTGGACAGACTAAATCTCAACAGAATTCTCTCAATGAGGTCACATAACTCGTTTCTTGTATTTTTCACCATTCAACTAGAAAAACTAAGTAAATAATATTATTGAGTAATTATTTTCAGTCAACCAGATATTGATAATGGTGTAGCAACCGAAACCGGTATCTGGACTTTTTATTAAATCAGTGGTTTTCATCTCAACATCTTGTTTATTCATTTAATATGAATAACTACCACAACATCACATTTACAGCTACTCAAAAAGTAAATAATTGAATTGAAAAGAATCAAAGTTGCTACGTAACAACATAGACTATATACTCAGTTTCTATACTGATTATAATCTTTAAGGAAGCAACTAATTGTATGACTTGAATTATGCAAAGAAGGTCGAGTGATGGCCTAGATGAGAATGATACGCAATACAGGGGTCTGAACCGCGTTTTAAAGTTTGGATATTCGTTATAAGCCTTGCGCAGACCAATGCGTTACGAATTCGTTGCGGTGGTTCCAAGAAATTGGACTCTAATTTCGTGACAAGGGTTTCGTTGCAAAATATTTGTAACATTGGGGCACGCACACCCCAGCGAAATAATCGTAACTTAGAGCGCGGTAATATTTGAGTATTTAACATAACCAACCTAATGTATCGATAGTAGGGTAGAAGAGATACTGAAGTTAAATATAATAATGATGCTGTGATACAATAATAATATCCATTATATCTGTGATTCAAATCATACAATGTTGGGTACCGTACGTGTAAATAATCTCTAACAATGGTTCAGTGTTCATTTCTGATGTGACAAGACAAAAGAGTTCACTTTCTTGGTTGTTGTTTTGTTTACTTGCAGACGAAAATTAGTGTTAGTTCCTAAACAAGCCACAATATTTGCAATGCGAAAAGTGCTGCAAACGCTGCATGCAGCATTTGCTGCGAATATTTCGCAACACATTGGTCTGCGCTACCATACACACCGCAATGGTTTTAAATTTTCGTCCGGTAAGTTCTCATAATTGAATTCGCACCGCAACAAACCTTCCCAACGAATTTGTGTTGGTGTGCGCCTGCTAATAAAGAGATAGGAAAATTACTTACAAACATAAAATTTTGTTATATAGAGCACTCGTATGTATTTTTTCGCTTGTTGAGTAGTTGTGAAGGTGATATTATGATATTTATCCATATTAAATTAAAAGACAAGATAATGTCAAACAACTGATTTATTGAAAACTGAGATACCAGTTTTGTTGGTTAATGGCTATACCATTAGCTACTCCATTTAATGAATCAGTGTTTTGACAATATCTTGTCTGTCTTTCCATTTGATATTTTTACATGGGGGTATATTTTCTCGAGAGATGGCATTTTCAAGAGGATTGAAAAATCGAATCAGGGATTGAATTTTTTCTCGGCTTTGAATAAACTTTTTTCTCTTAGGGATTGAATTTATTTCTGGGGTTTGCTCGGTTCCTGATCACTCTTTTTTTGATCTGATTACCTTTAAAAAAATTTCCAATAAATAGTCAAGTTACTAGGTATGTCAGTGCTCCAACAAACAATGATCCGCATAATGTAAGAAAATACTGTAACTGAACTCCCCCCAAATACAGACGTTTATTCTTTTAGAGGGATTCGATAAGTACTATATTTTATTGTATGTATTTTCAAACTGTGTGTAATATTATTAGGGAAATGAATTTATTTGAATTTGAATTGAAATACTGTACGGCTTTAAAATAATAAGAACGATTTCCAAAAAATAGGCCAGTATTTTCTACACATCAAGTATAACTTCAGTTACATTGAGGTTCGTTATAGAGGTATATCGACAAATAGATTTTTCATGAAATGATAAAAAGTCTCTACAGCACTAACCTCAAAAGGCATAAACTTGAGCAATTCGTCGACAGGCATTTCGATTTGACTTCCTTCGACTTCGGCTGTAGCTGTGCTGTTCGCTTCTTTCGTCTTGAAAAAACTGGCGAACGCTTCAGCTGCCTTTCTCTTTTCAGCGTCCTTCTTCCTCTTCTCTTCCTCCTTTGCTTCGTCCCGTTTCCTTCTCTCCTCCTCCCTTGCTTCGTTCTGCTTCTTCTTCTCCTCCTCTTTTTGTCGCTTTGCTTCGTTCTTTTGTCTGCATAAGGAAAAAACGAATTTAACATGACAAACGATTATGAAATGTTTCGAAGGTTATCAATATTTTCCAGTTTTTAACCAATTACTTGAGTGATTTTTCTCTATTTATTTCTTGTATAGTTCATCCAAACAAAGAAGACTCTCTTTCAAGATGGCGGAGGAAGTGAGAGTGTAACTACGCATGCGCAGATCTGAATGTTTTAGTGTAAAATCACTTTAGCCAACCTACCGTGTTTACACTATCTATGTTTACTCAAATGCTTCTATCTGTGGTTCCAGGAGGCTGAATCAACAAAGCAGAAATTGCAACTTTTTCATAATCATATTGATTTCACCAATAAAAATATATTTAATGTGAGAATACATTTTATATTTTATTAAATATCCTATATTTCATAAATATTTTGTTTGTGACAGATGGTGAGAGTTAGAGTAAAACAATTTTCATTTCGACTGCTAGCAGCATTGAACGGTAGACATATTGAAAGAGGGCCTTCTTTGCTTGGATGGACTATATTAATGCCGGGTTTATAATGTGCCAATTGGCGATACAATAATAATAATTGTCTTCAGAAACCGTCTGCTGATGTTGTGAGTTTTCATTCAGCCATGCATAGATGATTTTTTGTGATCAAAAGATACAATAGATACCATACATCAGCTGTACATTTCAGAAAATGATTGTCTCGCCAATTGGCATTGTATAAACCCGCCTTGATGCCTAGTTTATACGATGTCAATTGCTGAGAAGGTTGTCTTCTGCCAATTGTCCTCTGAAATTTACAGCAGATGTAAAGTATCTATCGAATCTTTCGATTTTAAAACCATCATCTAGCCATTGCCAAATAAAAACTTCAATTGACAATATCAACTGTTTGCGCCCGGTATCAGATGTTTTATGACAATTGCCTCACCAATTGGCATAGTATAAACCCCCCTTAACATTCTAATTTTTGTGGCAATTCTGAATATAAATAATTTGAGTTTCAAAATACAGTACAGATCCTTGTTTGGCCTATCATTTTGAGTAAAATAATAGGATCGAATAGTGAAGGCTATGTCTGTTTTGCCAGATCCCGATCATTATTATGATTGTTTATTATAACTAAATAAATCATAATGATGGTGTTCAAATCTGGTGAATTATTTATTTATTCAGTGTTTTATTGAAACTTTGAAGTGAAGTGACGTAAAAATACTAGCTTGATTCAACACTTGATTAATTTATTTTTTTCCAAGTACTATTGATAACACAGGCATTAATACATTGCAAAATTAATATGGTACCATGAATTTAGTTTTTATTTATTTGTAATTGTTAACACTCTAAATTCAAAATATTCGCATATTATTCTGAACTGAGAATTCATGTTTTCAATTGTTTTTTTTAATCTACATTTTTACTTCTAAAACTTATTTTCACTTTTAAAACAGAAGATTCACGATGTGAATCGTAAGGCTCCAAGTTGATAAGCAGAAAAAAAATTATGAAATAAATTTATTCATACTTTTAAGTACTTACTCTATTTCTGCCAATCGTTTCTTCTCCTTGTCTTCTTTCTCTTTCTTTCTTAATTCCTCTTTCTCTTCCTTTTCTTTCTTCTTCAACTCCTCTTTCTCTTCCTTTTCTCTTCTCTTCTGTTCTTCTTTATCCAGCTTCATTTTCAGCTTTTCCTCCTTCAATCTATTCATCTGGTCTTCCTTCTCTTTTCTTAAACGTTCTTTCTCCTGAAAAATTATTTTATATTAGCGACATACAAAATCAAGATCAAGCTGAAAATAAAATAATTCAAGTCAAATAAGTTAATTTGATCCCAATAAGGCAATAAGAATTATATATAGCATAATATGCCAACAGAACAGGCGATTTGCAAAATATTGCTCAGCTCCGCCAGGACAGTCGGTGAGCAATCACTATAATTTATTATTTTCATGTATTTTCACGATTTTTTCATTGTTTATTAAGCTTTCTTCGTAAATTGAGATCCTAGATATAAGTCGAATCATGAATATAGGTATACAACATAGGTGCAGAATAAAATTTTAGTGTAAAATCACTTCAGCCAACATAACGCTGGTGAGATTCATCACATCTCATCACAATGATTTCAAAGCAAACCCCAATAATTTGTGATATAGTGAAAGTGAACATTGTGGACATAACTTTAATTAGGAGTTTTCAACAAAATCTGTAAATAAGACGTTTTGGACAATTATTATCTGTGTTTTATCCATTAAGTAATGTATTTTGTCAAATAAATGAACATGAATAATATTGTATCTGTAGAAAAAATAAAAATAAACTGTATGCAAAAGGCTTTTTTCAAGTTGAACACCCTTTTGTATTGTGTAATATTTGGAGAATAGATCTACAAAGACCCATGGTGTCAAAAATAAAGGCTGAATAAAAATTAATGTTGTTAGCAAAAGATTGTTAGTACTTCTCAGCCCTGACAGGAATGTCAGCGACTTGTCTGCGAGAGTGCATCGAAACTAAAGAAACCTCAGCTATATTAATAAGCTCTTGAAGACACCTCAATACTGTCCTGACAGAGCTGAGCATTGATAACAGTCATCCACCAACCGCCTAAATTTTGGGCACCAGCTATAGACATTCTGCCAAGTTGGGAAAATGACTCGAGCGCGGTCAATATTGGTTCAAAAATTATGAATTTGGTCTCAAATTGTAGGAAACATTCTGATCTACAAGTTGATACTAAATTTATATTTTTTGGACAAAAATTGACCGAGCTGCAGTCATTTTCCCATCTTACCAGAATGTCTTCTTTGCTTGGACAGACTATTAACAAATCCAATCCTTTTTGACCGAACGTAAGTGAGGTCTAGATTCAAGACGACGATTTTGCATTTCTCTTTATGTTTGTTTGTTTATTCCGCATTTACGACAAAACGCGGCAATAGATTCTGATGAAATTTGACAGGAATGTTCCTCCTGAAATTGCACGCCGATGTATATGTAAGGTTTCTTGAAATATTGCGTTTTAAGGATAAAATAAAAGGGAAAAAAGAATAACCTCCATACTAAAATATTACTATTTACATTTCTACTTCTGAATATAGGAGAATTCACTCTATAGAATTATTCATGCTCAATCAGCTGTCGAGTTTATTACTAGTAGTTCTGTGAACAGTAGACCTCACGAAGTCATCCACGGATGGGGCATTATACATGAAGGGAATACTTAGTTATATTGAGTTTCAAGTTTCATTAATTGCATGCAACATTGAATGCAATTAATAATAAACTCGACAGCTGGTTCATCATGAATAATTATTAAATAGTGTGAATTCTCCTATGTTAAGAAGTATAAATGTATAGTAATATTTTTATATATACATTTTAATATATGTAGTGATTTTGTGAAGTGCTTTAGTTTTAATAGTCACCTATGTTTTGAAATCAAAAATTATTTTTTCAAAAGAACTTTTTAAAAGAACTATAATTCATGTCTCCATTTGTGGAAAATGAGGTTATATGGCGAAGTGGAACAACCCTTGGGTCTCCCCACTATTAAAAGCCATACGTTAAATAAAATAAATGAATAAATAGTAATATTTTAGCATGGAGGTAATTTCTTTTCCTTTCATATTATCCTTAAAATGCAATATTCCTAGAAACCTCACATTTACATCGACGCGCAATTTCAAGAGGAACATTCCTGTCAAATTTCATCAGAATCTATTGCCGCGTTTTGTCGTAAATGCGGAACAAACATACATACAAACAAATATTAAGAGAAATGCTAAATCGTCGTCTTGAATCTAGACCTCACTTATGTTCGGTCAATTAATTGCATGCAATGACGCATGCAATTAATGAAACTCAACATACATAAGTATTCCCTTCATGAACAATGCCTCATCCATGGGTGACTTTGTGAGGTCTACTGTTTATAGAACTACTAGTATATTAAGCGAGTAATTTCTGTATGTATGTATGATTGTGTGTAAGTTTGTATGTATGTATAACCACGGATCTGCAAAACGGCTCTAACGATTTCCTCGAAATTTGAAATGTAATATAGCCGTGATGGAAAAATAAGATTGAACCAGGTCTCATGTCCAGGATAACTCTCTGGCAGGATTAATAAAAGAATAAAATATTCCTTCAGGAATACTCTGAAGTACTTCATTTAGGCTGTGATATCGTTAGCTGAACAACGCTATCTAGCGTGAGTAAATGGAATTTCAAGTTTCATTTCCCCTAACAGGTGTTTTTTTACACTGATAGAAGAATATTAATTATTATTAAGTTAGTATTAAATAAATTATTAGATATTGCAGTACACACCAACTGCTAATTATAGGCTTAATTATTATTATTTTTTACTTCAGAGCGGAGCTCGGTACCGATTATTTGGAATAAAGTAGAAAAATGGGACTTACCAGTTGTTTTTCTTCTCTTTCAGCTTTCTTCTTAGCCGATTCTTTCTGCTTCTCAAGCTGAGTGGGTGTCAGTTTTCTAGCTTTCGGCGTTTTATTAGCACTTGCCGGTGTACTAGCATCTCTCTTCTTTCCTTCCACTTCATTTCTTTCGGATGGTGATTCGTTTTTCGGGATTATTTTGGGCAAATTCGATTTTGAATCATTATTTTCGTTCTTTTGCTCCATCATAGATTGTACTCGTGAGCTCTGCCGCTTGCTTGAATTTCCATCTTTAGTTGGTAATTTTTTCTCTTCTTCGTCTTCTCTCTTCGTTGGAGATTCTGTTTCCGATTTTTTATCATCCTCTTCAGTTCTCCCATCATCTATTGTTTTTTGAACATCCCTCGTTACTAAATCATCGTCTCCTTTTATTGGAGATTCTTCTTCTTCAACATTCTTCTTCCTTGGTGATTCTCCTTTCCTAGGAGATTCTTTTTCTTTGTCCTCTTTAGTATTCTTCTTCCTTGGTGATTCTCCTTTTCTCGGAGATTCTTCCTTTTCATCCTTTATAGCATTGTTCTTCCTTGGTGATTCTCCTTTTCTAGGAGATTCTTTTTCTTCATCCTTTTTAGCATTGTTCTTCCTTGGTGATTCTCCTTTCCTAAGAGATTCTTCTTCTTCCTCTTCTTTAGCTTTCTTCTTCCTAGGTGATTCTCTTCTCGAGTTTTCTGGTTTTGTTGGTGACAAATTTGTCCCATCTGCTTCCATCAGTGCAGATGCGTTTCTTTTCAGTGATTTCTTTTTTGGCGAAGTTTTCTTTGTCTGCTCTGCTTCATCATGCTCCACTTCATCTTTTGTTTCCATGTTTGACTCATTCGCTAATTTCTTTGCTGTCATGGCAGAAGAGACTGGGTTCGAATCTTCAGCTTGCTCCGGATTTTCAGATTTTAATGAATCAGTTTTCATCGTTTTCTGTCTCTTTCTAGCAGCTACTTTTTTTGGTGGTGAAACCTGAAACAAAAATTTATCGTAGTAAATAACCGGAAATACCCTATAAATTAAATTCATAAGAAACAACATATTTTGATTCAAGTTTTCAGTAAAGTGAACGAAGAAGGCGCCTTTACGAAGATTGTTTACAATCATCTGCTGCATACCCAGAAACAATCGGGGGTCCCCTGGAAACAACAAAGTGGCAAATTCTTCCAACACCAGATCACAAGAGTCATAGTATAGTGTGTCCAAACAAAGAAGACATACTGGCAAGATGAGAAAATGACTCCAGCTCAATCAATATTGGTTAAAAATTATAAATTTGGTCTCAAATAGTAGAAAACATTCTAATTCGATTCTGGCGTGGTTGGGGGCGGCTTCGGCTTGACCAGTGTTGGTTCGGGAACTGTGAGTTCTGATTGAAAATTTATCGCTTTTGGGCCTGTATTGGCCGGGCTGGAGTCGTTTTCCCGTCTTGCCAGGATGTCTTCTTTGCTTGGACGGACTGTATAGAGGAGTGAATATGAAACTGGCTACCAGCTGAAAGGCCTGGCCCTTCATGGGCTGTTGAGCCATTGAGACTGACAGTATTGGCACCCTTAGTATTTCCAGCACAATTTTGATTAATATAGTCCAAATCACAAATTTTTGTTCCTGCTATTGGTTTTCCTCCCCAGAAAATAATAAAAAATCGATTCCAAGCAACTCTTTTTCCAAGGAAATATTGTTAATTACTTCAAGGAAATATCCCATTATTCTTTATGCTTCTTTCATATTGTAAATATTCCCTGAAATCATTGAGAAAATTGATTATTCAACAAATCAACTCACCGAAATCGACCTTTTACGAGTCGGCGCTTTTTCAGGCTCACTTTTATTCTTGAATTCGTCGGTCATCTCAACACTGTCCTCTAGAACAATCACTTCATCTGTTATCGCGTTCTCTTTAGCAGTCTTATCAGTCACCACCTCTTCACCGGGTTTCTCACTTTGTGCTCTATCTTTATCGGCATTTTCTTCTTTGTTCTTCTTATCAGCTACTTTTGGAGTTAGCAGCTTGAACGGTAGTCGTGCTGAAATAAATAAGATACATAATTGGCAAAAAAAACATATACTATCATATAAAAGACATACAGGTTGGGTGAAAAGTTTTGAAACTGCTCAATATTTCGATCGGTGACATGAGGAATCTTATTGGTCAACTGAAGTTCACAGGAGATTTGTCCACTGCGCTCTCTAAGTGAGTTTTATGAATTAATCTTGGATATTCATTTGGTGTATAAATGAGACAGTTACCGAAAATTGTGATAATTATTACAAAAATTCCAATGTTTATTTGTGGTTGAATAAATTAGCAGGAAAAAATATACCAGAATAAAACAATAATAAAAAGTAATCTACCAACTTATTTGATTCATAAATCAGTAGAATCATAAATCAGTATGGTTATCCACTTTTGATTTTATTCAAATTTGTAATTAGATTGCAAATCATGTAGCCAATCTGTATGTTATTTATGGCAAATAAAGATAGATTGATTGATCTTTGGACAAGTACAATTTTCATACACTGGGCGCAGAATTCCATGACAAATTGAATAGCGAAAACTTCACATCAATAAGCTATGTTGAATCGTTCTGGGGGCAATTAACTGATTTGTAGAAAATATCTCTGATTTACAATTATTATTGAAATAATTTTCTGGATTGTTGTACCACTAAGTTACTGCGTATCAAAAATCGACTGTGGGAAGAGACCTTAATAATTATTTCTTAATAATATTTCACGATTGATTATATGATATTAATTAAACAATATTATTTATTTATTAAATTATAGTATTTTATTTCATAATTCTGCTTGAATTGCAAATTTCAGAAATATTTTCTTTAGGAAAAAATGGATCCCTGCTCTTTACATGTTGAAAAATTTAATTCATGAAGAAAATTACCTTGTTTCATTTTCTTAGAAGCTGATCCAGTCACGTCAACAGTACTATCTGGAAACAAATGAATTGTTTGTATTTGTTTAATTAACCTACAAGAGTTGTATAACAGAGTTCATTCTCCAATTCTCCAATCAAATTGGTGAATCTTATACCAGACAATATAAAAATGGAGTACGGAATAAGGATAGTTGGGTAAGTTTAAAATTCATGAACAAATCTGAATTTTTCTTGACATAATTTTACGAATAATTATTATGATATTTCGATATAGTGTTGGATGTATAGTATGTCCAAGCAAAGAAGAATCTCTGGCAAGATGGGAGAATGACTCAAGCTCGGTCAACATTCGTTCAAAAATTATCAATTTTATCTACTATCAAGGCCGGTATTACACGATAATAGTTCTACGAAATCATATTTCGATCTCTTTCCATATGATCAACTATGATCATATAACTATTATCGTATAATACCAGCGTAAGACCATATTTATAATTCTTGAACTAATGTTGACCGAGCTTGATTAATTTAAAGTTCTTTGCTTGGACAGCATATTATGTAGACCTACATCTGTAGTTTATTATAAGAGCAAAAGTCTAAGATGTATACTAATTCTCGATTAATGGCCAGGCATTCTTAATAGATAATTTAATAAAGTGAAAAAAATCTATCCATCTATCTATCTGTATAGCTGACTCTAAAAAATTAGGCGGTTTCGTCTATCTCTTGTAAGTGATGTAACCTGCTAACAGCTGGTGTAAAGTAACTATTTTAAAACTTACTTATAGTTTTTTTTCAAAAACACCATTTTAGCATAGATAAATGACAACTGTAGGCTTTTTGATTAAATCAGCTGTTGGAGCGCACAAGGAGCGGATGAAACCGCCAAACTTAATGGCGTAAGCTGTTCCCAATACACTTGGTGATGATCAGGTAAGGTAACCAATATAAAAACGTGATAAATCATTACATGCTTCATTCAATAGGCTATATTACCGTAGTTTCAATTCCAACTTCAATAACAGGTTGAATAAATTATTCATTTATTTTAGTTTCAAACTGAAAAATGAAGTGACAAGTTAGAGAAAAACATTGCTCAAAAATTCAAGAGGAAGATTGTAAGATTCACTGGGTCTTAGGATTATATGATGAGATTTATCATTGAGATTGATTCAGATTTATCATTATATGATAAGATTTATAATTGTATAACATAATTGTGTAGGCCAAATGTTTTCAAACCTTCGTCTTTAGCAGTTTTCATTTTTTTGTACGACTTTCAGAGCTCGGATGAGTTATAATTCCTGCAACAACACAAATTTTTAATAATGAATGAAGAAAATAAATTAGCGTATTATAATAGGCTATGCATACAAATGAGTATAGGAATATTCATATTTTATCATCAAAATATACAACGGTAGGCCTAACGAAAAACTAAGTTTTTCTGTAACATCACAGCAGGTTGTATAATTATTCCAATGTTGTTTAAAATACTCCTAGCTAATTAATTCATTGTCAATTCAAATCTTAGTCTAGTTTTACCACTTATGAGCACTGTAACTAATAATTGTCAAACTGAAAACACAACCATTTGAATTAATAGTCTGATGCCCATTTTTCCACAAGCAGAACATATAAATAATTGGTGTAGACCTATCCTTGAAATTAGTAGCTTAATGAAGAAGAAGGTTTTTGGGTGATATAAATAATTTTGGGCTAGGCCAAGGTGTATGCTGAATGAATTTCATTCTGACAGGTTGCAAACAACAAAGAACTATCAGGAAATCAATTTTTCTGCCACCGCTTTTAAAGTAGTCTAATAACTAGTTTAAATTGAGAAAAGTGAGAGTATCCAGAGTATTTGATGCATATTGATAAGACAGCCTCCTTTACTGTTCCACGGTATTGTTCATCTCCTAATTAGACAAGGATGTTATGTCTGAAAAATGAAACTTTTAACTCAAGATTAGGAGAGTATGAAAATTTATTAAGAGAGCCTTGGATTACTTTGGTGAAATGAAGCATTATTATGATTATTAGAAGATACTGTAGTAAGTTATCGAAAAACACAATAAACTTACTTTCGGCAGAAGTTTCTTCTTAAAACTCCGGATAACCTATAAGTTGCAGAGACAACTCATGGAACATTGGGAGCTAATTCAAATTATAACTACGAACAAACAATGCTTGGAATGAAATATGACACGACATTCCAACTTAATATGTAAACTTTTTAATATAAAAGACTAAAAAGTCACTTTTTATGGAAAATTCACAAAGTTAAATGGCATTCATAACTAACTACACTATGTAAAACTTGGTCAAGACGCGGGAAATCAAACCAAATTTTTATTCAGAGATTCAGTCAGCACTGATCCACTGATAAATTGAGTGAATGGATCTTGCTAGCCCCTGAATAATGACCTCAGAATAAGGGGAACCAATTTTCTCAGCTATTAAATTGCTCGACCAACCACTTCTAGGAGACGGCTTGACTTCCGTGATTGGAAACTTTGACGGATATTAGAAAGTGATGACATCCGGAATGTCAACAGTATTTTATTTAATTACAACATTGATGAATAATTTATATTCAAACATAGTGACCGACCAAGATTGATTATACAGCAATTGACCATGGATTCTACAAAACATATCAAACAAAAAATGCTTGAAGGCTTCTTTACGATTTGGTTTGTGTGGAACATAACGACCGTTGGTCGTTGCGAAGGAAGATGGCGGATTGCTTCTGTGTTAAATCATAGGATCTCGGGGTATCAGCAGTGTTAAAATAATGACAGTTTTCAAACATGTTGTAAAACAGAAGAGGGAGTATGGTCGAGAAAGGGTGGTCAAGTAAGAGTGGTGATCTGTGCAGGGGGGGGGGCTATAATATAGCAGCGACCCGAGAATATCATTGAAAAAAATCAAAAGTTCAGAGAAATTAGAAAAATCTCTCTTAAAATAAATTTTTCGACTCTTAGAAATTGTACATAGTCTATCTTCTACACACGCTACTAGATCGGGTTGGGTAAATTCACTATTTCGACAACTCGCTGTTTCAGCCAAAACACCGAACTGTCGCCAGGGAGGTGACTCGCTATTTTTCTATGATGGGTGACTCGCTGTTTTTGTGTGATCGCGCTGCCTGTCGGCAACTCGCTGTTTTCCCCGCTAGCCGCCCACTAAATACAAGACCGTGTTAAAGATTACCGACGAAAAACCCGCTAATTATTAAGTGGGTGAAGAAAGTGAGTGGGACATAATCGAGTGAGTAGCCCAGTCAAATGGTACGTTCAGACGGGTGTTTTAGGAAAGCGATGCGAAAGTTTTTTTCTCGACGGTTTCAGATGTATTTTAGGACGCTGAACTCGAATATAATATTTGCATACTCCTCAGGGGACGGCTTCACCCCCAAAATTCCAAAAAAACCCTTAAATTTTGTGACTTTTTTGAGTTTTTCTTTTTTTTTTGTGAAAACTAGTCGGTTTATCAAAAAATGTGTTCCAGTACAAATTGAAGAAAACAAATTTAGCTACAAAATGAGTGGTCACATTCGAAGTTTGGATCAATGACTGCCAAGCTATGAACCGTCAAAAAAGCGGTAGTTTTTGTGCTTTTATGGAAAAAGTCAGAATTGCTCACTTCAACTTGAAACCAGATGAGATATGTAGAAAATTCACACATGAGGTGAAAGTACAATCCATTCTGAACAAGTTCCACCTTTTATTTTCCAATTTACCTCTAGGGTGGGGGGAACAGTCGCAAAATAAAAATTCTATGACATTCAACAAACACTGTCTATTCTATGGTATCACCTTTTCAAGCCTATCTGAAGCAATATATTGACGTTTTCGGCTATTATGTTTTGAAAATGACTTTTGTTATACATTTATACATTAGTTTTCGCAATATTAATTGAGTCTGGTAGTCAACTAACATCTCCTACCCCTCTACTCTCACCACTTTCAAACATCCCTATTTACGTCTATCTATTCATGTACGGTACTGTATTATTGATTATTATGGCAAATGCTCATCACAAGAAGCCATTTGGATTTATTTTTTTAAGTACAAAGTATTCTGGGGAAGCGATTCAATGACTTTTGTATCATGATTTAGCATCCAATAGCATGGTTAATAAAGTTATAGGCTATTTAAAAATAAAAATCCAAGTGATTATTTTTTATAACTTGATGTTAGCTGGCTTCCAATTGAGGTATTGTAGCCTATTATGTATCAAGCCTCTTTTTATGAATTTATCTCCATGATGACAGAATATTCAAGATTAAAATCACCATATCATAGCCTATATATGTTGTTATGGAGGAACAAATTTCAAAACATGAGGCTTGATATACTTAATACCTAATACACCAATGTTAAAGCCACGCTAATATTTACAACAATCCTACTGGACTTGTTGTAGTAATTTATCATTAATTTGATAAGTTTAATATGATGGTTTAGTGAGAAAACGGTTATTTGATTGAATTGTTTTTGACTGTAATCTCAATTGTGATTATGATTGATTTTTAATTTTATTATAAACACCAAGGTAATTTGATTATAATATAATGTAAAGTACCTTAATAAACTCTATCAAAACCTTAAGTTAAGTGTTATCAATGGATGGAGAAGAAGCCAAGTTACAAATATGTGTAATTCAACCAATAAACTTATCATCACCCAGTGTAATTAGTGATTAGATATAGCAAAGACGTCAGCTTTGAAGTTTGAAATTTTAACTAGGAGAATGGAGTTAACTTAAAAAATTTGAGTTTATCAATATAGGCCTATTTGAATTTGAAAAAAAAATTTTAAAGGCTATATTGAACTCAAATTTGTACAATACCGTTCTAATGTTAATATTGAGTTTAGTGACTGATAAAATGGATATCAGTTCTAAAATTATTGAATATCTTAAATTAAATATAACTTTTGCTTTTTTGTCTTTTCAGCGATTTCTACTATTGTATGATTGCAGAGCCTTCCTCTCTTTCCTACAGTCAATTTGTTAATGGAAGAATAGCCTATCATTTGAATTATTTTTAGCCGTAACTATCATTTAGTGATTTATCCTGTATATGACAAGAACAAAGTCTCTTAATAAGATTCTGAGCACCATTCTCAGCTTTGAAAATCAGTAACATTAAATACAGCAACGTGTTTGCCATCAATTAGACTATTAGAGTAAGAGCAACTTACTTTAGAGATTTTCCTGGTAAATTTATTTTCTTATCTCATAGAAAATAATATCTAAGAACATATATGTATACTCATAATAAGAAATAATGTAAAAGTCATTACTCGGTAGGGGTTGGTTCTATGTGTTTTTTTTTCATTATTCTATCAAAGACAATAAGAATTAAGAATAGGCCTATTGTGCTAGTTACTCTATGCTATTACTCCTCTCTAGTTTAAAAAATTGTAGAATGCTCTACTTTTTGAGTAATAGTGAAGTTCATATTGTGGTAGTTATCCATGTTAAATGAAAAGACAAAATGTTGTCAAACCACTGATTTATTTGAAAATCGAGAAATTCTGGATTTTTTATAAATTGAAGAATTAAGAATCCTTATTTTATCCTTTAAATTAAATAGCAAGAGATATGATTGGCCACAGCTGATCGACTGCGTTCCAGTCGCACAAGTATCAACACACCGCAAGACATTCACGGCACATCCCTTGCACTGTCAATACGTGGATTTATGAGAGTTAGCAAAACTATGGTGGAATTGGCCGAGCTGACCAATCAAAAGTGACACTGTCAATGTCCACACTATGATTATTATATACAGTCTCTATAGTTATGACGTTTCTGAAGCCCACAAAAAACGTTATAAAAAATTGAATCACAGGAAATTGAATAGGTACTGATGCTTCTATGGTAACGTAATCAACTATTTTTGAGGGGCTCCAGAAACGGCATAATACTATCAATCTTCTGTGCATCAGGCTCATGATACCTACCGTGTATTCTAGTTCCCGACTCCCGTGGTTCTAACTGACATTTTTTGACAAATTGAGATTTTAATGCATTATGGTTCTATTTTACTTCTAGCAGATGTTTTTCAAAGTTTCAGTTGCGAATTATAAGTAGTTTTTTTTTATAAAGCAAAACAATTAGGTTCTAGGTCCAAAAAGACCATTGCAAAATTCAAGAAGGTTCCATTTTGTACTTGGAATCATATTGATCTAGGAAGCCTCAACATAAAATTCAACAAAGTTCTATGTGCTACATGGAACCTTGTTGTTGAAATTTTACTGTTTCATACTGAGAACATGATGGTTGTGATAGGCCTACGGTATGTCAAGAGTTTAGCTTCTCTTCATTTTATTCTGCTCTACTTTTTGTTCATTATGGACATTATTGATGAAGATAAGATACTACTTCAAATGCTCAATATTGATGTGCATAATATAAATAGTAATAAAAGATAACAATAATATAATAAAAAATTATTCATCATCAGCATATTCTATTCAATTATAGTTGTTCATTGTTTTATCAGTAAATACAAATATTAGAATTCAAATGACTATATTAATTTGTAAATAGGTTTTATTAAAATTGATGAATAAATTTATCTTATACAATTTATTGTTTTTGTAATAAAATTTACTTTAATGGATCATTTGTGATAGATCAGACAAAATCCAATAAGGTTTTAATCAATTGATAGAATTTCAATGCATTACAAATCAAATCAATCTCGAATCATAAAGGTCCTATCTAAGAACAAGAACCGTGTTCTAATGAGAAAGCGATTTACTAGATCATCATGGTTCCAGCTTTAAGATGGAACATTGTTGAATTTAACTACGCCACAGCCACGTTTACACCAGAATGTTAATAACATTTTGACCGAACGTAAGTGAGGTCTAGATTCAAGACAACGATTTTGCATTTCTCTTTATGTTTGTTTTCCTGTTTGTTTGTTCCGCATTTACAACAAAACGTGGCAATAGGTTCTAATGAAATTTGACAGGAATGTTCCTCTTGAAATTGTGCGTTGATGTATATGTAAGGTTTCTTGAATTAATATTGCATTTTAAGGATAATATGAAAGGAAAAGGTATTACTTCCATACTAAAATATTACTATATACATTCATACTTCTAAACACAGGAGAACTCACACTATAAAATTATTCATGCTTAACCAGCTGTCGATTTTATTATTAATTGCATGCGTCATTGCAATTAATGAAACTCAACAGTATTCCCTTCATGAATAATGCCCCATCTATGGGTGACTTTGTGAGGTCCACTATTCACAGAACTACTAGTATATTATATAACTAACTCACTATAAAAAAGTTATTAACAAATGTTATTAACATTCTGGTGTAAACGTGGCTGTGGCGTACCATAGTGAAATAAAATGATAAATTGCCTAATAGTACAATTAAGTTTATCTAAAATGATTCTGCAATTTTTGTCGAAGACTTTACCATCTGAGATAATGTATGAAAATACAATAATTGTTATGACATCCAGACTATTTGTAATATCATAATATTTGTCAGATTTATACCTATTTGTTCCTATGAGCTTCAAAACTCCTAGGTCGTGATAATAATTTATGTACCGGAATCTATCATGCTCTTGAAATACTCTATTTTTTTGAAAATTCTTAGTCTTGTTGCAACTTAATTCTATGAAGACAAATAATTAAAATGTAATCTAATTTACAAGTCTACAAAAATTATCATAAATATCTGACAAGATAATTTTGAGAAGATTATGAAATTGTTATCTGAGATTCATGAATTTTCTTCAAAATATGATTAAAAAATGTATAAAGAATAATATTCAATCTTGAATAATTTTGTGATTGAACAAGCAATTTCACCTTAAATCGTGCAATAAAATGATAAGTTTGAAGCCTGTCGTATTTAACGTAATTCTTTAATGCAAGGCGCTATATATAGTCCAGTCAATAAAGCCTGATGTCCACACCGGTATAGCAAAATGGGTTGGTTGAGGTCGCTCTCCACTGAATAATATTATGAACATATTATGTTCTCGCTGATTATCCTGACAAAGCTCAGTATTATTGATTCCCTAATCATTCATCAACCGCCAATTTCAGTAGATGCCAACTGAACTGGTGAAAAGTTCCAATTTCTCACAAACTGATAACGTTCTAATTCATTAAATTGGGTAGCTGCTCAAATTCAACTCGTTATTTACAAAATATGAAAACACAGAATCACTATATTTCAATAGTAGTAATCTACAAATAAAACAAATAGAAAATAAGATACAGCAACCCACAATAACACTTGATAAATGAATCATAGAATAAAATGAATTATAGGTACAGTACCTACCTAGTTTCGTTTCCAACGCAGTGGTCTGAGCCACTAAAATTAAACAGTGATACATCTGCTACCACTCACTGTATAGTTTGTAAAATTTACTGGATTTGAAAAAATGAAATATTCTAATTTTCTTGAGTGATATAAAATTTCACTATAGATAGGCCTATTAGCAGAGCTTTTAGACGTGTTTTAAAATTGAATTATTCTCTATTTTTGTTAAAAATAATGAATGAACAATTGAGTTTTGATAAATAAAATGTAAAAATCAAATATCCTTTTTTAAAACTTTGAAAGTATCATTTTTCACAGACATGTTTTGAGCCCAAGTCTAGAATAATAATGTGAGTATTATTCTTGTCACATTGAAAACATTCAAGTGTTTTCTTTTTTAGTGTAGGTATTGATTTATTCAATTTAACCTTTATAAATGAACCTTCTCAATTAAAAATTTTCAAATAATTTTTTGGGATCAATTAATTTATCTTAGACTTCTGCTCTAATTGGTTTAGCGACCAGTTAACCCCCAAAGATTCTGTGTGGTTCAGGACTTGCATCTAGCAGATTCTGTTGAAATTTCTTAAATTCATAACTTTATATAAAAAGTAAATAGATAAAGATAATTTTGAAAATGATAAAAACTTTTTAAAATGCACCAAAAAAAAGGAATTGACTTCTTTGATCACACTGTTGGTTAATAGGAATTCTTTCTCTCATACCTGTGAATATATAATAAAAATATTATTATTACCTCTAAATAAAGTACCGTATTCGAGTACAACTCAAACGATAAAAAAAGGTGTGGCTAAAACTAAGTAAACCTTCATTATCTATAAAGTTAGAATATTTTCTGAAGAAATACTTTAAAACTATACTTTCAAGCCACACTTTTTACAGTTTAAGTTGTACTTGAATACTTTATTCAGAGGTTTATGGATACTTTATTTATCTATGAATAATTTATTTATTTATGAATACTTTATTCATATAGTTTATGAATTGAGTTCTTGTTATAGCACAATGTATAAATTTTAAAAAATATGTAAGTTACTCCTATTAGGTTATTATGGTCTTAACATGTATTTGTTAACTCAAGTTCAGTGTAACTTCACAGAATAGTTTATGAATTGAATTCTTGTTATAGCACTATGTATGGGCTAATAGGTACCTACCACGGATACTATAACACCGTATTCCAGTATCTGTGATAGGTAGCCTACTGTATAAGTAATTCACAGTTTTATAGGCCTAGTTACCGGTAGTCAACATAAATGTAGGCCTAATTAATTATAGGTGCATATTTTTATAAATATTGTATGCCTATCTTGAGTTGTGTAAATATTAAATTTTGTCAATCCTAGGCCTGAATGTTTTGTCTTCTCCCAATTAAATTCCCTATCCTTTTCCAATTGGGTAAAAGTGAAAAAATACAATACTGACTTGAAAATGATGCTCACTTATTATGTGAGTTGCAAGTAAGTTATCAGAAACAATTTGCAACAAATTCTGGAACAGATTGCTACCACACACACTGCTCAGGCGCAAAGTGCTGTATGTAGACCAACAGATAGGAGAAGAAACTGAGTACACTTGTTTCCATCATCTACAGTATACAAAACCTTCTATTCAATAGGCCTACCGTATAATATATAGGTACCTAATAATACAAACTATGTAGTGGACCATATATTGATGGTCTAATTGATCTCTCAATTACAGATTACTCATTACTGTAATGACATACGGTAACTTGAGGGAAGAGATGTGAAAAGAGGTCATGTTCGTGTACAAAACTGGGAATGATAGATAGGCCTACTTCTCTAAAAAATATATTCGATGTCAAGAATTAGCAGAATTTAAGCCTATAATTTAAGCCTACTACCAGACTTTCTAGCCTACTTAGCGTACATGGCTTATCAACAATTAATTGAAAATATAAGATATATGCCAAACTTGCGTTAAAACTTAAAAATTTTTGTCTCAAATTATAGATCACAATAATTCATCATATTCATAATTCTTGAACCAATATTGACCAAGCTGGAGTCATTATGGATCACAATGTTTCCTATAGTTTGAAATCAAGTTAATAATTCTCAAACCAATATTCACCGAGTTTTTATAGATCACAATGTTCCCCACAATAATTTGAAATCAAATTCATGATTCTCGAACCAATATTGACCGAGCTGCATAGACTTGCGTCGAAGTATATCAGGTATCAGACTAGCGTCAAAGTTTGCATGCCTCTCCTAGACAGATGAGTTTTATTGATGGCGGACTGTGGCACGAAACAGCCAGTTGCCTGACCTGGCCTGCCGAGCTGCAATAGCCAAAACGTAATTTCGCTATTTCTCAAAAAACACGCAGTTGTCTAAACAGCAAGTCACCTCCCCAGCGACAGTTCGGTGTTTTTGGATAAACAGCGAGTTGTCGAAATAGTGAGTTGCCCCGTCCCACTAGATCTAATCAAAGTCTTTGGTGACCACGACAATCCACCAATCACATTTGAAATGCTGTAGGCGGGATACTGAACTCTGTTTAAAATGAAATTTTGTCAATCAGTCCAAAATAAAACTTTTTGTAGTACCTTACCTAGTTTTAAATCTTAAAATTCACCACCATTATGCTTATAGTGGAAATCAATGGTGACAGATGATTGTGTGAGAGAGTTCTCTCTCGACATCAGAGGTAGTTCCTGTCGCAATTATTTGACAATTAGATAACTAGGTTATTAAGGTCGTTATTAGATAGGTAGACGGGAAAAGTGCGTTCCAACATGAGGGCCCGTATCGACAGTGCGAGGCATGTGCCGCGAATGCCTCAAGGTACGTTACTGGTGCGACTGGAACGCACTGAGCTAAAGAATACTAACTGAATACTAGAATACTAATATTGTGTAGTATTCTAGCTCAGTGCTGGAACGCAGTCGATAGATAAAATGAAGCAGGTACACCTGCTTTGCTACAGATAAACATCAAGTTGAGGCGTGGATGAATAGATAAATTTTTTTTAGCAAAGCTATAGAACCTATAGAACGATTCAATCGCGTATGAAAAATATTCTTGGAATTGTGCTGTGTGCGACCATAGAATAGTTGAAAGGGAATTCTTTAAAAATACACAATTTTATATTTACGGCAGGTACGTTATTTTCAACAACTTCCATTTCAACAACAGTATAAAATATAATACTGTTGTACTTATACAATACTGTAATACCTACTGTAAGTTACGCGGTAGGCTACATGTAACTTACTTAACAGTGACCAAGAGCATATAAAATGAATAGGCTTTCGCAACACATTAAGTTTAAAGTTTCAGGGTTTGTTGATGCTTTGCTCTCAAACGTACCGTACGGTACGCAGTTTTTAAAAAAATACGCTTGAAAATTCGCTCAAACTTACACTTGCCCTCATTTGATTTGACGAAGTTTACCTACTCAGAAACTGAGTTTTTTTTAAAGAGTAGAATAGTTTTCATTGACCAAGAAATATAACAATATACATTAATCTTGATAAGTTCGACTATAATACTATATATATATAATATAATAATCATAGGTAACACGTAACTTATAAGTTGAACATCTTGAATTAGTCACTTGAGAAAGTTAAATTAAAATCCAGAATAAACATTCAAGTTTCGAATTTAAAAGTTAAAAAATCTGAATTCTACATTGCAACATGACTATGGATATTACTATTGAGGTATTCTTCTATTGTGTAGAATAATACACACCATCCAAGAATTTCTTTCACTCTTTCCTCGAACTTACTATTCGGTAGATTTAATTTCTAAAAGAAGTTTCTCAAGATTCAACAGTATTTCGAAATTCATTTCTTGAATTTGTGATTTATATAACTTTTTTCTGAATCTCAAACTAAGATAAGAAACGAATTGATTTTCATCACTATTTTATGCTAAGAAAAATGGATTATATTTGTGTTGTATTTTATTTTTGGCCAAAAAAGTAATTTGAAGGATTTTGCAGAATAACGTAATTCAAAAAAGGATCTCCTGTCTCCCTCTGCTTTGCTAAGGGTCATGTCATATATTACTCCACAGACCCCCCTGTGGAGAGGGGCCTCTCCACAGGCTGAGCACTATATTTATATTCCTAGTCTATCAAAGAAGGCCTTCTGGCACGATGGGAAAATGACTAGAGATTGGTCAATACTTGTTCAAGAATTTTAAATGTGATCTTGATAGTAGATCAAATTGTTTTCTACGATTTGAGATCAAATTAATAATTTTTGAACCAATATTGTCCGAGCTTGAGTTATTTCCCCATCTTGCCAGAAGGTCTTCTTTGTTTGGACAGACTAGGCTATCCTGAGGAACCCAAATCCGACACTGGTGATAACTCTGATAAATTAGGTAACTTACCCTATAACTGAATCAAAATATGTCAATAAAGATACAAAGAATAGAGCACAGAAAATCATAATCTAGACACACCAATCCGTAAACTGTAATTTTCAGCTTTTCTTGAGTTATGTAAGTAATGAGTTATGCAGCTTCAATTATGTAAATTCAAAATCCTTCTTTCTTCATCAGACAGTGTTCGTTTTTTATAAAATCTGCAAAAAATTATATTACTCTTCTCCAATTCACCAGTAACCATTTCACAATCAGTAGAATCAGGCTACCTAGATGAAGGCCAATCATAGTAATTTCTATTATAAATAATATTGTAACCCCTTGTAATTTAGGAGCATATGAGAAAAGAAGAAAATCTAGAAAAATTCCCATATTAGTTGATGAAGTAAGCAAATGAAGAAATAATTGGAACTCCAGTGTTCTATTGAGTTCGACTATAAATTCAGACAT
Source organism: Sogatella furcifera (assembly GCA_017141385.1). Classification (NCBI taxonomy): domain Eukaryota; kingdom Metazoa; phylum Arthropoda; class Insecta; order Hemiptera; family Delphacidae; genus Sogatella; species Sogatella furcifera. The sequence continues at coordinate 2,909,007 of CM029553.1, read as the reverse complement.
ATTTTTATGTTCAGCAAAAATTCTTAACAAATCATCAGCACATTCATTATTTCTGAAATCAGAAGTATAATTTCGACCTACAATGAAACCATTCAATTCCTGATCTATTGATATCTTTGAAGTACAATTAATCTTCCTTACAGTCAATTTAACATCAGTCATCAAACATAGAAAGCATATTGATAATAAACATTGACCAAGGATTAATATGAGATTAAAGAAGTAATCTCTGATTTATATCCAATGTAGCAAATCATAGTATGTACTATAGGCTGTGATACTTATCATGATCAAACATACAAGACTAAAGCATTCCAACATGAATTTTCGAGTTTTAACTTCTAAATCTCTGAAAACATCTGGTATCATGGTAATACTCCTACGTTCATGCCATTTCATAGTAGAGTGAATGGGCTCAACAGCCCATGAAGGGCCTAGGCCTACCAGCTGGTTGCCAGTTTCAAATTCACTCTACTATACAGCCCGTCCAAGCCAAGAAGACACCCCGGCACGACGGGAAAACGGCCCCAGCCTGGCCAATACCGGCCCAAAAGCCATAAATTCCCAATCAGAACTCACAGTCCCCGAACCAACACTGGCCGAGCCGAAGCCGCCCCCCCCCCGGCCGGACAGACCATACAGCAAGCAAATAACCATCAACCAGGATAGAGGTAACGTGTGGTTAGCACGTTGATCCTCTCAACCATAAGCCAGTTTCCGCAACCAATTGGCGGCGCAGAACACCTCTGAATAACATGCAGTTAATCAGAGTTTAATGCAACAATTACTATTCCTCCAGAGGCGGGAAACGACTGACTGTCTTTACTAACGACAGCCAATCTCCCAAAGGAGGGAAACCACAAGAATGGAGTTTGTTCAATAATCACTGACACTTCATACCATCATATGTTGCTTCCTACGTCGGAATTGAAGTATAAAACGATGTGACTGTGAATGTTATCAACATAATAACTGATATTAAGATACGTTTGATGTTTCTGGTTATATTTTTTTCTCTAATGATAGATCGATCCAATAAACAATAAAGGACACGTCAACAGACAGTATACGGTATGTAATGATAACATGTTATGCAGACATGACAAGCATAAGTTGGAAAAACATACAAAGTGAGGAATTACGAAAAGGCCAGTGAGAATTGGACGAATGGTGAACAAGTGATTTAGTAAGGAGGAAGAACAACAATATGAACGAATAATCAATATATTATTGACAGATATGTCACTTTCTGATCAAAACAATTCCAACCCAAATTTGACTGGAAAATCATTTTTAAATAGAAGCCAACGCTTTTAAATAGAATGAACTTGTCAAATAGATCGACTGGTCTGTTTTCAAAAAGTTGTGACTTCTCCCATAGGTACATATAAACGTATAGTATTTTAAATTAATTGATTTATTACCTGTCAAATTGGAAATTCCGAAAAGGTATTTTGTGAGGAATGAATAGTTCATGGGAAGAACAAATACAACATTTTAATTGAACAAATAATTTATATATCGCCGTAATAACACACAAATTTCAAAATACTAGATTCCTATTGAAATACTAATTTACCTACTAAAATAATTTCAATTAAAATACTAATGCGGATCAATTTCAGAACTAAAATGGCATGTGTGAACAATGGAATAGAACTATAATTTCATGCAGAATAGTACAGGAAATTGTTTAAAACAAAATTACAAGCTTGTTTTCTGAAAAAATTGAGAACCTCGATTCTCAAGTTCACAAGAAAGGCTCATAAAAAATAGGCTGTTTCTATTCCTCAAAGATTGATTATACAGTTTTAAAAGAATTTTTATTCAGTTTAGATATTTCATAAGTTGAATCAACCGAAGAGAATAACAAAATACTATTTTTGAATTTTACTACTTTTTTAAAAATAAGCTACTTATCTATGTGTAATTACAAGACCTAACTTCATCCTATGTATAGTTTGTTTACGTTAAGTATTTGAAACTTGTAAATAATCAGTGTTAGTTCGTGTACTTTTTAGAGAAACAAGCTTGTAATGTTTTATGAAACGAGGCCAAAAACTGAGCAAAATCAAGACTATTGAAGCGTATCATGCGTAACATAACATGAAAGGGAATTCATCAGTAATGTGTCACGAAAATAAGAAATTTGCTAGAATTTGAAAATCTTGAATATGAAATTATCAATATCACACAAATAAGTGGAAAATAAGATAATACGGTACTCAGAATTAATATATTATAAAGCTTGAGCATTTTATATTAAGCCAATAAATAGGGGTTGCAAAATACGTATGAAAACCATTTCAGTCATAACGACCCTTGGAAAAATTCGTCGTCTATCATTATCTAATAATATCAATAACCTAATTTCTATAAAATCCGTAATAATTAGCATAATTTTTCATTTTACTTTGCGGCCTTTTAATTTTTTTTCAATTTCTTACTTGAACATGATAAAAAGGAATACTAGTTTTTCTAATCTCGGGTCTTCAACCTGCTTGAACTGTACATAAAATGAAACTATATCAACTTTGAATGAAACTGGATATTGTCAAACCACAGATTTATAAAAAATCGAGATACCGGTTTCGGTTGTTACACAACGGAGCTCACTGTTTTGATGATTGTCGAACACGCTTCAAAGCAATAAGTCTCAAAAAAGTTACTACTTGTTCGCTGAGAATGAGACTCATTGCCTCGAAACACGTCCGACAAGAATCAAAACCCTGAAAACGGTACTGATGTTAGAATTAAATAGTGTATTAGAAACTTTTGAGGTCTTTATTAACCGTTCAAAATTAGAAAAGATCTTGAATATTTAAGTTTCGAATTAGTGTTTTTTAAAATACATGAATATTTTTCTTGTATTATAAGAAATACATACAGCTGAGAAGCATGATGACAGACATTTTTGTTATTTCTGGTGCATATGAAGTTTCATATATTATAACAATTGAATACTAACTGGAAAAAGTAAACGAAACATATAACTACGTACTTTTCATTTAAAACAACCAAGTCCGCAAGAAATTACTTTTTACAGTTAAGTAGGATAACAGATTTTCCCTTCCCCTTGCCATTGTAGAATTATCAGAATAGGGGAGACAGATGGAGTGGAGTTATCAGTAAATAGAACATAGAGCATTGTGCCTTCATCTCTTGGAGAGCCGTGTAAGAAGTAATTTATCGCAGACTTAAAATCTTTTTTCTTCTAACAGTTCACACCAAAAATTTGTTCATTAAAAAAAACTACTAGTAAAATGATAAATTTATAGAAGTTCTCTACAAGAGCGGTCTATGTAAGCCCTCTACACCAAAGCAATAACTATTAGTTTCAAGAAATTTCCGTAGAAAATGAATGATACGCATAGAAAATGGATGTTAGAAAACAATGAGGATAGAAAATTGTGTTAGTAATAAGACAATGTAAAATAAGCGTGAATTAAAAGAGAATAATATTATAAACAAGATTTCGAAGCTACCACTAAATATAGTACAATAGTACTGTACAGTATGATAAATAAAATAGCTACACTATTAGCATTGCATAATGCTATATCAGTATTACAAGTGAAATAATAAATTACGATGGAATAGATTAAAAGTTACTGATGAACTAGAAATGAATGTGAGTTGATTGAAAAAATGTCGTGAATGAAATTCAACAAAAAAAGGTTTATTTTGAAACTAAAAACATTCAATTCAAAAATCATTGAGACTAGCTTTGAATTTTAATAATTACATCTCAATTGGCACCCTAAAATATTTTAAAATGATTACTAATAATTTTTGCTGATACAAGGCTATATTTCCGCCAATGCCATAATTTCCCTATAGTTTATAAAATGTATGTATCAAGATTTCCTAGTATTGTTGTTTAATGAGAGTACGAATTCATATTTGTTGTGTGTTGAAAAATGATTCATGATAATTATGGAATAGAAAATAGAATCGTTGGTAGTTGATTGAAAAAAAAGACAAAATAATATTTTTTAAGTCATCAAAGTATGCAAGTATCCAAGTTACGGTTGAAAAGTACAAGGTAAGAACGTTTATCTATAAGGTAACATGATACGATTAAAATCTCAAGATTTTGACTTCACATCACTTCGCATTTTGTTATAAAACCATGCTGTGGTATCTAGCGTGGCTTGGATAATAATTGTTTTATAGAATATTATGACGACTCTATGGAGACTCGTACGTTTTTAACAAAAAAATAAAAATTAAAAAATACCGGTCGTTGAAAAATCGTGGTTAAAAAGACCAATATTATACAGGGTGTTTTTCAGGAGGAATGTGCAATACTTCTCAGACTGATTCCTCACAATAAAAAAGTTCCATGGGACAAACCCCCAAGAACGCTTTGTTACCCAAATTACAATGGCAGAAAATTGAGAATTAACAAAAACTATTATTTTTTCTAAATTTTTAGACGCTTCACTCAGGTTCTAAAATAATCATTCCTATGTAAAATTAGCTGGGGAATTCCATGAAACCAGTTTGAAGTTTGTAACTTCAACGGTTATGAGATAATTGGAAAAATATGCTAAAACCGCCATTTTTCAACAATAAGGGATAACTGGATAAGGAATCATAAATTTGTATTTTTTATTAATGGAAGCTGGAGAGAGTCGAATTCTGAAGAAAAAAATGAATGATGGCGATTATGTAAATCTCAGAAATTGCGATCAAAAATCGCTACTAAACACAAATTTTCCGCAGTTGCTATGTTTTGTCAATTTTGCGATTTTTGATCGCTATTTCTGAGATTCGCAACAAAAATAAAGAATTGAACATAATTAACCATAAAATTTAATTCAGATGACTCGTTATTAGGTTCTCAGTCAACATTAAACAGCAGAGGTGAATAATCATCAACCAGGATAGAGGTAACATGTGGTTAGCGCGTTGATCCTCTCAACCATATGCTAGCTTCATTTTAAAGTACGGTACACTGCCCTAAAATAGAAGCAGGTTTTAGTCCAATCCAACGTATTATCACGGAGTTGATTATGGTATTACACGATGATAGTTCCATGTCATATATCTATTATCAAAGATATGATAAGTTCTCTATAGGAGAACAAATGAAATAGACTATGATAGTACTTGAACTATTAAAGTGTTGGTTAATTACACGGTAATATTTTATCCTCACGGATCTTTGATAATATAAATATTATTGTGTAATACCGGCCTTATGCCAGTATTCCAGTATTACACGACAATATTTTTCTATCATCATAGTAAATCATATGAAAAGAGACGTAAATACGAAATCATATTTTCATCTCTTTCCATATGATCAACTATGACAATAGAACTATAATTGTGTAATACCAGCCTAAGGTTATGTTGAAACTAACCTGAAATTTATACAGGTTTTAGATCAATCCAACAACTATCACAGAGTTGATTAGGTTAGGTAAGTTAAAACTAACCTAACATCGATCATTTACTAAAAATGTGAAGATTTTAAACAGGGGAAATAAATTAACAATTTGCTAATAGGCGCGATTGTTTAGGCGCTCTGCACTTTCCTACATATTTCATCGGTGAACTCTGAGCACTTGGCACTGCCCCCTAGATCGCCAGTGCGATATTTGCCTTCGCTGATTGTCGACAGACATGCCTTCTCGATGTTATCAGCGTGTGCGTTCATCTCGAGATGTCGCAGCATCATGCAGGCAGATAGGAGTAGCGCGGTCGGATTCGCCAGGTCTTTGCCTGCTATGTCAGGAGCCGTACCATGGACCTGCAATATACAAAAATTTTAGAATAAGTTTTTCTCTCTTCAAGCATTATATCTGTAAAATGTGATAGTGAAACTTTTCTTCTTCTTTATCCAACCCATTTGTGCCTGCTAAGGCGTTGGTTGTAGGTATTGAAACTTTTCTACTAGAATTCATCTTGCGTTTTCTATACTAGAGTATGATAAAATCGAAAATAGACAATTATGTCTCCAGATAGCTATAATTTGTAGCAAGTCAAATGTGAGAAACTGTTTCAACACAAACTGTTGAAACAGCTGATTTATAAATGATTTCAATGCTTTTAAATGGACCGATTAGTTCTACTCTACATAGTTTCCACTTTAAAAGCCTTAGGCCGGTATTACACGAAAATAGTTCTATGGTCATATCTGATAGATCATATGGAAGGAGAAAAAATTACGAAATCATATTTTCATCTCCTCTCATATGATGAGATATGATCATAGAACTATTATCGTGTAATACCGGCCTTATTGAAGGTGGCTATGCTTAAATATGATCAATTAGAGAGAATTGTATTTCTTTTTCACACTTGACCATGAAGAAAACATAGTACTAACATAATTATTCACAAAATTTGTATTTATAAATTAATATTCAATATAGTTTGGTCGCATACAGTTGAAATTCCTTGAAAATGGCAAAGTTTCAATACTACCAAAAGTTAAAATTAGAATAAATTAAAATTTAAATTAGAATTTTATTTATTTGATGTATTTGCATTTCTTTGTGAATCAGAATAAAACAATTTGAATTTGAAAACAATTTGAATTTGAATTTGAATAGTCCCACTCTCATCACTTCTCACCAGCAGTAGGTTGACAGAAGTGATTTTACACTAAAATTTCCATATCTGCAAATGCGCAGTTACACCCTTGCTTCATTAGACATTTTGAAGGACTCTTCCATATTATGAGAACTATTACTAATTGAATGAGGGTCGAAAAGAGGATAATATGAATAGTTAGCACTACTGACCGACTCGAAGAGCGCTCCCTTGAGGCCGATGTTTCCGCTGGGCGTGAGGCCGAGACCGCCAATGAGGCCGGCGCACATGTCGCTGAGGATGTCTCCGTAGAGGTTGGGCATCACTAACACATCGTACTTGGTCGGATCCTGCACCATGTTCAGGCACACTGTGTCCAGATAGCGCTCCTCGAACTGGATCTCCGGGAACCTTTCGGCCGCCTCACGGCAACAGCGCAGGAACAGGCCGTCCGACATACGCCTAAATAAATACATAAATGGATTGGAATATACTTAAATGAAAAAATACATGCATAAATGGATTAGAATATATATGAATGAATGAATACATGTATAAATGGATTAGAATATATATAAATGAATAAATACACGCATAAATGGATGAATAGTGTTTCTTTAATCTCAGGGCTACTTTTATCACTGTTTTTTTTCATTTTAAATGATTATCAAAGTACCCTTTTTGAATTATTTTTTCAATTACATGTTTCAACTAATTAGAAGTTGCATTTGAAAATGACTATAATTAGTTGAAACATGTAATGCATTGAAAAAATAGTTCAAAAGGGGTACTTTGATAATTATTTAAAATAAATAACATGGATTAATAGATATATGAATGAATAAATATAGCCTATACAAATTAAATATGAATGAATAAGCACATGCATAAATGGATTAAGTTAATAGATATATTAATAATTAAATACAAACATAAATGGATTAATATGAATGAATAAGCCGATTAGTAGACAGATATCTGAGATATCTAGATAAGAAATATTTTGCCGGTCGGGTTGGCCGAGTGGACTGAGGCGTTACAACCTTCAGTCCACTAGCGCTACTTGGTCGCGGATTCGAATCCCACCAGTCATGGTCGTTTATGCACCACATAAATCACCCTCGCACGAGTAAAATTAAATACTTATGTGGGCATCACCCCTCAAAAGTATACTATTCTATTCTATACCAGGGCCGTGTCTCATAACCATTTACAGCTTGTTTTTTTTTAAAGAAAAACAAGTGATCGGGATTGTAGATTCATCAATATAACCTTCAATAAAATAGAATGTTAAGGACCATGCTTGTTCTTCCTTTCATTAAAGTAATAAATAAATGGATAAATCATTAACGCGAAAACAGATAAATAAAACAAATAACTCAAAACCCGTGAGCTGCACAGCAAGCAGAACTATATCATTAATTTATATTAAGTACAGAAGTTCCAAGAAGTATGGAACTATCTCAAAAATAAAAGAAATTGGGTTGAAAATATTTTAAAAATTAAATAAAAAAAATGTGTTTTAACAATTAAAAGAATAAAAAAATGTGTTGGAAATATTAAGGGCCATACATGTTCTTTCTATCTATTAGATAAAATAGAAAGATAGATAAATAAATAATGAGTGATTGAATGAATAGATAAATAAATTAATAGATAGATGGATAGATAAATGTAAAGCCTAAGTAGAAGGACTGACATGATGTTAGCCTTATGCACGGCGGTGACCTTCTTGCGTCCCTGCTCCTTGGCGTACTTGAAAGCGAACTCAGCCACCCTGGAGGAAGCCTCTTCAGTAATGAGCTTGATGCTCTGCACTACGCCGTCGACTATCTCGTGCTCGATGCCCGAATACTCTCCCTCGGTGTTCTCTCGCACGGTCACAATGTCCACGTCGTTGTAGGGAGTCTCGTATCCCGCCAGGGAGCGCGCCGGTCGCACGTTCGCATACAAGTTGAACTCCCTGCACAAGTACAATCAACTTTATTACCTTCTCAATTATTACAGTAGACTCTGTGTCCAGAAATTAATCTTTATTGCTTAAAATTGACTTATACATAAATTGTTTAATTGATTCTATTTACATTGATATCTAAGGAGCCAGAAATTTTCATCGTTATGTAGAAAGATTGTTATACAGAGACACCTATTTTTTATTCAGTAGAACGTCGATGATCCGGATTAACATTGGGACTGGACCCCATCCAGGTTATCGAGTTATCCGGATTATCGAAATTACCTACGGGTGAAAAGGCTCAATTTGAGAAAAAACTTTCAAAATAGTACCTATATATTCTACTAGCCGGCAGGCTCGCTCTTCTCGCCTCCTCTGCCTGGCCAGGAGGCTCTGCCCATGGACCCCCGAAAGTATCAGCAATGTCAGTCAGTCAAACAGGCTCGCTTCGTTCGCCTGCAAAACCTCTGTCAGTGTCAGCTGAGACAAATTGGCTCGCTTTGCTCGCCTGCAATTTCCGTTCGAAAGAATTTGCTTTGATTTTCATATCACTTAATAGGGTTCTTTTGAGAAATCGTTCTGAATTAGTTGCTCTATTACCTCAGCTCAACCTGGGTGTATGATTTGAAAGTACTTTGTTCAGTAGTTTCCGTGAAATAAACAAAAGTGCAGATTCCAAACATTGGAAACCCCTGTAACATGCGTCACCTCGAAAGGATATTGAACTTTATTGAACACAGCATTTCCAGACCTAATCTTGACATGTTTACCAAATTTCAACATTTCCTGCCAATTGGTTCTCGAAAAATCTAAGAAAAACTCTATAATGTTGAAGATGGATATTTTAAATATATTTGGATATGTTTGAATAATTTATGTGACTTAAAAAAGACGTTGTTATGATACAAATGTATTGTATTTTCTAACAATAAAAATTCAAATTTGAATTTGAATTTAAAAACGTCTAAACGTCCAACTGAACATGCCAAATTTGAACGCATTCGGTTCAGTTGATTTTTAGTTCTGGTGATGAATGAATGAATCAGTGCCATTTCGCTTTTATAGATAGAGATTGAGAAATAAGAGAAAATTATTTCTTTCGCTCTGCTAAACACTACAGTTTTTATCCTCTCATCGCCCATTCTTTTGTGAAGAACGTAGTGCAAGGGCAGACGGTATAAATATGTATTTCCTGCTGGTGACGAATCCGGATTACCGCCGGTCCGGATTATCGACGTTCTACTGTAGTCAGTCCAAACAAAGAAGACATTTGGCAAGAGGGAAAAATGACTCCAGCTCGGTCAAGATTATGAATTTGGTCTCAAATTGTAGAACAGAATGTTTTCTGCCCAAATTTATAATTTTTGAACCAAGATTGATTGAGCTGGAGTCATTTCCCCATCTTGCCGGAATGTCTTGTTTGCTTGGAGAGACTATACTTCACTTGTTTGTCACTTACTTCCTGAGCGCCAGATTGAGCGAGCGATGTCCCTTGCCGACGGGTGTCATTAGCGGGCCCTTGAGGCCCACTTTGTTCTTGTTCATCGAGTCGATGGCGCCCTGTGGAATGGTGAAGCGTCCGTCGGGGCCCCGCACCGGCGTAACGTCCACAGACTCCCATTCCACCGGAACCTCAACACATCATTAATAAAATTAGTCACAATTAATTAATAATAATTTATTTATTCAACACTGTAAAATTTCAAATTCTACAATTGGAAATCATCTGAAATGGTACTAACATAAAACTTACATAACGAAACGTATAGTCTGTCCAAGCAAAGAAGATCCTCTGACAAGATGGGAAAATTACTCCAGCTTGGTCAATATTTGTTCAAGAATTATAAATTTGGTCTTAATAGTACAATGGATCAAATTGTTTCCTACAATTTGAGACCAAATTGATAAGTTTTGAACCAAAATTTATCCCCAAGCTCGAGCTTGCTCTTTTGGGGAAGTAGTTCCTTATGTTTATTTGCATTTTTGTTATTGATTCATTTTGCTGTTATATTTCTACATTGTGAATTATTGTAATGCTTTATCAAGGAATAAATAAATAAATAAATAAATAAATAAATAAAATTGACCGAGCTCGAGTCATTTTCCCATCTTGCCAGAGGGTCTTCTTTGCTAGGACAGACTATAGCACTGTAGGTGTACATGGTATATAGAGCTCAGGCCAATTACATTTCACAGTGTTGAAGTAAGTTTCCTAGTCATACGGCCGGTTGCACGTACGTTCTGTTGGTTTAATCAGCGTTATTTCACCGTGTCAAAGTGGAAAAACGTTCAAATGAATTAAGTATTGAAATGTTATAGTAGTAGCAGAATATTCAAATGTACTTATTCAAAATAGATATCTGAATCAATAATTATCCTATTATAGAATAAATTATTTATATATTAAAACAAAAACATGATCTGGAGATTGCATGCTAATACAACATAATTGTTGTCAGGTTGGTAGTACCACAAAAATCGAAAATCTTCAGCTGCTATTGTTTTCAGATATTGAAAATTTAATCATCAGCTGATGGTTATGTTAAAAATTTTAACGCCTTTAATTCTGGCCGATTAGTTTAGTACTGTGAAATTTGTATTTAAGTCTATTTAAACAGCTGCTGACCTGTTGAATTTGAAAAAAAACCGCCATTGAAATTTTCCATTACCACATTGATATCATTGCCTCAATGATAATAAATCTGAACTTGATTCATGAATTTAAAGGTTAGTAATATTTTTAGGCAATAAAATTTAATGTAAATAATGTGTCATCGAGTTTTGTAAATGAAACTATTGAAACTCAAGGCTTTTTTATAATTTATATGTCTCTAATCTCTATTTGAATTGAGTTAGTTTGCCGTTGCTACAAGATGTCGTTATACAGGATAATCACGGCGTTAAAACTTAACTAAGTTACGAACAACCGGCCCTATAGTGTTATAGTAATATTTTACATCATCCTAAAAATAATAGTCATACATGATTGTCACACAAGTACTCATCAACACTTTACGATGTCATAGACTGTGAAATCTGAAAATATTGAAACATACTGTAAAGACATTGAAACATACATCTGTCAAGACATATTCAGAGATACTATAAAAACATTACAGAATCCATCCAGAGGTCTTTTTAGTTTACCAAAGTTTTGGAATTAGTAGCAAAACACTACAATCACTATTTCTTTGGCTGTGATATTTGGTATGAGTTCAAACTAGTCCGAAAGCATCTGTAGACTACGGCTCTCTGATATGCAGTAGTGATCGAGCCCAAAATTTATTGAAAAGGGCAAAACTTCTCAGGCTGATTCTTCTCGTCAAGTCAATAGAGAATAAAGTCAGGAATATAAAACTACTCTATCTATACAGTGACAATATAGTATAAAAAGTAAAAAAACAAAACAATAATCATATTCATATACACCCTATTTACGATCACTAGAAACAAAAATTCACTTGATAAACAAAATTCTTACGTTTGTTGAGGTGTAAAGGTAGGTTTTTCATCTTAACGGTCCGATGGTCGAACAGTTGTAGCCAATCACAACTCGAGCTCAAGGACAAAACAAGATCTGTGATTGGCTACAGCTGTTCGACTGCGGCCGACCTTCGGCCGGTATTACACGATAATAGTTCTATTATCATAGTTGATCATATGGAAAGAGATGCAAATATGATTTCGTATTTTCATCTCTTTCCATATGATCATAGAAATATTATCGAGTAATACCCACCTTCAAACCGTAACGGATAAAACAAAACCTACCTTTACACGTGCGCACACACTTAAAGTTTGTTTCTTTCGTCTCAACTGATAGTGAATAGGGTGCATATGAATATGATTATTGTTTTTTTTTTAGTTCTTAGGCTATACTATATCGTCAATGTACAGAGTAGGCTTATATTCGTGACTATTCTAGGGTATGGGTATAGTCAGCTGTTCTAATTAGTAACTAGCCAGTAATTTGAATGTACAAGTAACAGACGAAACTGCCTTAATTTTCAACACCAAATACAGTAAAAATTCCAAGACATATCCTAAGAAATACTTTGTTGCCTAGAAAACAATGGCTTACGATTGACATTTTTTCATGAAATATACCATTTTTCTATATTTCAGATACTTTATACAGGTATCAAACCAATTAATTCCTAAATAAAATTAGAGGAATCCATTGAAACCAGTCTGTAACGAGAACAATTGTTGAGATAATACGGTAGGTAAAATGAGCTGAAAACCCCAATTTTTCAGCTGGATATGAGATACAGTAATAAATTTCATTTCTCAGTAAACAAAATTAGGAAAAAACATAGCTTCTCCAAAATTTATACAATTTATGTACTCTATGTCACTGAGGAAAGACACTCCCAAGAAATCATAGACTAGTATTTTCAATTAGCAGAAATAGTAGAGAATCGAATTATGAAGAAGTTGAATTTCCGCGATTAAGTAAAACTTACTCAAATCTCAAAAATCATTATTTATAAACGCTTCACAAGACAGCGTTATTTTTTGTATTTTTTTGATCGCGACTCCTAAGATTTGCGTACGTTTTACACAATTACGAAAATTCAACGTTCCCTTCAGAATTTCACTCTTCAAATAGCTAAATGATAACTCTAATAGACAACATTGGCTGTTGAAGTACACAAGGAGCAGACAAAACCTGACACTTACCTTTGCGGCGGCGAATATTTTCTGTACAGCCGCTGATATTTCAGGACCAATTCCATCGCCTGGTATAAGCGTGCATGTGATTGGCTTACTGCTGTAGCATCTTGCCGGTGTTGTCAACTAGACAAAAATAAAGTAGCACTGAAAAACTTTATTAAATAGTTCTGAATAAAACAACTAAAATATCCACAATCTATATGTATAAAAGGAGAATTGCACTAACTCATTCATTCACTCAGAACTAAAAATCTACTGAACCGAATGCGTTTAAATTTGGCAGGCATGTTTAGTTGGACCTCTAGATGGGCACTAAGAACGGATTTTTGAAACTTCCTAAGGATAAACCCTATATTTGAGTTCATATAATATAGTTATTTGATGTTTTCTTCATTTTTCTTGCATTTTCCGTGAACTAATCGGAAGAAAATGTTGAAATTTGATGAACTGGTTCAGATTGGGTCTAGAAATGTTGTGTTAATTTTTTATTGTTCTTCCAGAGATCAGTTCTGAAACAATTTTCTCTTATTGACACTGCTACACTGCCAGGGGTTCACGGCGCGGAGCCCCATCTCTAGTAGGTATTCACTATCCAGTCACATTTTACAAGATTTTAGCGAGTCTATGTCAAAGTAGGTGTTAAGAGATAATAATTCTCAAGTGACTTTCTCAGCAAACCAGACTTCAAGAACTTATCTGCGTTGAGTTCGCGCAAACTGAAAAGATACGCTGTTGCCATGTTAAGTGTATTGTAATGGCGTATCTCCTCAGCTTGCGCGAACCACAGATTACATCTGTATGAACGCCTATTTTCAAGTGCTTTTAAATGAATTGTTCGAATTTTTCTTACGTTTGAACTAGCCTAATTCACAGTATTTTTAGCCCACTTTCAAAAACTTAAAATAACTTATTCCTTCAAATAATATACCGTGCATAAAAATTCGATCTACCAGATTTGTTATGCCAAACGTTTATTCAGTTATTCTCTACTTTTCAAATCATTCAACAACTGTAGTTAAGAAGGTTCTAACTTGATAAACTTTTCGCTGACCTTGAGGCGGTGCCAATAGGCGAGACAATAATTGTCTTATGAAATTTACAGCTGATGTAATGTATCTATTGAATCTTTTGATTTTAAAATCATCAGCTAGGCATACCTCAATTAAAACTCTAATAGACAATATCAGCTGTTTGCGCCCGGCATCAGTTGTCTTATGACAATTGCCTCACCAATTGGCATCGTATAAACTAGGCATTAGAGTGCAGTACAGGTTCATGCCAATGCATTCTCTTATGTGAAAAATGGCCACAGTACTTCTTAATGTTTCATATTATACTGAATCAGTTTATAAAAGTCAGTTTAACAAGATTTTTTCAGTTAGTCGGTCTAACTGTGATTTAAGCACGGTGAAAAATAACACCCGGACTATTACTTGGTAAACTGACTTATGAAACACCTGGTATACTCTGGTCGAGCAAAGAAGACATTCTGGCAAGATGGAAGAATACTCCAGCTCGGTTAATACTAGTTCCAAAATTGCTTAGTTTGGTCTCAAATTGTTTGTTTGTTATGATGGTGAAGCCCACATGAGCTCATAGGCTTGTGCTTGGGTAATGATATGGATGATAGATGACGACTACTTTGAGGTAGTCGGGACCGACGGCTTATCGCCTCCTCCGAAAGACGGGGTGGCCGTATCTATGTAATTGTTCTGTGGTCAAAAATTGTCCCAGCTTGGGATTTGAACCAGGGTCCACCTGGTTATCAGACCGGCGCTTTATCACTCCTCCAACGAGCCACCCAATTGCAGAGAAAATTCTTCTCTGTAATTTGAAACCAAATAAGTAATTTTTCAACCAATATCGAACGAGCTGGAGTCATTTCCCCAACTTCCCAGAATGTCTTCTTTACTCGGTCGACCAGACTATATTTTTGTAAAACAACTTCAGTATAAAAACGACCTGAGCTTTCTTCACCGCTCTTTCTCTAGCAAAATCGACAGAAAAGTACTCCAATACATGGGATTGATGAAATCAAGTTATAAGATACTGTTAAGGTCTTCTTTTTTCTTAAATGTCTAGAAAAGCCAATTTTTAAGATACGAAATTTTTTAAATTGCATCTTGGCTTCGTGTGACTCAAGTAGAAAGTTATAGGAATTGAATTTTATGATGGTGAAGCCCACATGAGGTCATAGGCTTGAACGTGGGTAATGAGGTGGGTGTATCATGAGAGATTACTCCTAATGCCAATCGAAACTGACGGATTATCTTCTCCTCCGAAAGACGAAGAGAAGAGGCCGTATCTATGTGATTGTGCTGTGGTCAAATAATTGTTTCCCATTCGAGAATCGAACTCACGTCCTATTGGTTATCAGACCAGTATGTTATAAGTTACTCCAACGATCCACTCAATGTGGAAAAGAAGGAACTGTTACCATACTACTGTATTTTTCACATGAAAGAGCTTTTAGACCTCTGGTGGTTTACTATTACAGTCTGTCCAAGCAAAGATGACCCTCTGGCAAGATGAGAAAATTACTCCAGCTTGGCCAATATTAGTTCAAGAATTATAAATGTGGTCTCAGTAGTAGATCGAATGGTTTCCTACAATTTGAGATCTGATTGATAATTTTTGAACCAAAATTGACCGAGCTTGAGTCATTTTTCTATCTTGCCAGAGAGTCTTCTTTGCTTGGACAGAATATATTAACATAGCCAGCAACGCTACATGATTTTACGATTCATGAGAAATTGCAGCCAGTAATAATAAAAATGCCCACTATACTTTTATATAAGTCAACTTACTTATATTGAAAATAGCCAATACGTGAACAATGTGTTAAATGGTGAAGAGAGACATTCCCAACCTAAAATTCTACACAGTTATTACTCTTTGCCATTGCCATGTTATGACTCTTTGCCACTTTGTCATTGTTAGGCTGGATAATAGTTCTATGATCATATGGAAAGATATGAAAATATGATTTCGTATTTTCATCTCTTTCCATATGATCAAGTATGATCATATAACTATTATCGTGTAATACCGGCCTTAGTTTCAAGGATATGTAGATAGTGTGAAAGCATATTAGGCATTGGCCAAAGTTAAAGAGGTTTTTCTGTTACAGAAACACTTTGTCCGATCAGTTACTGGAGTAAGTTAACATAATATCTCAATACATGAAAAATTTCAACACCATAAGCTCGGCAATAACTCAAAAAGAAATTTTTCATTATTCAACTTAACGATGTACATAAGGATATTATCATCATAAGTGAAAACCCCACTTGGACGAAGGGTAGGCTAGATGGTAAATTAAAATTAACATAGCATACAATGATACATTATTGATTAATTGCAAAAGTACCTAGACAAAGAAATCTCAATAAGCTTAATGAAGCTGGATTGAAGATTAAGTTATCAAGTTGATAATGATTATTATCAGTCAAGTTATTATTACTAAAGAGTGAAGATGGCTAAAAATAGGTTACCTTAACCTAACAAATAGACCGAGTAGGGGACACCTTCACGAAGATACTCAAATGTATTAAAAACATCAAATTACATTTCTAGATTGATCAATTTGATTCGAGAACGATTGAAAATGTAAAACTAGAACATATAATTAATAATAATACTCGAAACATCAATAAATTACTTACAATTCCCTTTAAAATTCTAGTAGCCATTTTCACAATTCGCGGAAAGATAGAAGGAAAAAGCAACGAGGTCAACTCAACAGCCGGAACAGCATAACAAACAGCTGTTATCAAGCAAGCTGATCAAACAGTGATGCCAATGCCAAAATTGTTCGGAAAATAAAATCCAACAATTGATATGAATAAATTTGATTGCTGAAATGATGAATTCAGTAATAGATAATTATTAAGACTATCACGAATATCATGACATATTCGAGTCCTACTCTTCATGTTTCTTCACTCTTTTCTTTCTCTCTACCATTGTCTGTTATTTCTCAGTTATTCTATTCCTAACCTTACTTTGTTCCGTCATCCATCCGACGTCGATCGTCACATGGTGTAATTTGATTTAACATTAACTTACTTTTAAAACAAATTAAAAATGCGTATTGAAAATTGTTATTTCTGTTCTTCTCGTATATACCCTGGTCATGGAATTCAGTTTGTGAGGAATGATTGCAAGGTATGTGGGAAAATCTTTGTATATAAATGTGTTCGTGCTTGAATGTTTACTTTCTTTGTAGCATTTTAGGACTCTTCATTCGATTTCAATATGTACTTCTGATTTTCAAATGATGCTTTCAATTTTGTTACCCTTGTGTAATGGTTTTTGGATTTCATATCAATGATCAATCGAGATAGAATTCTGATTGGGATTGACCTAACCTCACTCCTCTCAAAACTTAATCAATATCTATAGAAATTTATCATTACATTACCTCGACACAAAAGTTTACTATTCAAATGACAACCTGTGATTTTTAAAAATTGAGGACTAAAACCCTATTTGACTTAGTATTTTGGCGCTTAAATCATGAGAATGCCTTGTCGCTCACCTGAAAGTAGGGAAGTGATTAACTCTGTGGTTTGGAAGCTCAATGAATAGAAGAAGGCTTAAATTTAATTGAATCATAACAAGTGAATTAGAAAACAATCACAAGGAAATGAATCATGTAGGCTAATTAAACACATGAAGAATGATATGCGTAGACACATATCAACTTTGGTCACCTCCATCCAACTTATTTTATACTTATACCGTACCTCCTTAGGAGTTTCCCTCAGCTAACTTTGCCGTGAAATTAGTCAGGACAAGATTTTTCATTATTTGACATCTTCATGAGACCTCCTTGGTCTCTTAACAGGAATTTAACTAACAATAGTTAACACAGGACCGTTTGGAGGCACAAAGTAAAAAGTAAACATAATTTATCGAGGATTATTAGTATCGGGTTGCATTTATTATTGAATTTATACATAAATGTAAATTAATAATGATGACGACACTCGTGTTGCAGGTATTCAAATTCTGTAGGCCAAAGTGTCATGCAGCATTCAAAAAGAAGAAGAACCCGCGTAAGGTGAAGTGGACCAAGGCCTACAGGAAGACAGTGGGCAAGGAGCTGGCTATCGATCCGGTGTTCGAGTTCGAGAAACGACGCAACCAGCCCCTCAAGTACGACAGAGAGTTCTGGCAGAAAACAGTCGAGGTAATTTAATTTTAGAATATTTACGTGTTATTTTTTCAATAACCTCTTATTAGACTGCAAATTAACAAAAATATGTGCATGGTGTACCTTGAATAGACAAAAACTTCGTGAGCAGTCTTCTAATATCAAAAAGGAGAGAAAAAAGTTCCAGTAAACATGGGTCATGAAATGATTTGTTTTTCAAATTTCATTATTTTGTTGTGGACTAATAAAGAAAATTGAGTAATCTTTTTTTTTTTAATTTATCTCTTAGAAGGTTGTAATCTTTAAAGATTGAAGAATTATTAGTTATTGCAGTGCACCAACTGCTGGATAATTGTAGTAATAATAATTAATTAGAATCTCTATAATTGCTATATAAATAGACAAAGGACTTGAACAGATTCATTCAGAGGATCTCGATTGCTATTTAGTACATTGGTCTATATTTGCAGTTGCAGAAGTTTATACTTTTTATACTGTGGGTTTATACATTGTGAGTTTAATTTTTTCCATCACAAGTCATCGTGGATGAGGTATAGAGGAAAGGAAACACTGTCTGTTGAATTGTAAAATTACAAAAGAATTTATTTAACT
The DNA here is from genome assembly GCA_017141385.1 of Sogatella furcifera. Classification (NCBI taxonomy): domain Eukaryota; kingdom Metazoa; phylum Arthropoda; class Insecta; order Hemiptera; family Delphacidae; genus Sogatella; species Sogatella furcifera. The sequence continues at coordinate 2,890,060 of CM029553.1, read as the reverse complement.
CAGATGTTTGTCGATTGAAATTGAAATAGAGAGTTTTGTATAGTCTGTCCAAGTAAAGAAGACATTCTGGCAAAATTGGAAAATGACTCTAGCTCGATCAATATTATTCCATGAATGTCTCCTACATTTTGAGGCATTTTTATAATTTTTGAACCAATATTGACTGAGCTGGAGTCAATTTCCCATCTTGCCAAAATGCCAGACAATAACACTAATTTGATTCTCCAAAGCAGCGTTGTCGATTTCTTTATGGAATTTTTGCATTGGAAGAAGTTGTTTCTATCGCTATTTTATCGTGGGGCAGCTCAAGTCTTAACTTGTTTTTGTCCAACTTCAGGCTAACTCCAAATAGAAAACTGACTGATTGGAGTATTTTTTTTAATATTCAGGCGATGAAACGCATTGAAGGCATTCGTCAGAAGCGACAAGGCACCTATGTGATGCAGCGACTGCGTAAGGCACGTGAATTGGAGAAGGTCAGTGACGTCAAGGAGGTACAGCGTAACATGGAGCTCATCAAATCACCGGCCGCCGGTAAGTAACCGTTAAAGTAACTACTTGATAACACTTAGTAACCGTTAAATTCTACAATCTAGTAATTAACATTTCCGATCACTTGTTTATCTTGAGAAAAATGAGCTGTAAATGTTTCTGAGACACGGTGCAATAGAATTATGGAGTTGAATGGTACAAAGCAAATCAAAAATCAGCTGATCAGTGTGCGTGCGATCAGTGTCCAAGCAAAGAAAACCTTCTGGCAAGACTCCAGATCGGTAAATATTAGTTCAAAAATTATTGATTTGGTCTCAATCGTAGGAAACATTTTGATCTACAATTTAAGACCAAACTAATATTTTTTGAACCAATATTGACCGAGTTGGAGTCATTTTCTCATCTTGCCAGAGGGTCTTCTTTGCTTGGGCAGACTGTATTTCTATTGCATCTTACTGATCTTGTATTGATCGTGGTTGTATAGTCTGTCCAAGCAAAGAAGACATTCTAGTAAGGTTGGAAAGTAACTCCAGTTCAGTCAATATTTGTTCAAAAATTATAAACTTGGTCTCAAAAATGTTTAGCAGGATGAAATCACTTCTACCCTAAAACGGGAAGGGGTACAAAATTATTTTTTGGTGGTTCAATTGATAAGATATTCAGTAATAAATTACGGTATGGCGTAATTTTAAATGGAATGTGGAAAAAAAATATCATAATTATTTCTAAATTGAGAAGGGATGAAAAATTTATTTTGATGGTACAAAACTCCTCAAATTTAGAACTAAGTTATATTATGGCATGATATTTGTATTAAAATTTGGATGAGTCGGGAGCATCTCCACATGACTGTGTTGACAAAATTTGCAGCGAATAGCTGCACATGTGGCCTTGCCCTAGTCTACTTCTAAAACAAAATTATTGATACAAAATAATAAAGAATATTGAAAAGTGAAAAATAGTCCTCTTCTTACTCAAAAATAATGATGAATTGTTCATATCGGAGGTTTCCGTCGATCGAAATGTTTCACTTTAAAATAGTTCGCTCAATAAATAGTAGGTAGGCTAATCTTTTTCACTAAAAAAACGTAGAAACAAAATCAACACATTGAGTTCTTTGACATCACTAATAATGATAGAAGTTCATAATCTTGATATTCAACAAGGTTCAAAGTCACAAAGAAAAAGGAAAACGTGAATAATTGAAAAATTATTTGTTTAACTTACTTCTAATAAATAAAGATCGAATATTCTCGAAAGTTTTTGTCTAAAAATTTTTCAATTGTGCCTCACAATTAGTTTTATTAAATTGCTAGTCTATTGAAGGAGGCAAATCCCAGATTTTTCAAATGTGTCATTTAAAAAAAAATATTGAAACAGTTTTATTGCATTATACTAATTGAGTTTGATTTTAATCTTGCAGGCCTGAAGGAGAGAAAAGCTATGGAAGAGCCTATTGTTGAAGTAACTCACGAATCTGACAATGAAATGGAATTGGATGAAGAAGATAGAACAGAATTGGTTGAAGTTTAATAAATTTATTACAGTTAATGCTATTTGTTCAGTTTTATTTTCCTAGGACCTAGAACTATCTTAGAAATTCACTTTTCGATTAACAAAGTACAGTGTAGCTCAAAATCCGAACAAATCGGGACTGTACGTAAAAAAGTCAGGTGGTTTCGTCTGCATCTTTTGCGCTTCAACAGCTGATGTTTTCATTCAAATTATGTTTTTGAAATATATAGAATAGAATAGCTGCCTTCATTTGAAATCATGGGAGGGCGAAGTTAGGACGCAGCCGAGTCTCTCTTACACGTAACCCTCAATATACAGAGACAATGCCTTGTATCAGTAGTTAGAAGGTTACATCACGTACAACAGACAGATGAATCCGCATAATTCTTTGGCGACAAATTTAGATCAGATCACCTTTTTGTTCGAATTTTTGAACAGAACCTATAAATCGGCCTCTTGAACATACAATAAGGTCGCCAGTAGGCTATTAAAAATCTGGTGTTATGCGCTCTATCAGACACAGATTTCCTTGCCTAATAAATTAGAAATAAATAAAAATATTGAAGAATAAATTAAAATTTATTGTATTTGATGAGATGTTGTGGTATCTTTCCATAATGAATTGAAAACACAGAATTTTGTCTGTACCACTGTTTATTTTGTAAAACACTAACTATTCACATAATAAGAATCTAGATTTCAAGGCAACTTGCCTCATCTTCAGCCATGAAAATATTTAGTAGGAAGTTACAAAATGAGGTTAGGTAATGCCTAACCATTACCATTACCTAACCTCATTTTGTAACTTCCTACTAAATATTTTCATGGCTGAAGATGAGGCAAGTTGCCTTGAAATCTAGATTCTTATTATGTAAATAGTTAGTGTTTTACAAAATAAACAGTGGTACAGAATAAATTAAAGTTAATGAAATATAAAGTTTCGTATTAGTTCTATGAACAGTGAACTTCACTCCTCAGATGGAGAAAGGTCAATATTTTAGTCATTATTCACATTTTTTGAACCTTGAAAATATTCTGAATTTTGAAAGCGTCAACTTTTATTTTTATTGTAAAAATCACATAAGATGTATAATTTTGAAGATGATGATCTATTTTATTTTTAATTATTGTGTGACTAGATTGACATCATAAACTAGTGTTATTTATTCATGACAGTGTACATGATCGAGAATTACTATTTTCAGCGCCAATAACAACTGAAATCTGTGCAAGCAAAGAAGCCATTCTGGCAAGACCGGAAAATAAATCCAGCTCGGTCAATATTCGTTCAAAAATTATAAATTTGGTCGCAAATTCTAGGAAATATTCTAATCTACAGTTTGAGACCAAATTAAACAATTTTGAACCAATATTGACCGAGCTGGAGCCACTTTTCCATCTTGTCAGAATGTCTTCATTGCTTAGACAGACTATATCAATATTCACTCTATTGACGTTGGTTTGACAGTGAAAAACACCAGGTGTTCAAAAAGATTGAAATTACAACGAAAAAATTAAGAATTGGGAAACATTGGTCTTGATTGTAATAATTTGATTTTTAGGCTACTGATATAGTCTGTCCAAGCAAAGAATACATTCTGGAAAGATGGGAATATAATTCCAGCTCGGGCAGTATTGTTTCAAAAATTATAATTGTCCAGAATGTTTCCCACAATTTGAGACCAAATTTATAATTTTTGAACCAACATTGACCGAAATGGAGTCATTTCCCCATCTTGCCAGAGTTTCTTCTTTGCTTGGACAAACTATACTAGGAATACTTTACCCAACTTTATTTTCTCCTTCAGATGGTTCTATATTTAAATCAAAATTTTCCGTTTCCCATGATTTTTATAAGCAGAAATTATTAGTTTAAAAAAATAAATCCATAGAAACGATTTGTTGGCTCCCTTCAACCATAATTTATTATCATTCTAAACCTATACGATGTTGTGATTGCTAAAGTGGATAGGGTGATAATGAAAATACCAAAATAATTCCAAATCATGCTACTAATTTCAACAATATCAAATAATAATTACTATGGATGCTGCACAACACATCCAGAGAAGTTTATTATTGAGTCAAATCATTACATGATACTTGAAACTTTTCAACAGAAACATGCAATATTAAAGTTATATAAAAATGATTCCCCACTATAATAATATATATGTGTCGAGGTAATCATCGGTATTAAAACAATATAATTTATAAAACTTGATTATAACTAGATCCTAGAACTATATTTATTGCCCATAACTATCACTCATTGTAGTGGAAATATAATGAAAAACATATTAGGCCTACTACTAGCACTTCATGAAGTGAATCTACTTACATCTATAGAGACTGTATGTGTGTATAGTGTAGGCTATAATCGTAGTGTGGCCATTGGTGTAAAGCGCTTCATTACATTTTGATGAGATCAAATTTTTTCCCACCAGCAGCCATATTTTTGCCAAGCTTTTGAATTATGGTGTGGTTTACAGGCAAACATAGACTATTTCACTTGTTTTACCAACTTTTTGTGATAGAAATATCATAAGAAATGACTTTTCCAGCATTCAAATAGTTTTTTCACTTTCGATTTTGATTTAAAAGCTTTTAAATGTAAAAACTGAAACTGGTAGGGGCAGTAGCGGATTTAAGGGTAGGCCAACTAGGCTGGCGCCTAGGGGCCCGCACCACATGGGGGCCCGCACCACAAAAATATAGAATTCTTTTTCAGAACTTGGTAACCTGCATTCGAGCAAACTTATATTAATAAATGGCCACACAAACTGAGTTATATAATCTGTATCTGTTGAATGTAATGCTGTTCAATAATAATACACGTTGAAGCCATTTAAACCCCTCCTAAACAAAATTAGTGTCTTTGGTGATAGAACTGCAATTAGCTGTTCACCTGCCTGGTTGAAGAATTGAATTCAGATGAATTTTATTTGTTTAAAATTCGGATTTAAGCTTACAATTATTTACAATCACATATATTATACATAGCATACTTAATAAAATTTGATTAGAAATTAATACAATATGTTCACAAATACTGTATGATGAAACTAATAATAAGGCTTAAAACTCAAAAATATATACTTTTAGAGTACTTTTTCTGAAAAAATTTCTCCCTGGCGGGAGTAATCCTTCTCCAGTCCACCATCATTGTTAGCTATTTGTTCATGACCGTGGCAGGAAGTATGAAATGGTAGATATTGCTAAGCTGTTCTGATAGTGAATAATAAATAACTGTATTGTAATAAGTTATATGCTTTGGCAGTTCGCACTACCAAACCCAACAAAATTGGAAGTTTGGCACTTATTGATTTAATGAAAGTTAAATTCACTTTGAATGGATAAAATTAAATCTTAATAAGAACTTCATCTTGAAAATCGAAACAGTGGTTTTATCGGGATCAATTCTGCAAAGTAAGCTAGTGACGACTTGCTAGTAAAGGCTGCAACATTGAAAAAATTAGTTGTATAATTTTAAATTTTATCCTTATCTCAAAGTGAACGAGTTTTCAATAACTCATCATGAATCTATCTTGAATTTGTATTTGTTTTTTAATCTTAAAGTTAGTATCTAATTGGTCTTATATAGATGATCAATATCAATATTTTATGCTAAAAAATAAGGATTTCCTCATTTAATAGACCATGAAAAGGCCTTCTAAAACGCAATATTGAAGTATTAAACGCAATATTGAACGCAATATTTGTCGGGGGCCTCCCATGAAAAAGGCCTTTAAAAACGCAATTTTGGAGTACTTTTTCACAAAATTTCCCGGGGAGGTCCCCCGAACCCCCCACTCAGCTGAGAGGGTACACCCCCCAGGTCCAAAGTGGCCCGCACCACAAGCTGAGCCTAGGGGCCCACAAATCCTAAATCCGGTAATTCTGGGTGAGAAGTGAGTATCTCAGAGGAACATTATGATTTCAATGTTAATCTTATAAGAGTTGGCAAAACTATGGCGGTGTTAACGCGAGCTAACCAATCGAAAGTGACACAGTCAATGTCCACACTATTATTATTCAGTCACTATACTTGAATCTAAATTTTAATTCACTATTAGTTCATCACTAAGATAAATTCCAATGCTGAATAACCAATGTTCTATTTTTCTTTTAAAACTATTTATATTCTCTGATTTCTATTGAAATTCTATTTACTATTGTTAGCCTTAAATATCTGATTGATCTTTGTCCAAATCCTGTGTTCATTCGAGGTACATTTTAATAACCACACGTTCTCTTATTTCAGTATTTTTTGTAGGCTACAATTTACAACATGGTTCCCATATTCATATTCGTAGCTTACTAATAATAAAATAAGTAGCCTACTTATAATAAAATACTTATACGATTGTCTAACACTAATGCCTGTTTTTTTCAAGCACACTCAAACTTGAGGGACCCTCAAGAGTCTCAAGACTACATTCTCTATCAATACTTAGCGTAAAAAATGTCAGCTGTTCTATCAAAATTTGAGGGTCCCTCAAGTTAGAGTGTGCTTGGAAAAACCCGGCATAAATATAGAGCTAGGTACTCTACAAGATCTACGTCTGGGTAGCGCGGTAGCGGATTTCTCTGTTTCCCATTATTTTTAAAATGCGTATTTGAATTTTAAACAATAACGGATCTATAAAACTAAAATTGAGTGCCCCCAACCTCAAACTAACAGACCATACCTTATAAGCCATTCAATTAAACACCAATCTATATCGATAAAGGCGAAATGGCACTCATTCATTCACTCGTCACTCACTCATTAGCAGAACTAAAAATCTACCGAACCGCGAATGCGTTCAAATTTCGCAGACATGTTGAGTTGGACCTCTAGACGCGTATACTAAGAGCGGATTTTTTAAACTTAAGAGTGGGTGGTAGTGGACGGCAAAATCAGGCCCTATATGAACAATGTAATTTTTATCAATCTCGGAGCAGATAGAGCCTCTATTAATTTATGGACAGAATTTCACGTTCAGAATTTTATGTTTTATTGGAAAGAGAATTTAATTCTCCAGGGGCGTAACTTTTTACTTTTTCGATTTTTAGTTCATTTCAATAATTCGATAATCATTAAAATAAACTAAATTAAAATAAACAGGGGCGTAACTTTTTACTTTTTTGATTTTTAGTTTATTTTAATGATTATCGAATTATTGAAATGAACTAAAAATCGAAAAAGTAAAAAGTTACGCCCCTGGAGAATTAAATTCTCTTTCCAACAAAACATAAAGAACGTGAAATTCTGTCCATAAATAGAGGCTCTATCTGTTCTAAGAGATTGATAAAAATTAGATTGATTGTTCTTATGGGACTTGGTTTAGCAGTTTGCAGTCCACTACCGCCCACCCTTAATAAGGAAGCGCCAAATATTTGAGTTTTCCTATAGTTTTTTTTGGCATTTTCTTGATTTTTCCAAGAACCAAACGGTAGCGAAAATGTTAAAAATTTTTTGGAAAAGTTCGTCGATCTTACGTCTAGGAATGTTTTGCTCGAAAATTTTCAAAATCCTATCGGGATTACGTCAGTAGCCTAATAATCAGTCTTTCAAAATTGTATATGTATTGCGGGTTGCATATAGTACGCCTTGATATGCTTGAATCCTTACTGTAAATTCTATTTCAGCGAGATCATTAGATGAACTAATTTGGAAGATATTGAATCAACTTTCAATTTATGTCCGATATACTTCCCAAGATCACGCTCAATATTGGCGTTTTACATTTTTTTGAAGTTTTTCTTAGATTTTTCGAGAACCAATTGATAGAAAATCTTGAAATTTGGTAAACCAGTTTACCAGTTCAGATTAGGTCAAGAAATGCTGTGTTCAATAACTAATTTCGAAACCCTTCCGAGGTTACGCCTGTAATAAGGTTTTCCAATGTTCAGAGTCTGCACAATTGTTTATTTCACGTATACTACTGAACTAAATACAATAGAAGTCCGGTCAACCGAGTTCAGATTATCCGAGCCGCCGGGTTTAACCAAGCAAATTTTTAAGAGCATAAAAAAATTTTTTTTATCAAGATATATGGACTATTTTTTCAATAAAATCACAAAAGTAATTTTAAGTAATGCATATATCATTTTAGTGAATCACAAATTACTTTTACTGTATCCATAAATTGTATTTTATTTATTTATTCATTTATTATTCAGATTCAATTCAATCTATTATTAATTCAACCCTCTTTCCTTCATCTTCGTGTTAAGGTCTGAGAAATTATAGATGGTTATGCCAAAAGTAGCGTGATTTACGCTAAATATACTACTCTTGAGATGAAGCGACGCTACAATATTATTTTTATACTACTTTCAAAATGTAGCGTCGTTACACTACAAACTAAAAAAATTAGTGCGCCACTCCCCAACACTGCACATTCATTACATACTTCAAAGACTGTATATCACTGAATTTCCAAGTGTCTGAAGTGTCTGTAAACATTGCTTTGTAATTGAGTACTGCATTGGAGAAAATTAATTCACTCATTTGATTCCAATAAATTCAGCACAGTAACTTCAAAGTAAAAATGTATATGAAACTTAAGTTCTCTCTCTGAGTAAGTTATGGGACGTTATCATAATGTATAATTATTAACATCCTTCTTCAACCCCCCTCAATTCAAATTGAAAAATTTATTGGATCAATTCAAGCAGAAGGGCGTCTAAATGGCCACTTGCACTGGCAGAAATTTATATTCGAGCTGCCCCTGGTGAACACATGAACACAGATTTTCCCATATTATTCACGACTAAAAAGTTGAACCGACGTTCCTGAAATAGACCGGAGTACTTTGTGATCAATTTTCTTACATCAAAATAAGGAAAATTAACGAGCCGTCTCAATTGTAGGAAACACAATTGTCTGATCTACAATTTGAGACCAAATCAATATTTTTTGAACCAATATTGATCCGAGCTGGAGTCATCTTCTCATCTTGCCAGAGGGTCTTCTTTGCTAGGACAGACTATAGTCGTGAGCACAGAATACATTCTGGAAGGATGGAAAAATGACTCTAGATCGGTCAATATTGGTTAAAATATATCAATTCGAACACAAATTGTAGAAAACATTCTGATCCACAGTTTTAGACCACATTTATAAATTTTGAACCAATATTGACCGGGCTGGAGTAATTTTCTCATCTTGCTAGAATGTCTTCTTTGCTTGTGCTAGGGTTACCAGATGACAGGAACTTTCCGGACTTGTTCAGATTTTTAGCTATGCGAGTCGTCAGGGAAAGAGGAAAACTTTGAAATTGTCAGGAATTTTGAAGGATTGTAAGAGGAAAATATAAGAAACTATATTTATTAAGAAGATTGTTTTCAAAAAGAAATATTCATAATCAAGTTCTTACAATACGGTATATACGGTAATAAATCATGTTTTATTCAATCTTGCCTGAATCAGACTGGCCACCAGACTCGATCATACTTTTTATTGCTGGATATATATTGCTTTCAAGAACTTCTGGTCATTCATAACAATTCTATGGAACTCTGCTCATGATGTCTTATTATTCATTAAATTAATATGTATCAAAAGTAGCCTAGAGCCTTAACAGAATAAGTTACAGCCAGTCTTGGCCGGGCTGTAATATTGGGCTTCTAATATTGACCAGGCTGGAGTCATTTTCTCATCTCTGCTTGCAGAGACTAGGCCTAACTTATACTATTTGGGTGATCAAAAATATCATGTCGATAATATAATTCACTACAAATGTAGTTTAAAAAGTTACAGGAGTATTTTTGGATAAATATTTTGTGAATATCATTCAAGCAAACATAATTACAATCATAATATCTGGTACCGAGCTTCGCTCTGAAGCTGCGGCTGAACTGTTGAATTGCATAAATATATTATTGTAAAAAATCAAGGAACCTCCTTGTAAAAAATAAATCCAAAATTGATATGATCAACTCTCACAATTTTTTGATAGTTATGAACATGTGTTATAGACTTGAATGTAACTCAATTCACTCCAGCTGGATAGCATTGGTCAGCTAACGATAACAGCCATTATACACAGTACTTGGGATAATGCCTGAATAAGGAATATTTGATTCTTGTATTAATCCTGCCAGAGAGTTTTCCCGGACATGAGACCTGGTGCAATCTTATTTTTCCATCACGGTCATATTACATTTCAAATTTCAAGAAAATCGTTAGAGCCGTTTTCTAGATCCGTGGTTCCACATACAAACATACAAACATACATACATACATACATACATACAGAAATTACTCGCTTAATATGATAGGATATCATCTTATATAGGCCTAAGTATATGGTGGAGAATAATTTTCAACTATTTTACACCAAATGTGATTAAAACTATATAGGAAAAGAGGAATAGGATCAAAGTTTATTAGTTCATTTTCTAGGTCTGAAACGTACTTCCAAAATGTACCTCCTGTGTCCTAAAAGTATGATTCCCTAAACCGCCGAATGACGTAAATGCTAGCAAAATATCCAAGATGGCTGATAGTAATGAAGAAATTGGGTAGTAGTAGTATGTCCAAGCAAAAAAGAAATTCTGGCAATGTGGAAAAATGACTCCAGCTCGGACAATATTGGTTCAAAAGTTATAAATTTAGTCTCAAATTATAGATCAGAGTTTTTCCTACAATTTGAGGACAAATTATCATTTTTGAACCATTATTGAACGAGCTGGAGTGATTTTACCATCTTGCAGAATGTCTTCTTTGTTTGAATAAACTACCTATACCTCTCATTTTCTTCATTACTATCAGCCATTTTGAATAATTTGCTGGCATTCGATTCACGTCATTCAATCGCGGCCATTTTGAAAGGCAGCAATTTTATACGGCGGCCATTTTGAAATTAGGTACGTCATCGTGAATTTTACGCCCCTTAATTAACTGAAATTAACGCCCTTCAATTATAATAACGCATAAAAGTCAATTGAAGTAGACCGTTAATTCATTTGTGGGAAGTGAAGGTTATAGGGTAGAGTGCTACTCCTTATTTATTTATTCATCGCAGATCTAATAACTATTTTTCCGTCAATTCTTGCACCAGTTCTTGTTCATAAATCATTGAAGAGATTTTGATTACAAATGTGTATATTTCTGTAGTGGAGTTATCATGTTTTTTTGGGGTGCCCTTATTTCAGCGCTGCTTGTTATCAATGGGTGAGTCAAATTTTTTAATCTAAATTAAATTTATTACCGTATTCCACTTCAACAAATACAGTATATATTTGAGCTCGTTACAATAACATAAGCTGTTACATAATTACATACATAACATAACAAGTTACATTACATAATTACATATATGTAACTTATAAACACGATTCATTTTCCTTTCGATAAAGTACAGAAAAAAATTGATAATATATATTAATTTAGGCTACTGTGTATATTATTTTCAGGAACGGAATATTATTGCATCATCATATCAAAACTTGTAAAAAAATTTCATATCATGAATCAAACTTAATTCACTATAATAATATTAATAATGTAATAATAATAATAATCTATAATCTCTATTGAGTGTGAGTTATTCACATGAGTACAACAGACCTTCAAGCCAAACTTTTCCTCTCATTTGGATGAGAGGAATAATAGTATTGTATAATTCAAACAAATAAGTTTGTATCAATAGATATTATGATGAAAAAAAATTGTGGGTGAGGAAATAAGTATGATGAGAAGAGAAATCCGTGGAACGTATCTTTATTTGAACTGCAACAAATTCATTATGGTATCTCATTATTTAAGATTTTATTGTTTGGTAGGAAGTTTGAATTAATTGAACTATGTAAATCAGCTTCAATCGCTGGCGCTTAACTTTTTGTTATTTAGCCTAATGTCTTTTCTTAACAATCGTGTTTTTGATTCCATCCTTTTTCTCATATTCTTGGAACAGTATATATACTGAAGTGTCAGTGGCGGTTGGAGTCAGGGATGTATAAAGCTCATCTCTGAGAGTTTATTTTTCTGGTTTTTGTTGAGTATCGACTACGTTTCATTAAGTTAAAAAATGTTTTGCCGCTATTGTGCTTGATCCGACTATATTTTCTAGTATAAAGCTATAGATAAAGCTACTATATTTTCTAGTATTAAATTTTTCAAATTGGTCCTTGATTTACACAGGTGATTAAAATTTTGATATTATTCTCATTCGTTATATTCCACTGACAGATTAGCAGGGAGGGTGAGAATTTGTCAAATTTCATGAATAAAAACAAACTATTAGAAGATAATTGATAAAAGCAAACAATTTTTTCATTAAAAATCGTGACTACCCAGAAGAAAATCGTAGAGCCGCCCCTGATCATGAATGAAACTCTTTTACATTAATTTTTTTATCCAAAGGTTGTGCGCAGATGAGAAAAAACAGGACTTCGAATACAAAATGGCTGAAGGCAGATATTTCACGAGGCAGATCAGCTATGGCACCAAAGCTCCAACTTTGAAGATTGGTAGTTTCCCAGATATGGACTTGGAAAACAGCGATAGTAAAACAGAAATGAAGTAAGTACAGTATAGGGTCCGGCAGAAAAAATGAATGTTTTTAAGAAGGGTAGTACGGTACAGTACGCATTTCCTCCGTCACCAAGAGTGGTTAGGATGGAGGCGTTAAACTCTTGTAATGTTACAATTTTTTGTATCCTACTTCCAGTTGTCATCATGGAGCATTAGACGATGGAACCAGCGTTTCTGCCAATAATTTTTTTTCTCGAAATAATGAGTCAGTTACCATCGTACAGCTTGAATTTCGACACCATTCATTGAAATCCTTCAACATTTACTCTAACATCCATGGAGTAGAGCTGTTCCTTCTCAAAACATCATCCTATACAACAAGCCCTGAGCTCTGGTCGAAATTCGCGTGGAAGTCGCCCAAGTTGAGAGAGTTTTAAAAATTAAACAAATATTTATTGTTGATGAAAATGATGTAAGAATTACTTTTTGAGTAGTTGTGAAGGTGATACTGTGGTAGTTATCCATATGAAATGAAAAGACAAGACGTTATCAAACCATTGATTTATTGAAAAATCGAGATACGGTACTGCTGGTTTCGGTTGTTACAACATTATCAATCTCTGGTAAACTAAACCTACTTAAAGTACAGAGCAGCAGTATTTATACTAACGGTGAAGCAGTGCTATTGGTAGATGCTTGGGCCAATGACTGTGAACGTCTGCCACTGGCTTAGACAAGCTCCTCCCCGATTAGCGGTTCATTCAAACATTACAAAATGGCGATTCAAACAGAAGATCGATGAATAGCTACAGTTACCTATGAAATATGAATAAAAAGTACGAAAAAATGAGGAAAACGGAATGAACTAAAACAGTAATATCTGACTAACGAATTATTATAAAATTACATTTGTCGTGTTGTCTTGATTGAAATGAATCTGGTCGTTCAAACTCAACTGTGAAGAATATTTTGTTACCCTGGTCATTTCTAAAGCTTCCAGAAGGTTGAGAGTTCAGCCCTTATTATTATAAAATGCAGAAACTCAACATTCTCCTCGGCCTTGAACATGTGATTATTTGTAATTAAATGTCCAGCAAAGTTTGAATCGCCATTACACTTATTACAATCTTTGATAATATGTTCTTTCACCCTAATTCTGGAACTTCTACCAGTTTGACCAATTTGTGTGTTCTATGTGTCTTTTTTCCAGGTTATTGAACTGTTTAGAATTATTAAGAAATTATAAAAATGTACTTTAATTTTGAAGTAATATTGTACTGCGAGAGTTAATTATGTCATATTCAAATTGCTAAATCACTGCTTATGTGTCTGAAATAGTGCAATTTTCGTGTTTTTTCGAGTATCTGTTTTGATTTAATGTTGAAAAGATGTACTGTAGGTACTCGGAATTGCTCGAACATTGAACTCTTGAGAATTTTGTTGGTTCAAATGGAAATTTTGCTCGTGGAGCCGGCCGGGTGTCGTTGAAAGGGGAAATTTTCATTGGGAAAAGCAAGGAGTCTCAGTTCAGACACGGTAGCAAAAGGATGTGATTCGTGGACAGGCCTCGGCTCTCTGAATGGTAATGCTTCCATTCAGAGGGGCGAATTATTGTTTTTTTCAAGTCAATAATAATTTAGAGTCAAAAATTTAATTCTAATTTGGGAAATAGTCAAGTACCTTATAGTGAAAGTTTTTGTGCCTCAATTTGTGTAGGCCTACTTTTTGTGTCTTAATTATGGTGAGTGCCAACATTTTCGTTTTGTTCTCTAGCTCAAAATTTTAATTAAATGTCAGTATAGTAATATTTTTTAACCGAGGCCTTGATCTAGTTTCCAATGTTAAAAATAAAACAGCAATTATTAGCACTTGATAAAACGTTAATAATTGATAAAATAACTTTGTTTTGGTAAATTTGATGTAGTGGTTTTATTTTTAAATTTTAAATGAAACGTTCAATAAAAACCTGAGTATAGAATATCACACAAAATATTTGTTTTTCATAAGTTCCTGACTCGTAGTTGTACTGGTAATTACAATAATTAGAGGTGTTCAAAATTAATTAGAAATAGTCTGGCATTTGGAGGTACGAATCCGCGAGATGCTCCCAACCACTTGAGGATTCGAAAAATATTTAGTTTCAGGATTTTACAAAATAGTATATCTGGGGCCACCCGTTACATTTGGTGTCATGTGTAATGTGAAAGGGTTATATAATTTCTGTCGGGTTACACTATACTACATTTTTAAGTCAAGAAAATTCAATACAAATTCCTGTTCTACTTCTACAGCGAATTTGATCTTATGATGCAATTCATTTATGAAGGAAAGAGGATTGTCCAATTGTCTATCACTTCCCTTCTACAAGCAAATTACGGCATCTACATACCTATACCAGTAAACAATTTTATCTTTGAAATTGAAAGGTCTATATGCACTTTTAAGGACTTTTAATTTAAAGGACTAAGGATTATATGTACTTATAATACTTGAACCATGTATCAATAATCAGGGTTTAATATTCTATCTCATAGAAATTATTAAATATTTTGAGATTCAAAAACTCATCAACCCAGTAAAATGGATTTTAATATTTTTTATTTTTGTAGATGTCGATTGAGCAGATTGCGTAATGACTATCGAGATTCCTTCATTACGCACGTTAATATTGTGCATGAATCTGGAACATTGAAACGAATGAACAGTACAGAGTTTGCAGAGTACTTCATTTTCAAAAGGAAAGAGTTGTGGACTTGCACAGGCACTCAGGTGAGACATCACACTTACAAGGTTCAAACGTAATTAATTTGAGAAAAAAAATCTCTGGAGCCCTGGACCCTGACAACTAGTTGGAGGAGAGTTATTTTATTCATTTTTCTTGCTTTAATTCTACTATTACTATTACTTTCTATTATTCACTTGTGACAATAGTATTCTTTCCTCAGTTCCTTATTCACAAATTTCTCATCAGGACTGATTGACTCTTGATCGACAATAGTTTTTTCCCTTTGTATTGTAAGTTACTCATAAATTACTTAATCACTTACAATCTCCAGCTCCTAGTATTTGTTAACTTATATGAATTTCCGTCTCCTTACTCTGCTCTCACTCCATACCATGATTCAATTTTTTTTATATCTCAACTCGAGACTACGCACAGGCCATGGTGCCCAAGTAGGCTCATTCTATTACAGAAATGTAAATAAAAGTTTAATTTAGGACTGTATTATTCATAATCTTGCAATCATTAGAAACAATAATTCAGTCTAGTACTTTAATTATCTATAAGATTGTATTATTAGTTGATAAAATACTATTTCATGTGCTGTATAAATTTGATTGTGGAATAAATGAGATTTGATTTGATATTGCAATCTAGTCTCATAAGAGGCTAATAAGCAATTCATTTCTAACTTATAATTGGGATTTGGACTAAATTAGGAGTCCTCACTAGGACTACTACTTCTACATACTAATTAAATTATTTCAATATGACATACATAAAATAATAAATAATATTCAACTATGTAAATTTCACACTATTATCACTACTCTGCTTTTTCTCACTATTACCACTGCTCTGCTTTTCACACCACATCACCACACAACTCGGAGGGTTTCTTTTGTCCGCTTCAATCTGCGCAG
Organism: Sogatella furcifera; assembly: GCA_017141385.1. Classification (NCBI taxonomy): domain Eukaryota; kingdom Metazoa; phylum Arthropoda; class Insecta; order Hemiptera; family Delphacidae; genus Sogatella; species Sogatella furcifera. The sequence continues at coordinate 2,873,940 of CM029553.1, read as the reverse complement.
CTGGGTGTTGTCAAGTAGCCGGGTAACTTCTTGGTTGACGTGCTGATGGATCGCCCAATTTCACTTTGGTCGAACTCAACCTCCAAATCTCTGTGGATATCTGAATTCCGGATGAATAATCTTGGGCATTGACGGTGTTCCCTCAAGACCTTTTTCTGGATTCATTGAATTTAATCTACGTTGCTCTTGCTGGCACAACCTCAAGGGGGTTGGGGAAGGGGGTAGTTATGAAAACGGTTAAATGGGGAAGTAACCTTTTCAAAAATGATTGGAACGAATGACAACTATAAAAAGTATATTAATTTACTCGAGTACGGTAGCCTATATTATTTCTAGTACATGGGTTTTCCATATAGTTGAGTAGGTTAATTTCTAAAAATATATAGTCTATGTATAAAAATGTTATTCTTTTTATAGAGGTACCTGAATTCGAATGTCAACTGGACTCATTGTATCTGCTTACTTAGTTAGTTAGTTAGTTTTCTGAGTGTGAAGCTTACATGAGCTCATAGGCTTGTGCTTTTTTCATGAAGGAAATAAATTGATTTATTTATTATAGTGGATAGAAAATAAGTTATAATCTATAGAATAAATATTCCCTTGAAACTATTTTCACATAACCAACTTTGGAAAGTGCAATTCAAAGTTTGGTTATACCGAAATTCCTATTTTCAGTGGGTGAAGCTCACATGAGCTCATAGGCTTGTGCCTGGATAATGAGGATATTTTTTTGTGCTGTGTAGTGTGTACTATGTACTTTATACTTTGTACTGTGTACTATGTATTGTGTACTGTGTATCACTTAACTCTCACTTTGTTTGTGATTAACAGGAGAAGGAACTTGGATTGACAAGAATTGTAAATGAGCTAGTCGGCAGTAAGGAAATATACGCGGTGTCTTTTCCAGATGGGGTGGAAATGTTTTCAAAGCCCCTAGCTCCTAACCTGAATACCGTCTATCTAAGAGAAATCAAGTATTTGAATTTGGCAGGCCAGCCTGTCAAATATCGTGAGTATAGGCTACTATTAAATGAATAATTGTCTTCTAGCTCTTACGTAGAAATATCACATGTTTAGCGTGGGGCTCTGTAAAAAAGGGGTAGACGCACCATCCGCCATTCTGTGGTCAACTTTTAGGTTTGAAATCATATAAATATTTCTTATGATAGAGACGATCAACAGATGTTTATCAAGTTGAGCAAATATATTAAGTTATTGTTTTGAAATCTTGGAGGTTAATTTGTCATATAAAATGGTTTATATTGCTTACGAATGCTTAGTATCAAATTTCAAAAAATATAACTATTTTTACAATAAAACTAAAATTTAAAAAATACAAATTTGCCAGTTGCAGGAAGATGTTCCAGGTTAAAAATTTGACTAGAGAATTGCCAGACTGGAAACCAAATGCAAATTCATTGCTCTGTGGAGTGATTAGTATTTTACCTAACATAATTTGTATAATAATTAATCATATGTTTGACTGCAGAGTTGAATGAATTCAAATTTGGCGCTATTAGTTGTCCACAGAATGGCGGATGGTGCGTCTACCCCTTTTTATAGAGCCCTAGTTTAGCTTGAAGCTCTGCTTAGGCGGGAAATATAATATTATTGTATAATAGTCTGTCCAAGCGAAGAAGACATTCTGGCAAGATGGGAAATGACTCATCCAGCTTGGTCTATATTGGTTCAAAATTGTGTATTTGGCCTCAAATTGTAGATCAGAATATTTCATACAATTTAAGACCAAATTGATAATTTTTGAACCAATATCTGTGTTTAGAAGATTTCAAGAAACATAACCTTCTCTGGATTGAATTTTTCATCAAAATTGGGATCGAGATAGTGAAGGGCATGTGCCTGTTTTCTCTTTCCCTATCATGATTATGATTGTGTGTGTTGTCTCTCTCTGAATAAATATTGACCGAAACGGAGTCATTTCCATCTTGCCAGAATGTCTTCTTTACAGACCACAGCTGACAGTGTTTCTTTCTTGTGAACTATTGTCATTGTGTATTAAACCCTTCCTGTAAATTGTAGGACTCAGTATCAAATCTTTGTATTATAATATTATAGTTAACGTCAAAAAGTTGGGCGGTCACGTCTGCTCCTTGTGCGCTCCAACAGCTGTTGTTTTTTATTGAAATTGTCATTTAGCTAGTCTTATTTGACGGTTTTGAAATCAAAATAGACAATAGATGCATCTGTTAGTAGGTTATATCATGTATAAGAGACAGTTGAAACCGCCTAAAGTTTTGCTGTCAGCTTTGAAACTCAGTGCAACAATAATTTACAGGAAGAAAACTCCTTTACACAAAGCATTTGCAACGACAATTAGTTCACAATAAACGCTCATGAGTCGCCGCTTTTTTATTGGAGATCAGCTGATCCTATATCGCAATGATTGAACATTAATGCCGAGTTTTTCCAAGCATACTCAAAGTTGAGGGACCCTCAAATTTGGATGAACGGTCGACATTTTCTATGATAAGTATAGGAAATGTAGTAAACTGTAGTAAACTTGAGGGTCCCTCAAATTTAAGTGTGCTAGGAAAAACCGGGCATAAATTGATTTTCGGAATTGGCAAATAATAGGCTAGTCAATACATCCGTTTGGGGAAAACATATGAGGATAAAAAACGCACTCATTGACTGGACTTATAAGCCATCGTCATTTTTTTCTTCTTTTTATTCTTCCTCTCTTTTCTCGTCCTTCTTCTACAGTATTCTAAAGCACTCCTTTGTTCTAGCACTTCTAAAATTCTCATCTTTTCCATTTCTACTACGTTCTCTTCTATCAAGTAGATTATAAAAAATTAAATAGCTCTGTGGATGGACTATTGCTGAAAATGCAAGTTATACTACTTTACTACATGCTTAATGAAGTAGTTTAAGTTGATGTCAATGCTATAATAGTCTCTCCAAGCAAAGAAGACATTCTGGCAAGATGGGAAAATAACTCAGCCAATATTCGTTCAAAAATTATTGATTTGATCTCAATGGTAAGAAACATTCTGATCTACATTTGAGACCACACATTTATAACTCTTGAACTAATATTGACCCAGCTGAAGCCATTTTCCCTTCTTGCCAGAGGGTTTTCTTTGCTTGGACAAACTACTCGTATATCCCAGGATCCCAGCACTCACGTCTCAATTGCTTTGCAGGTGGCTGGTTCATATTCCAAGAGTTTTCGGTCGATAAAGACTTCTTCATTCCTGAGTGAGTACTGTACAATTATATTGTTCCAGATGTAATCGTCATTGATAATAATATTATTATCATTAATAGTGATAGACTTATCAGTAATAGACTTATGCTGTGTGTCAAGAGGTTCGCTCAGAGATGTTGATGATTTTAAGTGTGGGTGGTAGTGGACAGCAAACTGCCGAACGGCAAAATCAAGCCCCATAAGAACAATTTAATTTTTATCAATCTCTTGGAGCAGATAGAGCCTCTATTTATGGACAGAATTTCACGTTCTTCATCTTATTGGAAAGAGAATTTAATTCTCCAGGGGCGTTACTTTTTACTTTTCAATTTTTAGTTTATTTCAATAATTAGAGTTCAATACTTTTTCAGTTAATTAATTATGCGATATTTATTAAAATAAACTAAAATCGAAAAATTAAAAAGTAACGCCCATGGAGAATTAAATTCTCTTTCCAATAAGATGAAGCACGTGAAATTCTATCCATAAATAGAGGCTCTATCTGCTCCAAGAGATTGATAAAAATTACATTGTTCTTATGGTGCTTGATTTTGCCGTTCGGCAGTTTGCCGTCCACTACCACCCACTCTTAAGGTGAATCAAGAAATATTTTCTGAGCATTTTCCTGTAGAAGTAAAAGTCAGTGTAAGTGAGTTGTGAATGAATGAGGATTATTTGTTGCCGCTACCCAGGTATAGTTGGGCGGGAAATGTAGAGCGACGTTATCAGGAGAATATTAGAAATATGTTGAATGGGTCAGATTTGGATGAGGTTGATGAATACTAGGAATAATTAAGCAAAGTATGAATGGACAGCAGGGGGGTAATAAAGTGAAGGTTAAATTTAAACAGGTGTGGTATGATTGGGAGAGAGCACGAGTGAAGTGTTTAAAAATGTTAAATTTATTTAGGAAAAGCAATTCTGAGTTCACTAGACGTACTTATTTAGAATTGGAAAAAATATATAAAATATTGTGCAATAATAAAAAGAGAAAGTATTATTATGATGCGGCAGTAAAATTAGGTAATGTAAGAGACTCCAAAAATTTTTGGGAGACTGTTAGTTTATTTAAATCGACAAAAAGGTTAGCAAGTAATGCAATAACACCGGAACAATGGAATAGATTTTCTGAGCGTCAGTATACAGCAGAGGCTCTGGGAGGTATTGGGGCCCTACAAATAGGAGTGAGATTCTAGATGCGGTTATAGGAAGAGAGGAGTTGAAAAAAGCGCTGAAAAGAGGTAAGGATGGAAAAGCCCCTGGTACGGATGGAATCCCGATAGAACTCTTTAAGAAAGCTCCCGATGAATTGTTGAATACTGTCTTGTCGCTCGCTCTTCAATTTCACACTTCAGAGCGCAGACGTACCAAGTTGTTTTAATGAAACAGTAATTTTCCCTATATTCAAAAAAGTTGATTTATGTTATGTAGAGAACTATAGAGGGATTTCGTTTGTGAATTAGATGGCTAAAGTATTTGCGAGGGTGTTGCTTGGTAGGCTGGAAAGGTGGGTGAATGTGAATAAAGTACGATTATGTGAGTATCAGGCAGGCTTTAGAAAAGGGTATTCAACTGCTGACAATGTTTTTAACCTAGTTAGTACGATCAACTTAAAACTAAAAGGTAGAAGAAAAAGTATTGCTTTTTCGTCGACTTGAAAGCTGCGTATGATAAAATTGACAGATTAGCGCTCATTTAAAAATTGTATGCAATAGGCTTGTCGAACCAGTTTGTGAAAATTATTTCCAGTTTGTATGTAGGCACTAGGGTGAGTATATGGTGTGGGAAAAACATGTCCAATTTTTCGATACTACATGCAGATTAAAGCAAGGCTGCGTGATGTCCCCGCTGCTCTTCTCCCTCGTTATTAATGATTTGAGTGATTGTTTGAGGGAGGGAATATGGTTAGACGAATTAAACGTTAAGGTTCTTCTTTATACGGATGATTTAATTTTATTAGCCTCTACGCCGAAGGCGTTGTAGATATTAGATTGATGATATTAGAATAGAATAGAATAGAATGACTTCTTTATTTTAATGACGTGGCGAAGTTTGGACAGCAATGTCCACTCTACCACTTAACCACTACCATATTCAGAGTTACTGTGAGAAGTGGGGCTGGTAATAAATAAAGGGAAATCAAAAATAGTTGTGTTTTGGAGAGGACGCTTGGCAGAACACGAGAAGTGGTATCTGGCTGGGGAGCAAATAGAGGTAGTGAATAGGTATAAATATTTGGGCGTTTTCTTAACATCAAGGTTATAATATGCTGAGCATATCAGGGAGCGAACGTCACTCGCAAAATTTGGGATGAATGGTGGATGGAGAAACTTCATTGCTAATGATAACATTGATTTTAAGGTGGAGTGCAAAGTTTACGGGGCAGTAGACAGTAGTAAGAGCAGTGGCAACTTATGGGGTGTAAAAATTATGACGTTTTAAAAACCTTGCCAAGATTTTTCGCTAAAAAAATTTTCATGCTACCACAGTCGACTCCTAAGTATATATTACACTTAGAACTAGATCCAACCAATTTTCTTATTTATTTTAAAGTTGCATGTTGAATTCATTTTTAGAATAATTATGAAGTTACCGCGAGGAAGGCTACCTAGAGTATTAGCAGAGAAAATATTGGAAAGTAACATATCATGGTACAGGGAGTGGAGGAGCTGGGACGAGGAATTTGGATGTAACTTGGTGAGGTGTTTGAATGAGAAGAGTGATTGGAAGGATGAGTTGAGTATATTGTGTGTGAAAATGAAAGAGAAGGTGAGAGATGAGTGAATACGAAAAGCAAATGAATCTCAGTTCCATAGTTTGTATAGAAAATTGGAGCTGCAGAGCGAAAGCAGATCGTATCTCGAGTCTAAATTAGATGGGAGAAAGATAAGGTTAATTATCGAAGCTAGGGGATCTCTTTTCCACTTAAATTTTTACCATGACAGAGAAGATGTTTAATGGCGATGCTCATTGTGTAATACAGGTGAAATAGAAAATATGATTCATTTTATGGGGGTGTGTCCAATATTGGGGGGTGTCCGGAAACAATGTTAGGGAAATATAGACTCACCGAGGCAGAAGTAGTTGAGTGGTTAAACGGGAAAAATTGGGGGAAAATAACGGCATTCTTTGAAACAGCTTTGATATTAGAGTTTAACTATTAAGAGGTGCCGACTACTGGCAGACAGCCTTCCTGGCTATGCCAAAATTATGTCTCATTTTTATCAATTTTTTAAATTATGTAATAATCTGGTATTTTTTATTTTGTTTTGTTATTTTTGTATAATAATTGCATTCATTGTAATATGTTTGGTGAATAAATAAAGACATTTTACTACTACTACTACTACTAGTGATAATTATTAAAGAGATTCACAAATAGTAATACAGTGGACCTTGATAGTTCTTACCTCTATAATATAATTAATAATTCTCTATAATTCGTAGTAAAAGCTCAATCCCTTGAAATAATTTTCCATTATTAATAGCTTCGATGATTCGTAATCTTCCCTAATTCGCACTAATGAAGCTTTGGTCCCATGAACTACGAATTCGAATTATCGAGTCTCCACTGTAATTATTATTATAATTTATAGTAGAGACTCGCTTATCCGTTCTTCACTAATACCAAAGACAATGTGCTATTACAGTACTAATAGTACATTGTCTTTGCTAATACGAAATTCTAATGAAAAAAAAAAAATTCGTCAAGTTCGTTATCCAGCCAAATCGGTCCAATGGTAGGGGGTGAAAATAGGGGTTGAAAAAACTAGAATTCGACTAATTACCTGATCGTTTTAAAATTTGGTATGTTTAATACCCTTTTCATTCCCTACAATTTGAGATATCATAGAAATGATTCCAATTAGAAATAGTAGAAAAAATAATATTCCAAAAATTGTGTTTTTGAAAACAGCTTTAACGATTACCATTAAATTCATATCCTGAATAGCTCCTTATAAGTCATATGATTTGAGCTATCATAGAAGCAAATGATAACACATTGATTGCATTGCATTTGAAATGCAGTCTTTCCGTCAGCTGCCGGAACGATTTTTTTTTATCAGGATTCTGAATAATGTTAATCATATAGGCCTAATAGAGACTCTATTGTGTTACATTAATTTTTGTTTTCTTCCAGTCTATTGGAAACTTACAAAGCGTTTGAAAGACAAATAAGAGGCAGTGGATTCAAAGAAATTGAATACAAAACTAACCCGGATAAATATATCGACATTTCAAATGAAAAGTCACATTTGGTTGTTGGTGATCCTGTGATCAGCACTGCAGTTCCGGGCTCGGAACTAGAGTAAGTAGGCTACAACTCAACCTCTTCATGCAAGACTTTTTTATTTTGACGAAAAACTCCTGATTCAGAATAAGGTAGATAAGAACAAAAAAATGTTCAAAAAATCAAAATAGATCTTGTTATTGGAATTTTTTTTCAACCACCGCTAAGCTTCTGTTTCTGCGCATCTGCGCTCCTGCTCGGCTAGGCTGTAAACAGCGTATGACGCTGCGACTTGGGCCGGTTTGGAAAAAATCGTCAACTTTACAATGTTATGATAATATTATGATTGGAATATTTTGCTTTCTGGAATAACACTTTGTTTTCATTTGTCCACAAGCTGCACAAAGTATCAGGGTGCCAATCCTTTCCCATTTCGGCTGAGACCAAAGTGTGAGGTGAAAATCGACAATCAGCCAGTTACAATAACAAAAGACAACTACTTTCAGTATTTCACTCCAATCAAAGATGAAATATGGGTGTGTGGTGGTGTAAATGTGAGTAGGACTAATTTAATGCAATCTTAATGGAGTAGTTTAAGTTAATGTTGATGGTACGATAGTCTGTCCAAGCAAAAAAGACATTCTGGCAAGATGGGGGAATGGCTCCAGCTCGGTCAATATTGGATCAAAAATTGTAAATTTGATCTAAAATTGTTAGAAACATTCCGATTTACAATTAAATAATTTTTGAACAAATATTGACCGTGCTGTAGTCAATTTCCCATCTTGCCAGAATACCTTCTTTTCCTGGATCACTTGTTTTCTCCACAAACACAAGCTGCAAATGTTCATGAGGCACGGCCTAGTAAAGTTGCAATAGAAAAGCGGAGTTGAATGGAGCGGCAGTACAAATGGAAAATCCGTTTATCAGTGCTCATTGCTCCATAAAACTACTTCTATTGCATAGCTTCTTACTGTTCTTGGTCTTGTATTGAAGGTGGTTGTATAGTCTGTCCAAGCAAAGAAGACATTCAAGTAAGATTGAAAAATAACTCCAGTTTGGTCAATATTTGTTAAAAATTATAATTTGGTCTTAAACCAGCAGAATGGAATGTTTTATACTATTTAAACCCAAATTAATACTTTTTGAACCAATTCTGAGCGGCAATCAAATCAAATCAAATTTATTTGCCATATTGAGTACAATACAAAAATTATGATTGAGAACACAATAAACTAAAGAAAGAAAATCAATCCTATTCACATCAAATAAAACTATGCTAATCTCAATAGTACACTATATTTATTTTGGCGCTGCCTGCAAAACCTAAGTTTGTGTGCGGGCAGCGAGCATCAATCAGAATTGAAATGAATACAAAATTTCAATAAAATACAACTGAAAAGAATAATACAGAATAAAACAGAATGCATAAAATTAAGCACTATACGTGACTGCTGAGTGATACAGTATATCATGGATTATGAGAAATACAGAAATTTAAAACTCTTAAGACTTAGTAAAAAGAAAAATAAAACATTATAATAATAATTCACCTGATGAAATGTTATTATAGTTGAAACATGAAAAGATGACATTATTCAATAGTAAATTGATCAAGTGTTAATGAGTTGGGCGATATTCATTGATCTGATCCACTCTATAATTTTTTTAATATTAGTTTTTGTTATTCTATTTGTCATCAAGTTTTCCGATAACATGTTGATAATTTTATTACTGATGAAAGGAAACTGTCTTCGGCATACAGTCATGTCTGTTCTATTGGTTTGAAAATTTGCTTGAAAAGGGAAATTGTAAGTTCTATATTGCGGTGTAAATAGGTTTCTGTTTTTTATTACGTATAATATCAAATTCTTAACAAAAAGTTGCCTGACTGTTAGCACTGGGAATTCACTGAAAAGAAGATGTGTAGGATAACGTCTGGGACGGCCAAGTGCTGCTTTTATTAAGTGTTTTTGAATTATGAAGATTTTATTGAAATGTGTGTCTAATGCACCGCCCCATACCCTAATACCATATTGCAATACTGACTGGGCATAAGCATAATATATTAATAACGAGATATCTAAATCACCCAGCATGTTTAATTTGTAGAATTTATAAATTACATGCTTCAATCGTTTTCCCATCTTGCCAGAATATCTCCTTTGCTTGGACAGCCTATACCAATATAATTCAACCAGTACGCTGGCAATGTCCAAGGTGTATAGAATATAGTAGAGGGCAGAGTAAAGCAGCTGGCTGGGGAAGCTATGATACTGATGTCACGGAGTTCCTCTAGTCAAAAATTTAGCATTGATTTATCTATTCTTGACGGAAAATCGTAGGCTTTTTCCAATTTACAAAGTTCAGAATTGTTTAATAGATAAATTTCATTCAGACAAATACATTCTGAGTGATTTAAATCTATATTTTACTCAAATTTAACATGAGAAAGTCCGTAAACGTGTCTCGGGAATGCTCTGCAGCTGGGCTAATTCAATTATGAGTAGCTATGCTATTATAAGATGCATTCATAATATAATTGCATTTATAAATGCAAAGCACACCGAATAATCAATCAGTGGAGTCGAGTGAGAAGTTACGCACTAGCTATACCCTATTCACGATCACTTGAGACTAAATAAACAAACTTTTTGCGTGTATGTGCGAGTAATGGTAGGTCTTCTTCCATGTGAATCAGTCGATCGCAGTCGAACAGCTGACTCTTGTCTGGAGCTGTGATTGGCTACAGTCCGACTTGTCTTGTCTCAAGACTCTGGTCTTGAGCTGTGATTGGCTACAGTTGTTGGAATATGGCCGACCATTTCGTATCGAAGAAGACCTACCATTACACGCACACACACGGAAAAAGTTTGTTTATTTCATCTCAAGTGATCGTGAATAGGGCATAGTGTGTAAAGGTAGTGGGAGAGTTAGTGAAGAATAGAGCATCGGGCCTCTCTCTCTCTCTCTTAGGCCAGCATTACACGTTAATACTTCCTTCATCATAGTGTTAATCATATGAAAAAAGATGAAAATATGATAAACTATTATTTATCTATTTATTATTCTAATGACAAACACACTTTGGCAAAACGAACAGGCATATAGGTATAGCCCTTGGTTTTTCCAACATAATTTTCGTTATATTATAATGGGAATATTATCGTGTGATACCATGGCTTCCTTTAATATGTTAAAGGAGGCCTTGGTAATACTGGCCTTATGCCTAGTTTATACGATGCCAATTGTCTCCTGAATTTTTAGCTGATGTGGAGTTCCTATTGAATCTTTTAATTTTAAAACCATCATACATCAAGGGCATATAGGAATTGACAAATAAAAATTCCAATTGACAATATCAGCTGTTTGTGCCCGGCATCAGTTGTCTTATGACAAGTGCCTCGCCAATTGGCATCGTATGAACTAGGCATAAGAGAGATTGATAGATGGATAAATTGCCCTTATTAAGGGCGGAGTTATGACTGTTGGTCCTCTCCACCACACAACACTCAAGAGAGAGATAGATAGATAGGGAGATTAGATTAGATTACTTTATTTAAATAGATAACAAAATTCGGCTTAGATTATACATTGTAATATAAATGAGTAAAACAAAATTATTCTATAAATTTCACAAAATAGAGACTTCTAGTAAAAATACGAAAAATGGTGATGTAATGAATGCAAAATTTATACAGATTTTAAATACAGACTTTTTCACACCTGAGCTGCTCTTCCCCCCTTCAGCTATTTCGAAACGGCCACGCCAAACTGACCTCGGCCATTGACATTCTTAATAGATGATGGTAATTCATTCCAAGTACGGCGAGCCGTAACATGGAAAGACTTGTTGTACATTGAGGTTCTGTGATGAGGGTTTACCAATAACTGTGAACCATGTCTAGTACCTCGTCCACTCCGCTCTCTTATAAAGACAGACTGGTCTGCTAAATATCCAGGACATTTGGTATGAATCAAATCATAAAGCAGTTTCAGCATGTGATACTGTCTCACAGGTTTGAGCCTCAGCACATCCAGCTGCTGGAAGTATGGACTGATATGATCATCCCTTCTGAGATTAAAAATGTAACGGACACAGTAATTCTGAGCTCTCTGCAGACGTTCAGACAAGATAACTCTCATGTCATTGACAACAATGTCCGCAGAGAGAAAGAGGGAGAGAGAGAGAGAGAGCCGTGTCAATAGCAATATCTCGCGGACTTCGGTTCGTTAAAATAATTTTTGATGCTGATGCTACTAATTCAGTCACAATCATTTTATTTGAAAAATTGCCAACAAAAACAAAAACAATTTATACATTTCAGAACCTTCAAATACTGAGACTTGTCAACGACTTTGTGACAAGATTCGCGGTGGGGGAAGCAACAGCTCACAGTGAGGTGATCGAATTGAGAAAAGTTGTACTTTCTAAAACGATTGGCCTCCGAGTGAAAACCGTTCGCTACTTCAATCATTCAGCCTACAACCAACAAATGGCTAAATTCGGTAAGTTACATGCAATTTTCCCTCCTTTGGAAGATTGGCTTGTCGTTAGTAAAAATAGTCATTCGTTTCCCGTCTCTGGAGGAATATTACTGGTTGCATTACACTCAAACAAACTGGATGTTATTTAGATGTGTTCTTTGACGTCACTTGGTTTCGGAAACTAGCTTATGGTTGAAAGGATCCAAACGTAACCTCTTTCCTGGTTGATGATTATTCACCTCTGCTGTATAGTGGAGTGGATATGAAACTGGCTCTTCATGAGCTGTTGAGCCATTGATATGACACACATGCAATTTTGATGGAGTCTCTCAAAAATTTCATGAAAAAACCATATAGATTGAATTTGAAGAATTATAACTTTAAAGTGGATTTTTACTCATGTTTTGGCGCGACAATTGTTTCGTGCTGTTATTGTATAGTTCTGCCAAGCACACAAGAGCCTTTTGCAAGATGGCGGAGGGAAGTGACAGTGTAACTACGCATGCGCAGTAGTGAAATTTTCAGGGTGAAATCACTTCAGTCAACCTACGGTCTTCACACTAATCATAATCATATTAATTACACGAATAAAAATGTTTTTTATTCAATTATTGACATGATAGCACAAATCATAACAATTATAAACCAGGACAGAAAAAATAGTCTTATGCTGTATAGTGCTGTATAGTGCTGCTAGTTTACACTGGAATGTTAATAACATTTATTAATAACTTTTTTGGATAACGTATAATTATATAGACTTATATATTATATAACTTACTATACAAAAGTTATTAACATTCTGGTGTAAACGCGGCATAAGCCTATACTATTTCTTCCTAAATTTGATTATGTTGGAACAATTTTCATTTTGACTACTGGCAGCAGTGAATGGCAGCCATGTTGCCAAAGGCTCTTCTATTCCTGGCAGAGCTATACATTATCTAGCGTTAGACACTATCACTAGTAAAATAAATTTCAAGAAATTGAAAAAAAAATTTTTTTTGTTGGACTGATTCTATTGTACATGGGAAAATTAATGACTTTATATTTGTCCTATTTTCCAGATGGCATAGTGAAACTAATAGGCTCTGAAAATAAAGAACTGGAAATACTACCAAAGTATGTATATTACACTGCAGCCACATTGGCGGATGGCGAATGCCTGAAATTGATGCTCTGCTCAGTCTGGACAGTCTGTAAACAGTCTGTGAGAGCGACCCGCTTCATCTGAGGTCACTCTTTCACCAGAGCTAAGCATTAATAACAGCATAGCTTCCTTTAATAGAAGCTATTAAAGGAAGCTATGATAACAGTCATTCGTTATCCGGCAACTTCAGCTGGATTCCGATGAATTAACAGAGAAGAATATAAATAGAGTAAGAATAGAAAACTATAAAATATAAAAGAAAGATTAAAGAAACAATCCTATAGCTCTCAATGGTGGGGAGACCCTAACGGTTAGTTCCAGCTCGCCAATGTGTACTTGGCCAGTACTTGTTACCTATCCAAGAGCAGTCCACATCAGTGTTCGTGACTTAACATCACGCTCACCGATAGATCACCTTCACCGAGGGATAAATTGCAAGTACACAGAAAAAAGGAAAAAAACCATGTGTATACAGAGTGTTTCAGGAGAAATGTGCAATACTTCTCAGGCTGATTCCTCACACCAAATAATGGAAAAAGTTCCGATAAACATTTGCCCTAAAGTGCGTTGTTAACGAGTTATACAGAGTGAAAGATTTCACAAAAAATTCATCTCCCCAGGTGAAATTTACTCATACTGATCTTTTTAAAGCGTTAGTAGAGTTCGTAAATTGGATGATTTTTGTGTAAAATAAGCCGACAAATCGAATGAAACCATTTCCAGAACTGTAACTTCAATAGTTGAGGAGATAAATGAGGTTAAACACATAAATTTTGTATAAAATAATATCTTTTTCGTGTTTGGAGTAAAAAAACTTTGTTAACTCAAATGTAAACAATAGATAATTAGTCAAAGCATTTGTGGAGAATTCAATTTTGAATAAAATGATATAAGAAAAAAATATCTAAACTGCAAAATATCAGTTTTAAATCCATTTTTATTAGGAAACGAACAGCTCAAATTATGGAGATAAGGCAATTCAAGTGCATTTTCTCTTTGATAGATTGGATAGCTCATCTCGTATAGCTGATTTTCAATCAAGTCTTTTAAACATAAATGTTCTATTTTAAATAAGCTAAATAATTTAATATGATTTTCGGGAATGTATGTCATTGTTTAGGAGGGATACCGGGTGAAGCATAATATTGATTTTATAAAAATGTTTTCCCATTCACTTTGAGACAAGTGAACTTTCAACTGCTTTAAACATAATATTCAGTGTAGAATGAAATTAGAATTAAAATCCCAGTTATTGTTTCTGATGAATGATAATAATGACAATAACTCTATTCCAACTATTTATTTAAGAAGATACAATAATAAAATGAAATTTAACTCTTTGTTGAATGAGTAACATACTGATTGAGTCTTTCAGTAACTACATCTGATTTGAGAAAAATAACTTTCATAATAGCCACAGCTGATCTTCATAATTAGTCAAGATTTTCATTTCAATTGTTGTGCGAGTTTCATGCTCAATGGTTTTTTCATCCGACAGTTCAACGTGAAACACATTAAAAAGAGTAGAGATTATTTTAATTATTCGTGACTTTTGTGTTAAATTGTTAGATGTAGTAATTTTCTTGTTGTATTCGTTATTGTGATTGTTTTCTCTAAGGTATATTATCAGTTAGTTATAAGTGCAAACTTGACTTTAACATGCCGTATACATTTACAAATGAGGAATATGCAGATATTCATTTTGTGTACGGTTTCTGCAATGGCAGTGCTAGAAGAGCTGTTGGAGAATATCGAGTTATTCCTAGCAGAAACGTATTAATCGGAACTCACAGAAAACTCAGAGAGACTGGGTCGTTTTCGAAAAGTTCGGAACGGGAGAGTACAAATCATGAGGAGATATTACCTATGTTGGAACGAAGTCCTTCGACAAGTACTCGAATGCTATCTGCTCGTGCTAACATTCCCCATGAAGTATATGGAGAACAATACGTCGTGAAAATATGTATCCATACCATATTCAAAAAGTGCAGAAATTGGAAGAGCGCGATTTTCGAGAAAGGTTCAACTATTGCCGGTGGTTATCTTTAAATAATGATTTACTCACAAAAATACTTTTCACGGATGAAGCAACTTTCACACGCAATGGATTGAACAACACTAGAAACTGTCACATTTGGAATGAAGTGAATCCTCATGCTACTACTGAATCTAATTTCCAAAGACGGTTCTCAGTAAATGTCTGGTGTGGTGTGATAGGGAGAAATTTGATTGGTCCATACATCTTCAATGGTCGGCTGTCTGGTGAGATTTATCTATATTTTCTTCAAAATCAATTATTTGATCTTCTAGATGATGTCCCACTGATGACACTACGGGACATGCATTTCCAACACGACGGAGCACCAGCCCATTTTGACCGCAGAGTGACTCAATTCCTCAACGAGTCATTCCCAAATCGATGGATCGGTCGAAGAGGCCCGATATCATGGCCAGCAAGATCCCCCGATTTGAACCCTTTGGATTTTGTTTTATGGGGTCACATGAAGTCATTGGTTTATGCTAAAAAATCTGATAGTGAAAATGAGCTATTGGAGAGAATAATGTATGCTGCTCAAGAGATTAGAGACAATCCTCAAATGATACTAGATGCAATTGTCTCTTTAAATCGTCGGGCTGAAATCTGTATTGATAATGGAGGTGGACACTTTGAGCAGCTCTTGTAATACTACTATCAGTAAGATGGGTAGGCTAATTTCATAATTTATTAATCATAGGCTACTGAACATCATTTTAGTAATTATTAAATTCTAAAAAACTTAAATTGAGAGACATTAGCACACCATTCATTGTTGATCATTAGGATAATTTTTTGAGCATTGCATTACCTCCATAATTTGAGCTGTTCGTTTCCTGATAAAAATGGATTTAAAACTGATATTTTGCAGTTTAGATATTTTTTTCTTAACTCATTTTATTCAGAATTAAATTCTCCACAAATCCTTTGACGTTTTTTTACTCCAAACACGAAAAAGATATTATTTTATACAAAATTTATGTGTTTAACCTCATTTATCTCCTCAACTATTAAAGTTACAGTTCTGGAAATGGTTTCATTCGATTTGTCGGCTTATTTTACACAAAAATCATCCAATTTACGAACTCTATTAATGCTTTAAAAAGATCAGTATGTGTAAACTTCACCTGGGGACATGAATTTTTTGTGAAATCTTTCACTCTGTATAACTCGGTAACAACACACTTTAGGGCACATGTTTATCGGAACTTTTTCCATTATTTGATGTAAGGAATCAGCCTGAGAAGTATTGCGCATTCCTCCTGAAACACCCTGTATAATATACAGGCATGCAGTTCAAATTTAGAAGAGATTTTTGAAACTTCTCAAGCATACATTCAATTTTTGCGTTTTTACCAGTTATTCGACTTTTGGAAACGCTAACCGGGTTGGGGTTCGTCTAGAGTCTAGGCCAATTGCAGACGATTTATGCGATTGGTTCAAACAACGATCAATAGCGATACTTGACCGTTAGTTTAAATACTTCTGCTGTTCACTTCAAGATTAAGTCAACCAGAGATTGATGATGGTTAGCAACCGGTTTTCCTATATTCTATATCTTGTCTTTTCATTTAATTGGATTTTCATTACGAAAACACTTTTGTAGTGAAAAACACTCACTTGCGTGTGGCGAAGATTGTTTCGACCTGGTGTTTAACTTCATCACACTAAGAAACAGTTGACTCTTCTTTAGACTGAGACCAGGTCGAAATAATCATCACTCGAATAAGTAGAGTCTGTCCAAGCAGAGAAGACATTCTGGCAAAATGGGAAACCGATTTCAGTTCAGTCAATATTGATTGAAAAATGAAAACTTTATTCTCAAACTGTAGATCAGAATGTTTTATACAATTTGAGATCAAATTTATAATTTTTGAATCAACATTGACCAAGCTGGAGTAACTTTTTAATCTTGCCAGAATGTCTTCTTTGCTTGGACAGACTATAGTTGGTGCTTTTCCACTATACAATAGTGTTTTCATAGACCATGTTAAGTTACTAGTGGAAAATAATAGATAGGTACTCAAGATCTTAGAGTATTCACTTTGAAACTGATATTTTCTCGACGGTAAATTGATCTATGTAAATACCACATTCAACTTCAGTATCGCTGGTCTAAAAATTAGAATAATAATATTTTTATTGCCTTTAAAGAAAATGAATTGCAGTAGGCCACTTTATAAATACAGAAATATTATTTGAAAATAAACGTTAAACTTTAAAACTCAGGGCTATTTAAAATAATTGATGAATAAAATGAAAAAATCAAATACCCTTTTTGAAACTTTTAAAGTATTATTTTTCACAGACATATTTCGAGCTCAAGCACATTTTCAAAGTCAATTGAAAGTAGACCCCTCTCATATCACTCCCCAAACACATGATTGAAATCCAGTAGTGTTATAACACTTCAAAATTACGAATTTAAAAGGTTGATGACAGGAATCAAATAAATAAGGCACCAAAGAGAACAATATTGAAAACTTGATAAATAATGCTCAAATTTGTTAAGACCGTCTCAAGGCGTCCTACAAGAGCGGAAAGGTTTATTTGAGTTTTCTCTCGGCTTTAGTATTATTATTTATATACACTTGCGCTCTGCTCACTGACTGTCCTGTCAGAGCTGAACATCAACACAATATCGTTCGCCATCCTCACGTTTTGTTGGCTTCTAGTCAACTTTGAAAGTAAGTTTACTGTTCGTAGTTTTTGACTGTATTAGTTAACAATTTTATAAGGCCTATAATAATAATAATAATAATAATAATAATAATAATAATAATAATAATAATAATAATAATAATAATAATAATAATAATAATAATAATAATAATAATAATAATAGTAATAAATAATAATAATAATAATAATAATAATAATAATAATATCTTTTCAGTTATGTCGAGCGGGCTTTAACGGAAGCAAAGGAGTTGGATTATCACCTACACGAGAAATGTGTTTTCAAAACAATGGTCAGTTCCAGAGGTCTGAGTATACATCTTGGAAAGCATGCTGATAAAAAAGTTGGCAA
Organism: Sogatella furcifera; assembly: GCA_017141385.1. Taxonomy (NCBI): domain Eukaryota; kingdom Metazoa; phylum Arthropoda; class Insecta; order Hemiptera; family Delphacidae; genus Sogatella; species Sogatella furcifera. The sequence continues at coordinate 2,855,794 of CM029553.1, read as the reverse complement.
TACCGACGACAGAGTGCAGTAAGTGTTTCTTTTCTATCACAGTCTGTGGTCCAGGCTTCTATTCCAGTTCCTAACCAATTCATCTGGCCATTGATACAAAACGCAACGATATAGCAAATAAAATAAATAAATAAATAAACAACGATAAAAGACAATCAGACATTAGAGAAGGCCTACTTAGTCAATGGTACTAATAGAGTAGGTAGTCAATGGCTATAGTATGTCAAAGCGAAGAAGACATTCCGCATTCTGGCAAGATGAGAAAACGACTCCAGCTATTGGTTCTAAAATTATAAATTTGATCTCTAGTTGTAGATCAGTTTGTTTCCTAAATTTTTAGACCAAATCTATAATTTTTGAAATGATATTGACCAAGCTGGAGTCATTTCTCCATCTTGCCAGAATGACTTCTTTGCTTGGGCAGACAATTACAGTGTTTTGGAACACATGATTTGCTACTTTTGATAAAAAGTAGCAAGTTTGGATCAACCACTGGTCGCTCGTGCCCACGAAACAGGTGAAGTGCCCGTATATTTTACTGTACAGCACTTCACCTATTTCGCGGGAACGAGCCGCCAGTATATTCCTCTATGGTAAAACTATGACGAGAAAAAACTTTCGTATCACTTTTCTGACAAAACTACTATTTTACTGATCTAAAATAATGAGAGGTTTGTTCCAAGGTGCAATCTACAGTCAAGCTCGAAAACAAGCTACTTGCACGAGTATGGAACGAGGTTCAGGTTGATTATGAGGATGGGGGAGAAAAGTTTCCTGAAAGCAGTACCCAGAAGCACCCACTCCAAGTATTGGGAATTCATGAAGCAAGAAGTATGGATGTGTGAGAGTGAGGAAGCTGGTAGGGTAAGTCGTGAGTTGAGACATTCTATCGAAATACATTGATTTTTTATTCCATCAATAATCTTTCTGTCACTTCTTGGGCTCCACACACTGATGATGCCTACCAAACCTGATTTTGCCCGGGGCCCGTAATTCCTGTCTACGGCCCTGATTCAGACACAAACACATTTAGACTGGAAAGTATAAGATCGGACATTTTTTTGTCTAAACCTCGCCATTCCATTCAAATAATCTGACCCATATTAATAGTAACTATTAATACTGTCTGTAGGCCTATAATTTTTCTATGATTCATACCTTTATAATATGTAGGAGGTACTCCTCTTTATTGAATAATTATCAAGTCTTCAGCCATGTCTAGAAAATAAAAAATCTTATTATAAAAAGCACTGGCGGCTCGTACCCACGAAACAGGTGAAGTGCCCGTATCTTTTACTTTACAGCACTTCACCTGTTTCGTGGGCACGAGCCGCCAGTGATAAAAAGCTCATCTTTGTTTTACGCAACCTAATTTTTTCTGTCTTCAACTTGATATACAGAGTGTTCCGAAAAGAACTGATTCGAGTACCACCACGGTGTTGTTCAAGCTTCGTTCTTCGTTCTTTGACAAACGTTAATGTCAATAGCGAAAAAAACGTCAGCAAAAATGTCAATAGCAAAATGCCGACTTTCCCTTAGTTTTCCTGTAATCCGCTATTTCATTTTTTAAATAATTTTCCATCATATCTCGACAGTGGATGAAGGACACCGGGCACCCCCATGAAATTGAGCAGGCTCGATTAACTCCAACTAGGGCTCTATAAAAAGAGGGTAGACGCACGGTCTGCCATTCTGTGGTCAACTTTTAGCGCCAGGTTTAAATTCATATAAATATTTCTGATGATAGAGACGATCAACAGATGTTTATCAAGTTGAGCAAATGAATTAAATCATTGTTTTGAAATCATGGAGGTTAATAATTTGTCATATAAAATGCTTCATATTGCTTAGCATCAAATCGCAAAAAATATAAACATTATTATCATAAAACTGAAATAAAAAAATACAAATTTGCCAGATGCAGGAAGATGAATCAAGGTTAAAATTTTGACTTGAAAATTGCCAGACTGGAAATTCAATGCTCTGTGAAATGAGTATTAGTTTTTCCAACATAATTTTTATCATTAATCATATGTTTGACTGTCGAATTGAATGAATTCAAACCTGGCGCTAAAAGTTGACCCCCGAATGGCGTACCGTGCGTCTACCCCCTTTTTATAGAGCCCTAATTTTCACGAATTAAGAAGATCACGCTCAACAAGCCTGACTAAAGATAGGCTATTCATAGTGGCATGGTTCAAAATAAAAAATATTCAAGAGTCAGGCACAATTTTCTTCGGGATTCGAAGCTCTACATTTTTGTAATGGTACATAATTTTGTAAGATCATTATTTCAGACTGTAAATTGGAAATTGGGATTTCAGTCGGCCCCAAATTTTTAAAATTTCAGATATTGAACATTTTTGAGACATTATAGATAGATAAAAATCAAATATCCTTTTAAACTTTAAAAATATTACTTTATCATAAACATGCTCTAGCCCATTCTCAATCTGATTGAATACTGAACTAAATAAACATGATTGAAATATAAATGTGAATATTATCATTATATGATTGAAAATGAATATGAATAAAATATTGAATATGATTGAAAACACATGTTGCAAATCTTATGTCTATCAAAATTAGGCTTTTAGTATTTTTTATATCTATTATTATTATTATTATACTATTATTAGTATAGTTAATCTATTATTTTTTTTCACAATCTAAATTTTCTCCTTCATATTTGAAAATCCTCTTTTACATTTAATTTTTTATGTTTTTGTTTCGTTTAATATTGTTTTTATATCTCTGTAGCTGTGACTTGAATCCAAAAGATGTTCCGCAAAAGTTGATTTTGTGTGGTATTTCTACATTTTGAAGCCTGAATATGTTCACGAAATCTATACCCAGTTCAAGATCACTTGAGATGAAATAAACAACCTTTTTGCGTGTGTGTTTGTGAAATGGTAGGTTTTCTTCTATGTGAAACGGTCGGCCACAGTTGAACATCTATAGCCAATCACAGCTCAATATAAGATTCTTGAGTCAAGATAAGTCGGACTTTAGCCAATCACAGCTCCAGACAGGAGTCAGCTCTTTGATAGGGCTCTATAAAAAGGGGGTAGACGCACGGTCCGCCATTCTGTGGTCAACTTTTAGCGCCAGGTTTGAATTCATTCAATTTGACAGTCAAACATATGATTAATGATAAATATCATGTTAGAAAAACATGATTCTCACTTCACAGAGCATTGAATTTCCAGTCTGGCAATTTTTAAGTCAAAATTTTAACCATGATTCATCTTCCTGAATCTGTTAAATTCGTATTTTTTCAATTTCAGTTTTATGATAAAAATGGTTATATTTTTTTGCAATTTGATGCTAAGCAATATGAACCATTTTATATGACGAATTAACCTCCAAGATTTCAAAACAATAACTTAATTCATTTGCTCAACTTGATAAACATATGTTGATCGTCTCTATCATTAAAAATATTCATATGAATTCAAACCTGGCGCTAAAAGTTGACCACAGAATGGCGGACCGTGCGCCTACCCCCTTTTTATAGAGCCCTACTCTTTGACTGAGGCTGACCGTTTCGGAAAGAAGAAGACTCACCGTTACACGCACACACACGCAAAAATTTTGTTTATTTTGTCTCAAGTGATCGTGAATAGACTATAGTCTGAAAACTTCTTCCAGTTTGAATTCATTGCAATCGCTACATATCAATTTATAAACTCCAGATTTTTTGAAACAATTATGCTGTGTTCTAATTTCTGACTTCTTTTTAATTAGTTCAAACGAATTGTTTGTTGTCTTATATGCTAACTTAAATTTATTTTTTGTAAAAGTTTATCTAATGACCTTGATAAGTGTTGTGCTATATGTAACACAAATATATTCTTGGTTATTTCCACTTTTATAACAATTTTGAACATTGTAGTATGTTATACTTGAGCTTGCAGAATTTAATGGGATAAATATCCATCCATTATGGAGATACATTATAATGGAAAATCATAACAAATAAAATGGCAGATTACAAACAAACAATGGAGAATTCGGCGTTTTGCAAATAAAATTTTCTGCTTAGTGGTACTCGAATCAGTTCTTTTAGAAACATAAATTTGTTTCTCATAATCATAAATGTTGGAATATGCTTTGCAGAATATCGCATTTTTAAGAATAGTCAACGAGTTGAAAGGATTGACAGAATTCCTTGAGGTCGAATACCACGATGGCATACAGCTGTACATAAGAGCTTTGTTTGGCAATAGGAAATCGGTCAACTTGATTGAGATCAAATACATTAATCTGAACACATTTGAGCCGATCAAGTATCGTGAGTATATTGCCTACTGCCCACTCTCTAAAATTCAGCTGAATAATTACGATTTCTCCCAAATTTACTAAAAAATCAAAATAAAGTAAGAATCACGAATAATTTTTCTCCCGAAAACGCCTTGTTCACCATATCCGAAATTTTGTATTTTTTTACTGCCGGGAATCTTAATTTACGTCGTTTTCTTAATATTTTGGATAAAGAGTTTAAGTTCACCGCAATTTTTACTTTTCAATTGGCCACCATTTTAAACTTTTAAATTGGCCCAATTTTGAACTTTTTAAATGGCTACCATTTTAAACTTTTAAATTGGTCGCAATTTTAAACTTTTTAATGGGTCACCATTTTAAACTTTTAAATTGAAATCTAACTACTTTGTATAAACCCGGCAATACTGTTTCCATATAAATACGGTACTATGCTTTCAAGATTTTATGATTCCATGACATGAGTATTTTTGTATCAAGAAAACGTTCTTAAAAATAAATATCAATTTTTATGATCATTTTAAAAATGTCGATACCCGTGAATGACCTCACATATTGACCATCCTTATTTTTCAGTTGGAAAAGTCACACTCATAGATCAGCCTGCAACGAAAGCACTTGAATTCCTGTAAGTGATATACATGCATCTTCTATAGTTGTATAGAATATTTTTTGGTAAACTTGATAGAAAGTAGCCAGTTTTGATCTTCTTGACAGGCTCTGAAAGCATTTATTTTCCGTACTTGTGCGGAATAAACAGCTGATATTTGGGCCTTATAGCCGTACAAAATAGGAAAAATCAGCTTATAACAAAATTTTCCGTTGACTTAGCAGCACATTCCATGCAAATTGGTCGACTGAACAGGTAAGTCGACTATTTTCCAACTGATTGCACCAGACGATTTAGCATATGATTTTCTTCAAACAAAAGTTTTTGTTCTGTATAATTTCACACCTAACCTTTTGTTTTGATTGGGAATTGATTTTAGCAACTGATAACCTTTGTTGAAATTAGGATCCTGAATTTATTTCAAAATAAATAAAACGGAAATTACCAATATGGAATTCAGCAAGTTGAATTCGTATGTCGTATTTATAAAAACGTTCTCATCTTATTCTAATAAGCCTTTCTATTAAGTGTACCAAAAACACAAATACACAACACGTTTCGAAAACGTTCGCGACGTCGCGAATACTCACCTTTCCAGCATCAGCTGATCGCTTTGGCTGTAAAGCTCCAAATTCTTGACGTCGCAAAACAACGTTTTGCCACTTGAATTCGAGTCTAGAACACAATAACACATTTTCATGTCAAAAAACTGTGAGATGTGAAAAATTTTGAATTTATTTTTTATTTGCATCAACACATCTATGTAATTCAACAGTTTGACCGTAGCTTCAGAGCGAAGCTCGGTACCAGATATTAGTATATTACACCACTATATTCTGTCCACGGAGTGTTCGGACCTAAGCTCCTCCCCCATTTTGACGTTGCAGGCGGCTTTAGCCAATGGCAAGTAAGGTCATCATGCTGCAGCTGTTACTTTTTAGGTCACAGTCATGCTGTGGAAATCTGGGAAACGCAAGCCTTTCACTTTTCAGAGATTCTATCAGAATTTATGAATTTATATGTATTGCACTCTTTCAGCTGATTTACATAATAATTCAAACCTCTCATGGAAGATTTTTTGGCGGATATGTTTTGTTTTACCTTTAACAAAACAACATAGTTCTTTTAAAAAATATTGTTTTATTGAATTCAAATTACATACAGTAATGAGATTAATTTATTGCAAGTGTAAACTTTAGATTAGGCTATAATAGGCCTACGGTACTTGAATTTGCAGTAGTGTGTAGTTGAATGAGTTTGAAATGAGCAGTCAAAATGATAATAACAAAAATATTATTATGAAATACTATGTTCACTCAACTATAATTCTATCAAGTGATATTGATCATGATAGTTCTCATGTTAGAAGGATGTAAATTTTGCCGAACCATAAAACATCAAAATTTCTAAGGCCACTAAAAAATTCGTTATTGAAGTTCCAATATCGATTAGAAATTTCTACGTTCCTGGCAATTATGACAGCTTGTGAGCTGGTCGGATCATGACGTCAGAACCTCGGAGGAGGAGCTTAGGCAACACCTACTAATACATTAGTAGGTATTAGTAGGTATTGGCTTACGTCCGAACACTCAGTGGACGGAGTATAGTTTTGAAAACGTCGTTTTGCGATGTCAAGAATACGGAGCTTTACAGCGGAAACAATCAGCTGAGGTTGGAAAGGTGAAGTATTTGCGACGTCGCGAACGTTTTTGGAACGTATTGTGTATTTGTGTTTCTCTATTAATGTTGTTGTTTGAATTGAAAATTTTGAAATTGACCTTATTGGTTTCCTCAGCTAATTTTACACTAGAATTGGTCATACAAAGTACCCTCTCTTGTTGCCGCCACAAAATTATAAAATTGAAAATTTGAAGAAAAAATCGAAATCTTCCACCACTATTATCTCAGTAAAAAGCATTTTAGAACTAATTCTCACTGGAACATGTTTGTTTATTCCAATGCCAAGAGAACCCCCACAAAGTTAGTCGATTCATACTTCATGAGCCAAGCATTGTTATTTTCTTTTTCAAATCAAATTTACTGCTGGATTCAATTCTAGTCTAGAATTTCAGGTGGCATCATCCAAGGAATGATCAGATGATCAGAGACTGGGGAATTCCACAAGCGGTGCTACGTGCACGGGAATGATCAGAGTTACAGAATCATCAACAAACTCTTGTAGAATATTTGATGGAGGAAAAGATTAGATATAGAGTCTAGTAAAGTACTTTATAGAAGAAAATATTATGTTTAAGAGTTATTCATATTATGATATATGCTTATATTTAATTTGGTTTCTTTCGTTCAGCAAATGCTACAACTGTGATGGCCAGGCGATCCGACGTACAGAGGATGACATCTTTTTGGCCGTCAATAGTAGAAAGGACAGATTTGCAATTGAAAATCGTCTGCAAGGTGTCAAATACTATACAAAACCTGGGTTTTGTAACTGCAATGGTTATGGTGATATCAGCAAAGGTTACTATGTTCTGGGCACTTCTGTTTCATCCATTTACGGAACAATCAACGATGTGGTGGAGTAAGTACCGTGCCTATTCACTGAAAATGAGTGTCCCAGGAACTATAGTCTGTACAAACGAAGAAGTCATTCTGGCAAGATGAGTAAAGACTCCAGCTCGGTCAATATAAATTTGTTTAAAATTGTAGAAAACATTCTGTTCAACAATTTGAGACCAAATTAATAACTTTTGAATCAATATTGACCGAGCTAGAGTTATTTTCCAATCTTGCCAGATTATCTTCTATGCTTGGACATACTTAATCTACCATCACGGTATCATTCATTAGCTTGAAGGCATTCATTTTTCCAATGGAAATATAAGTCCAAGCAAAGAAGAAATTCTGGCAAAATGTTAAAATGACTCCAGTTCAGTCAATATGGGTTCAGACATTATGGATTTGGTCTCAAATTCTAGGTAACATTCTAATCTACAATTTTAGACCAAATTTTTATCACTTTCGAATCAATATTGATCGAGATGAAGTCATTTTCCATCTTTCCAGAATGTCTTATTTGCTTGGACAATTTACTCTTTATTCCCGTTCACGATATTTTCCGTTTCGTTTTTTCATAAATTTTACAAGATTGAACATAATTCGGTAAGAAATATTTTGCGTCTCTAAGCACATACATCATTAGGGTAAAAACATGTCAAATAAGGTCTCTGTGTTAGACCTTAGGGGCTCTGTGTTAGACTGCAGGTGATACATAGTAACATCGAGTATGGATATAAGGAATACATGGAGTGTATACCATTCTCAATGATAGTATTATATATACTTTAGTATGTAAATACTTTTACATCTTTAACTAGTAGTTCTGTGAACGGGAGACCTCACGAAGTCACCCTTGCTCCCTGCATCCTAAAAGCACTGTCTGTCTTCACGATACTTTCAGATTGCGCGTCGATTCCGAAAGTCGGCGCGAGGAAGTCAGCAATGCAGTGGCCACAGTCACGCTCTAGTTTTTGTCAGCATCAGTCCGTCACTACGGCCACAGCTAGTGCAACACGCAGAAAATTCGATCAAAATTGAATACATGCAAATAAATATTTCATGCCACACCAATCCTTTAATTCAACTTGAAAGGCTCTGCTGTATCATAGTACATAATAAATCACCTCCACCCACAACATTTTTTCGAAGATTGAAATTTTTCAAGATTGATGTAGTATTAAAATTTATTTTTCTGGAGGGTATCTGCATTCTCATTGGGAACAAAATAATAAAATTATTATCAGTTCATAGCGACAACCTATAATTCAGTAGCCTACTTCGAGTGTTTTGCATGCGATTTTTTTTTTTTTTTGAAATGACTGAAGACCATATCCATATCTGATCCATATCTATAAAAACGAAATGGCACTCATTCATTCATTCATTCATTCAATCCGTAGAAAATGTTGATATTTGGTGGGCAGGCTCAGATAAGTTCTGGAAATGCTGTGTTGAAATATTTTTAAAATCCGTTCATGATTTCAAAATTGTAGATGTATTGCGGGTTGCATATCTTCAGCCTTGATACGACAAATCCCTACTGTAAATTCAATGGTTCAGCGAGATTATAGATAAACTTATTTGGAAGATATTGAATCAAGTTTCAAACTATGTCCGATATACTTCCCAAGGTTACGCTCGATAGCGTTTTACTAATTTTCGGAGTTTTTCTTAAATTTTTCAAGAACCAATTGGCAGAAAATCTTGAAATTTGGTAAACAGGTCCAGATTAGATCTAGAAATGCTGTGTTCAATAAATTTAGAAACTCTTCGGAGGTTATGCCTGTAATAAAGTTTTCCAATGTTTGGAATCTGCACTTTTGTTTATTTCACGGAACTACTGAACCTAATAAGTTAAAATCAAAACCCAGGTTGAGCTGAAGTGATATAACAACTAATTCAGAACGATTACTGAAAAGAACATAAGTGATATGATGATCAAAGCAAACCTTTCGAAAGGAAATTGCAGGCGAGCTAAGCGAGCCTGTTTGTCTCAGCTGACACAGATAGAGGTTTTGCAGGCGAGCGAAGCGAGCCTGTTTGACTCACTGACACTGCTGATACCGTCGGGGGTCCAGGGGGCGGAGCCCAAGGTTCATATATAAGGTTCCATACTACCCTTGGGCGGAGCCCCCTGGCTAGGCGGAGAAAGTGAGCGAAGCGAGCCTGCCGGCTAGTAAATCATATTATCAATTTCAATTTAGAGGAGAAAGAGTTGCTAATGAGATTGATCGCTGAAAAGTCTCATAATAATGGAAAATTATAGAACGGATGAATTAACTTTGAAAGAGAAGTGCCTATATTCTCCAGATAATCCATCTACACAATATATATCAATGATATCTGGATCATTCATTGAATAATTTGTTTATATATTCCAATTCTCTCTTATAAAATAGGTTAATAAAACTCGGTCATAATTCAGTAGTAGTGGTAGTTCAGAATACGCCCAGAAAAAAATCCATAAAAAGCTACAAGTGCGGTTTGTAAATAATTACCTAAAATAGAATAAAATAATTCATTCATTTGCTCATTTGACTATTAGGTAGACGCATAACCTCACAACGTACTGATGAGTAGATGTGAAAGAAATAACTTCAATGAAAATGTCAGCTGGTTTATTGAGGATTCGTAAAAATTTGAAAGTTCCGCAACTTTGATTTTGACGATCCCTTAACTCTCCTATGTTATGAGTATAGAAATTGCCAGAAATTTGACTGTGCTTGGAAAACCAGGCTTCAGTCTCTATAATAATTGTAATAATGTTTTGCTTGTTGCGAAACGGTCCGACGGTCAGCTGCAGTCGAACAGCTGTAGCCAATCACAGCTCTTGTTGTTAGTCAACATTGTTAGTCAAAATTAGATAAATGTGGGATAAGAGGCTTATGTAATGATCTTCTAAAAAGCTATCTTCAGGACAGAAAACAAACATTAAACTTGAATGGTACATCAGTTACAGATCATTCATCTAGTTTCGGCCTACCACAGGGTACAGTACTGTCCCCGGTATTATTTTTGATCTACTTAAACGATGCTCTAAAATTAACAATACCACATTGCACCCAAATTTCATTTGCTGATGATACAGCACTAGTTTTTTCAGGTGAATCTTGGCGCCAAGTCTACCAATTTGCTAATGAGGGTTTAAAAATTATGAAGAATTGGATGGATAATCATATTCTAACTGTTAACTTGAAAAAAACAAAGTATATCACCTTTTCTCCGACACTAGCGGGTCAACCAGATGATTCATTGCAATTGAAAATGCACACTGATCCTCACTGCTTGAATACTGGGTTGAACTGTTTGTGCCAACAAATTGAAAAAGTTAATTCTATAAAATATTTGGGAGTGGTGGTGGATAGATATTTGAAATGGGATTTGCATATGAATTTCCTATCTTCTAAACTTAAATTTCTCGTTTATAGCTTCTACAAAATAAATCAACTGAAAGACCTTGATGTGAAAAGATCAATTTATTTTGCGTATGCCCACTCGCTGTTTCAATATGCGATTGAAGCTTGGGGTGGTGCATATGATTGTCACTTTAATAAAATCTTCACATTACAAAAGCATCTTATAAGGGCAGCACTGGGTAAACCAAGACGATACCCAAGCAAGAAACTTTTTGAAGAATTAAATGTACCAACACTTAGACAGATGTATGTAACGAGGGTTGTTTTGCACTTAAATAAGGATAGAAATAATCTAGAAATTAGGAATATACCTTATCAGACTCGATCATTAGCATTAAACAATTTCAATATCAACCTAATAAAACTAGTAGTTTGTCGACACCAGTTCACCTATCTTTGCAATATATATTCAAACAAAATTCCGATAAAATTCATTAATTCAAAAATTACTAAAGCACTAATCAGGGAAATAAATTTATGGGTTGGACAAAATATATATTCTACAATACCTAAATGTTAATAAGTCTGTTCATGATTTATTTGAGTTTTGAATGTCTTTCTATCTTCTATATTTACTTTTGAAAATTGATTAAGCACTGGGATGTGCCCATAACTGAAAATTTATCATTTTTGTATTTTTATTCATTAATTTTCATTTGAGAGAATAAACATGATTTGTTTTTGGTTATCACCGGTATATTGATCTCAACACGAAATTATTCAAATTTTATCATTGTATTAATTATAATAAGCATTATTATTGCAATTATCTTCATTTATTTTAAGTCTTGTTTTTTTCATTTTTGGGTATTGCTTTACTTTGTGCTGTTCGCTTTATGAACTCGCAGCTAGCGCACAAGTTTTCTTTGCTGGCTGTGCCAAATCATTTAGATATATTTTAATTTAAATTTATTATGCATTTTGTATGTATCATTTATATTTTGTAATTAACTACTGTATGTAATTTTTGGCGAAATAAATATATTATTATAGTCTGCGGTCGACCGTCGGACCGTTTCGCATAAAGGAAAACTTACCTTAATATTCATCTGAAATATCTCAGCTGACTGCAATGGAAGAATATCATTGTTCTGAAGTAGAAATTTTTGAAAGTTTTTCTATTATGAATGTCATAATATCACATGCTTTAGTAATATCAACATAAATATACTAGTAGTTCTGTGAACGGTAGACCTCACGAAGTCATAGAAGCACTGTCTGTATTCACGGTACGTTCAGATTGTGCGTCGATTCCGAAAATCGGCGCGAGGAAGTCAGCAAGGCAGTGGCCACAGTCACGCTCTATGTCGGCATCAGGGTGCTTGGAAAACCAGGCATCAGTCCCTATAATTATTTTGATAATGTTTTCCTTCATGCGAAACGGTCCGACGGTCGGCTGCAGTCGAACAGTTGTAGCCAATCACAGCTCTTGTTGTTAGCCTGTGTTCGACCGTCGGACTGTTTCGCATAAAGAAAAAGTTACCTTAAAACCTATCTGAAATTCTCAGCTGACTTCAATGAAAGTATATCATCTGAAGTAGAAATTTTTGAAAATTTTTTATTATGAATGTCATAATATCAGATGTTTAAGTAATATCAACATAAATATACTATCAAATCATTTATGGAGTATACCTATATCAGAGAATATTTCAATCCTTTTTAGTGCATTTCATTTGAAAAAATGCACTATTGGTCTTGCCCTGACAATCGAAAATTTATGATGTGATATATTTTTTACACGTTTCCGAGCCCCTAGAACACGAATCTGATGTCCGTTCAAATTCATATATCTCTATATATATATTTATATATATATATTTATATATGTACAGTTTCTTGTTAACACGATAACTCCCGAAGGGCTTGTCGGAGAGCGTTAATATCTCGGTCAAGTTCGTTAACCAGCCAAATTAGTTCAAGGTTAGGGGGTGAAATTAGGGGATGAACATTTTGAAAAATCACTACAAATCGTCCAATAACGTGATCGTTTTGGAAATTGGTGGGTATAATACCCTTATTATTGCCTACAATTTGAGCCATCAACGAAAAAAATCCAATCAAAAATGGCAGAGAAAATGGCGAATAACACAATGCCAAAAATTGTGTTTTTCGAAAACGGCGCCTTTGAATTCATACCCTGAATAGCTCATTATAAGTCATATGATTTGAGCCATCATAGAATTGCATTTGAAATGCACTCTTTCCGACCGCCAGCTGCCGGAGAGAATTTTTCGTCCTTAATATGAAAATTGTCGAAAAACCTTATATATACATCGACGCGCGATTTCAAGAAGAACATCCCTGTAAAATTTCATCAGTATGTATTCCCGCGTTCAGTCGTAAATGCGGAACATACATACATAAAAACATACATACATAAATACAAACGAATGCAAAATCGTCGACTTGAATCTTAGGGCACGGCCACATGGGCAGCTTTTCGCTGCAAATTTTGTCAACACCTGTGAAGATGCTCCCGACTCGTCCAAATTTTTAATTAAGATCATGCCCTAATATAGTTCTAAATTTGAGTAATTTTGTACCATCAAAAGAAAATTTTCATCCCTTCTCAATTTTGAGATAATGATGATAGAAAATTTTTTTGTTCAGATTCAATAAAAATTACGCTATAATTTAGTACTGAATTTCGTATGAATTGAACCACCAAACAAAACTTTTTCACCCCTTCCCGTTCTAGGCTAATATTTCTGTTTTGCTTGCAATTTCAGCTTTTTCTGAAATATTTTTAATTGTTTATTAATTCAATTTTGTGTTCCTGTTTGTAGTTGTGTTCCCAGTGATACAAGCTACAAAGCATTTCCACCTCTTATTCGTCCTTTGTCAATCGATGGGAATAATAAACTCAAAACAGAACTGCCTCTCACCGCTGCCGAACTTACTGCCAAAAAAATATCATTCGAAAACCCACAAGTCTGGCTTTGTCAGAATCCGGTAAGAAATCTACACTATGATATTGCTCTCAGATAAATTATTTTCATTAGTATACCTATACCTTTATAACCACTTCCAATTCAGATTATTATTTATAGTAGAACATATAACAGTAAGAGGTTATCAAAATCCTCCAAAGATAACTAAGGACCTAAGATAAAGACCGTCCCTAGCTCTTTTAAACAAACAAATAAAATATCTTGTCATATCTTCTGTATCTATGAAAGCAAAATGGCACTGACTGACTGACTGATTCATTCATCACCAGAACTAAAAATCCACTGAACCGACTGCGTTCAAATTTGACAAGCGAACATGCTTGTTTGACGCGCACCAAGAGAAGATTTTTGGAACTTTCCAAGGATACGCCCAATATTTGCATTTTTCTCATAGTTGTTCTTCGTTTTCTCAGATTTTTCGAGAACCAATCGGTAGAAATTGTTGAAATTGTGTGAAGAGGTTCATCTAAGGTCTAGAAATCATGTGTTGAAATATTTTTGAAATCCGTTCAAGAGTACGGCAGTAATCACTATTTCAAAATTGTAAATGTATTACGGGTTGCATATCTTCCGCCTTGATACGACCAGTCCTTACTGTAAATTCAATGGTTCAACGAAATTAAAGATCAAATAATTTAGAAGATATTGAATCAAACCATCAAGTTTCAAGTTTCAAACCATGTCCGATATACTCATCTGAAAAGACCCTGTCAAGAGATATGATGATCAATTATACGATGATGAGATATGATACGATTATATTGAACTCTTCGATATGAAAGACAAAACAACTGACTGACCCAAATAAATTGAATAGGCTACTTAATTTTCATAATGACATCAGAGAAAGGTGCGTTTTTCTGGTAGTGTCACAATGTAGCCAATATCATTATTGTAGTATCTTGAATAAATAAATAAATATTATTCTATAATAATAAGTTGATATTTGGGCCCTTGAGAGACTTGAGTTCTTCTTTCATCTAAAATTAACTGTTCTCCTTAGTGCAGGAGTTGTAAGTCATGCTCTTGTTACTCGAATAACATTATTCTTCTCTTTTCAGGTAATGAAATTCTATAGGGTCTTCAATAAGATAACATTCGGAGCAAATGTAAAGTTATGTTACTTTGATGGTGTTGACTCAAAAGGAGACAATAGCAAATTAACAGTAACCGCTGATGAATTGAAATACATTGATTTTGAGGGTAGCCACATTATAAAATACGGTAAGTAGGCTATAGTGCTACTGCAGTGAATAATGAATATGCATTGAATCATTATTATGAGTTACTGAGAATAATTGGTGATGAATAATAATAGAAACGGTTCAATATGTCTCACAGGGACAAACTCAGAAATTAATTTCGGGGGTTATATTTTATATTAAATCAGAATTGAACCCAGGAAAATATTTACCCCCAGGCCTTCCTCCTTGGGGGGGGGGGGTGTAAAAAAGAAATATTATTGCTTTTTTACCGTGTAATAGAAGAAATGATTTTTCTTTATGAAAGTTATGAAGAAAAATTGATTCACGTACCAATTATTGCAGATTAGTTGATTTTAGGAATTTTTTCAAGTAGAACTATAATTGGTCTCTTGTAGTTGTTGTAGCCTACTTATATTACGGTATTGTATAGGACAATTTGTTGAGATATATTATTCTCTCAATCCCTCCCTGGGTTCGCCCCTGATTTCTCATAAAAGCTCATTTCTTGACAATATGAGACATAGAAAATCGAATTATTGGTTGAGACGATTGAAAGGTGTTAATGAATTGAGTAAATACAATTTGAGTAATAATTTGAGTAAATACAAGTTGTGCAAATGAATAAAGTTTTTGTTCTGAAATCATGGTGGTTAATTTATCATGCAAAATGGTTTATTACTCGGCACCAAAATGCGAAAAGTATAACTGTTTTAATTATGAAATTTAAATTAGAAAATACAAATTGGCCAGATTACCTGCAGACGAACCCAGATTAGGAACTTCGCTCAAAAATTGCTTCTTCTCTTTCTTCTTCTTCTTCTTCTTCTTCTTCTCCTTCTTCTTCTTCTTCTTCTTCTTCTTCTTCTTCTTCTTCTTCTTCTTCTTCTTCTTCTTCTTCTTCTTCTTCTTCTTCTTCTTCTTCTTCTTCTTCTTCTTCTTCTTCTTCTTCTTATTATTATTATTATTATTATTATTATTATTATTATAATTATTATTCTTATTCTTCTTCTTCTTCTTCTTCTTCTTCTTCTTCTTCTTCTTCTTCTTCTTCTTCTTCTTCTTCTTCTTCTTCTTCTTCTTTTTCTTCTTCTTTTTCTTCTTCTTCTTCTTCGTCTTCTTCTTCTCTTGAGTATGAGAAAGCGGCCTTTCAATAAGAGTATTGGTTTTCTGGCCAAACACTGAGCCTTCCACATCTTTGTTCGCAGAAGGAGATGTAATACTTCATCAGCAAATTGATCACTCCGATGTTATCAGTGGAACTGTCGTAATGGAAAATAGTTATGCACTATCATCCATTACTAAGTGAGTAAAAAGTACAAAAACTTTCTTATCAAACAGTGCAATGAGAAAGACAAAAAATTGGTGCATTTTAGAAAATAGAAATAATAAAATTGTTGCAATTTGTAGAGAAATCAAATGACGAATCTGGTAAGGCCGGTATTACACGGTAATATTTCTATTATCATAGTTGATCATATGGAAAGAGATGAAAATACGAAATCGTATTTTTATCTTTTTCCATGTGATCAAATATGATCATAGAACTATTATCGTGTAATGGGGCCCTAAACAACACTTACATAAACCAGAAGTAGCCAAATTGATTTCCCGTCACTTTACACATATAATAGATACTTCCAAGGTGTATTGTAGCTGTGATCTTCTGCTTGAATACATGAGAATTCAATTCATTTCGATGGCTGCCTTTATTTTAAGCCTGGAAGGGCGAAGTTAGGGCGTAACCAGCCCTTTTGTACACTTAACCCTCCGCTACATTTCTACTTCAACTAAAAATAAAAACAAAATTGAATTAAAAAAATAAAATAATAGAAACAATAGAATAAAATAATAAATGAAATAAAAAAAATATTGATAGCTCACTTATCAAAGGAAATCAAAACAATACTATAAAGTAATACAAAACGAACTAAATTAGAAATAGTTGAAAATGATAAAAAATGGCTACAGCTGTAATAAGACATACAGGGGGTTTCAGGAGGAATGTGCAATACTTCTCAGGCTGATTCCTTACACCAAGTAGATAAAAAAAGTTCCATGGGACCAACCCCCAAAAACGCTTTGTTACCGAGATAACAATGGCGGAAAATTGAGATTTTTCAAAAAATATTAATTTTTCTAATTTTTTAGAGGTTTTAGTAAGGTTCTGAAATAATCAATTCCTATGTAAAATTAGCTGAGGAATTCAATGAAACCAGTTCCAAGTTTGTAACTTCAACGGTTATTGAGATAATTGGAAAAATATGCTAAAAAACGCCATTTTACAACAATATGGGTTATAACTGGATAAGGAATAATAAAATTGTATTTTTTATTAATGGAAGTTGAAGAGAGTCGGATTCTAAAGAAAAAGTTAAATGACGGCGATTATGTAAATCTTACCCAACTCTCAGAAATGGCGATTAAAAATCGCAAAATTGACAAAACATAACACAAGTGATGAATTTGTGTTTAGTAGCGATTTTGCGATTTTTGATCGCTATTTCTGAGATTTGGGTAAGATTTACAGAATCGCCGCCACTCAACTTTTTCTTTAGAATCCGACTCTCTTCAACTTCCATTAATAAAAAATACAATTTTATTATTCCTTATCCAGTTATAACCCTTATTGTTAAAAAATGGCGTTTTTTAGCATTTTTTTCCAATTATCTCAATAACCGTTTAAGTTGCAAACTTTAAACTGGTTTCATTGAATTCCTCAGCTAATTTTACATAGGAATTGATTATTTTAGAACCTTACTAAAACCTCTAAAAAATTAGAAAAATTAATATTTTTCGAAAAATCTCAATTTTCCGCCATTGTTATCTCGGTAACAAAGCGTCTTTGGGGGCTGGTCCCATGGAACTTTTTTGTCTACTTGGTGTAAGGAATCAGCCTGAGAAGTATTGCACATTCCTCCTGAAACACCCTGTATAATATTATAAAGTGTTTAAAGAACACAAACATTAACTAATGTTTGTAACCAATTACATACCAGATGGTATGTAACCAATTAATAACTTTTATATGATAAGTTATAATATCTGGTACCGAGCTTTGCTCTGAAGCTGCGGCTGAACTGTTGAATTACATAGTCTGAATATGTTATTGTAAAAAAATCAAAGTTGATATGATCACCTCTTGCAATTTTTTGGCATGAACATGTGTTATAGACTTGAATGTAACTCTATTTACTCCAGCTGGATAGTTTTGGTCAGCTAACAATAACAGCCATTATACGCAGTACTTGGTACTATGCCTGAATAAGGAATATTTAATTCTTTAATTATATTAATCCTGCTAGAGAGTTTTCCCAGACATGAGACCTGGTGCAATCTTTTTTTTCCATCACGGTTATATTACACTTCCAATTTTGAGGAAATCGTTAGAGCCGTTATGTAGATCCGTGGTTCCACAAACATACAGTCATATAAACATACAATATCTGGTACCGAGCTTCGTTTCTGAAGCTGCGGCCAAACCGTTGAATTACATAAATTATTATTGAATTACATAAATATGTTATTGTGAAAAATCAAGGAACCTCCTCGTAAAAAATAAATTCAAAATTGATATGATCAACTCTCACAATTTTTTGACAGACATGAACATGTGTTATAGACTTGAATTTAACTCCATTCACTCCAGCTGGATAACGTTGGTCAGCTAACGATAACAGCCATTATACGCAGTACTTGGGATTAGGCCTATGCCTGAATAAGGAATATTTTATTCTTCTATTAATCCTGACAGAGAGTTTTCCCAGATATGAGACCTGGTGCAATCTTATTTTTCCATCACAGTTATATTACATTTCAAATTTTGAGGAAATCGTTAGAGCCGTTTTCTAGATCTGTGGTTCCACAAACATACATACATACAGAAATTACTTGCTTAATATAATAGGATACATACATACATACATACAGGAAAAACTCAATATAATAGGATAATATATAAGTTTCAAATCAAACATTTATTTATTTTGAGCCATATAATTTATCAAAAGAAACAAGTTTTATAAGAAAATGTAAGTATACATCATAAAAAAGTTTCATCCATAATGTTTTATATACAGAAATTCAAAAAGCTAAAAAATGCCAAAATAAAAAAATACTACTTGCTAAATTATAAAATTTGCTCGGAGTATACATGGAAAAAAATTTTTTTATGCTGAAAACATTCATTCACAGTTTCACACACCATTCACACACGTCTTGAATAATACATGACTGTGTCTTTAAAATTAGACACAAAAATTTATATTTATAAAAATTGAATTTCATGAAGTTTATAGAATAAGATAACTACAAAAGTTATCAACATTATAATAATTGTGTTGTTATTATTATACACAATAATTATGTGTTTACTCCGGTGTAAACTCCGATGTAAACGTGACTTAACTCCGCTATCTTGAAAAACATCTGATATTAATTTACTTTTTTGGCCTTAGCCAAATAACTGGAAAACAATCCATCACACAAAAATTAACGTCAAATAAATTTTTAAAAAGCGTAAAATTGTAAAGAATTGACAAAATTATATTTCATTACAATGTTATTTTATTACAGGAAATTAATGCATGAGCAAGACAACAATGGACAACGTAAACATGTCATAACATTTGCACTGCGGAAATATTCTGATCCGCAATTTGAGACCAAATCAATAGTGACCAAACTGGAGTCATTTTCTCATTTTGCCAGAGGCTCTTCTTTGCTTGGACAGAATATAACAGTTCTTCTTTGAGAAATGAATTTTGGTCAAATAACTTTTTAGAGAGAGAATCACGTGATGAATATCAGCCAATCACAATCCCCAATTGGATCTTCACCAACAGAAAAATTCCCATAAGTCTGAGGAAGTGAGTTCAGTAAAGGACGGAAATATAGTCTTTCAAGCAAATGAGAAGACCCTCTGGTAGGACGGGAAAATGACTCTAGCTTGATCAATATTTGTTAAAGAATTATAAATGTGGTCTTAATAGTAGATCGAATTGTTCCCTACAATTTGAGATCAAATTGATTATTTTTGAACTAATATTGATCGACCCATCTTGCCAGAAGGTCTACTTTGCTTGGATAGACTATAAATTCTTAGGCCCTTCAAATAATTACGTTTGACCGGGGTTCCACTGTGTTAACTTTGTTGCAGGGATCATACGAATGCTCATGAGGTGATCTACTCACTGGACATGGAGCGAGTTCACAAGTTTGACATATTCAAACAGTACCAGCTACATTTGGAAAAAACAATAAGTGATAGGAAACAGCTCGCAATCCTCGAAATAGGCCAGCAACCGCTCAAGACAGACGGAGAAACAGCCAACAAAATAGTCACGTGAGTATAAATTCAGTCTCAAATTGTGGAGCAGAATGTGTTCTACAATTTAAGACCAAATTTATAATTTTTGAACAGATATTTATAGAGCCGGAGTCATTTTCCCATCTGGCCAGAATGTCTTCTTTGCTTGGACAGACTATAACACCACTAACAACATGAATAGTCATTCCAGGCGAAGAAAAGACCCTCCTACAAGATGACGGAAAGTAGTCAGAGTGTAACTACTCATGCGCAGATCTCTTCAGATCACTTCAGTCGACATATCGTGTTTACACTATCTATGTCTACTCAAATGCTTCAATATTAATTATTAGTTATTTACCTGGCTGACTGCAAATTTTCCGATGCAAATCTCCAACAGACAAAGAAAGGGTAATGTTGGAATAGGATGGAAACTGGGAGAGATTGGAAATTTTCCAAGTGCTGGACTGCCGGTGTATAGTCTGTCCAAGCAAAGAAGACCCTCTGGCAAGATTTGAGAATGACTCTAGCTTCGTCAAAATTCTTTCAAGAGTTATAAATATGGCCTTCAAAGTAGATCAAATTTGTTTCCTACAATTTGAGATTAATTGATAATTTTTGTACAAATATTGACCGAGCTTGTGTCATTCACCCATCTTTCAAAAACTTTTACGCCATACTTGTATTGTAATGGATAAATTTCCAAGCTAGATTTGCGTTTGGGAAATTGCTGTTTACAGAGAATCAAACATCAGCTGTTCTGAATGCGGGAATAATCATTTTGATGAAATAGGTGTCTGGAAGAAGGGCCTATGTTAGGTTTTCTGAATTTTACAGAAGAGCGTTTTTAAGTTTTAGCATAGGAAAACAGTGATTTTTCAACATAGGCCCTTTTTCCACTTCACAAAAATCTTCACTTGCAACTTTTCCACTTCAGCAACGAATATTTCACAACACAGACCCCTATTATGTGATATAATAGTGTAATATATTATATTATCAAACATTATTAATAATATTATTATTCTACATAAAAGGGTTTTTATTCATTCAGAGTGATTTAGCGTCACATTAGAATAACACTTGAAGCCAATAATGTGCCATTATGATATAGGAACGATATGAAAAAACTCTTCATTTTTGAAATAAAATCATAAGATATAGGCTATGTAATAATTTTATTTGGAAGCCCTCGTTGGAAGTTTTTTCCTGCTATTACTTTCCCTTTCCCACGTTTATCAGTATATTCTTGACCAGAATTGCAAAGAAATTTTTGTTTTTTGACCGAACGTAAGTGAGGTCTAGATTCAAGACAACGATTTTGCATTTCTCTTTATGTATGTTTGTTACGACAGAACGCGGCAATAGATTCGGATGAAATTTGACAGGAATGTTCCTCTGGAAATTGTGCGTTGATTTATATGTAAGGTTTCTTGAAATATTGCATTTTAAGGATAATATAAAAGGAAAAGGAATTACCTCCATACTAAAATATTACTATATACCGGTACATTCATACTTCTGAACATAGGAGAGCTCACACTATAGAATTATTCATGATAAACCAGCTGTCGAGTTTATTATTAATTGCATGCAATGACATGCAATTAATGAAACTCAACAGTATTCCCTTCACAAGTAATGCCACATTCATGGGTGACTTCGTGAGGTCCACTGAGTGATGTTCAATGATCGTTTCTTCCCACTATACAGATTTTCAACATCTCTTTGTGACAAATCCATCTTGAGTTGCTAGGCACAAATTAAACTTTAAACTAAAACTTCAAACTAATTAAAATACAACATAACCACGCACTAGATCCATCAGTTTGGACTGCAACACAGCACCATAATAAGCCATAACCTAGAACTTTTATCAATGCTGTCTTCAGCTGTTTGTGGACTCAAAAAAATAAACATAGGCCATTTTTCCACTGGACATTTTCAATTTATGCATTGCCCTGAGCTCTGTTGGATTCTTTTGTAACTGATATCTCTACAGTCGATAGAAAACATAACAAAGGGCATTATTCCACCAAAAAATTTATGAAAATTCGAACATAGGCCCTTCTTCCAGACACCCATTTGCATTATTACAGCATTAATCATCATCATGATGATAATTACAGCACTGAACATCTTGTCCAGCTGTTTTTTTCCAAATTCCGACGTATGAATCAAGAAGTCGAACAAGCCGATATGACAGTTCTCTGTGTCCTATTGTGTTAGATGTTGTGTTGAGGTTATGTAGGCTTCAGTTAATGTTTTCAGTTGTTTGAGGTTCTAATAAATCCTTTTCAGACTCGTATGACTAAAAGAAATGTATATAATTTGTGTGTGAAGGTTTACAAACTCATAATTATTTGCCAAACTCGCCTAATGGCTCGTTTGTGAACATATAATTATTCGTTTTATAATACTCTATTGAACTCATTTAATAAATGAAAATCTTGGTACACCTATTTGTATAACAGGGATTTTATATGTTTCACAGGTGTAAATGGAAAACAATAAGTAATGATGATAATAAGAGAGAATTACATTCATTCCAATCTAATTATCTGCCTGCCGTGAAACTACATTCAGATCGTAAAAACAATGCGAGAGTCACGCCACATACAGATAAGATGACATTACTTGGAAGATTCTTCACTGTTTTTGGAGAAGAGCTTTGGGACTGCAGCACAGTTGATGAAGTACGTTATTCATTCTCTCATTTATTTCCTTTTTCCTAGATTAAATGGAAATGAGGAGCATGTTGGACTGGCCCTTCAATCTCGCGCCCCTTGCACTCTAAAGTGACGAATGGAATCAAATTAAGCTCAAGACAGTCCAAATTTTTTTGCGGATGATGCCCAAATAAGTATTTAATTTTACTTGTGCGTGGGTAATGGAGTGTCCGAAGGTGATTTATGAGGTGCATAAACGACCATGACTCTGGTGGGATACAAACCCAACTTTACCCAACTTTGCCTTACTATGATCAACTTGCAACGCTATTAATCGTTTTATTTTCGGCAGACAAACACTATGGGCCGATTGTTTGTAACATTGTTAACTTTTTAACACCGTGATTAGCCTGGATAACGACATCTTGTAGCAATGGCAAACTAACTCAACTCAAATAGAGAATAGAAACATATAAATAGTAGGTACCATCTGCTTGCTATTGAAACTTCGCGTCAATAGTTTATTGATTTACTGACTGAATATTACTTTATAACTATCAGTGTATTCGATTTTCTTAGTCCAGAAACATTTAAGCCCAAGATAATTTTTGTACAATCATCCTAAATTGTACAATATCAATTCAAAGTTGTTAATTTTCGAGTGATATTGGCTTACAGAAAAGCTTAGTCTAGTTGCATTATCATCCGCTAGATGGCGCTGGCTAACCTGCTAGACAAAGTAGCTTAAAGTCTGACAACAATAATTTTGTTCAAACATGGATTTCACGTTCATCATTATTCAATAGTTAAACAATACAAATATTTTTAATCTTATCAAAGTTGAAGTATCAGTTATTGAAGCAGTTTTCCTTTATTATTCAACTACTGATTAATGTGAAAACTTTCAATGTTCAGTTCTCTTGACAAGGGATCTTACCAATCAAAATAACAGATGAGAGACTACCTTTACATCGAAATACCAATAAGTCGACATTGACTCCCAAAACAGCTGACATTTGATGCAATCAAACCGGGATGCTACCTATTGATCGGCAACGACCTTTAGTCAGCTGACATTCAAGGTTATTTTACTGCCCTAGGGCCGAAAAACGCATTTTCCCGGCGAGTTGCTGGCGACCTCGCCTGAAAACGAGCGTTTTCGGCCTCCGTATAAAGCATGTAAAACAGTCCATTTCATACCAGTGTGGTGAAATAGTATATTTCGTACCTAGGGCCGAAAATGTGCGTTTACTGGCTCAAAATCGGTTTTCAAGTCCAAGGCCGTAGGCCGAGGACTAGAAAAGATTGATATTACATTTTTGACCCATGGTGTCGAACTTTATTTTTCGGCACACAACATCAATGAAAACAAAACAAAATAAAAATTAGTTAATCAGTTCCAAGAACAGCTAGACCAGTAACCTTATCATGCTATCTTCGCCTATACTGAATTTGGAGTAGGTACCATCTGCTTGCTATTGAAACTTCGCGTCAATAGTTTATTGATTTACTGACTGACTATTACTTTATAACTATCAGTGTATTCGATTTTCTTAGTCAAGAAATGTCTAAGCCCAAGATAATTTTTGTATGATCATCCTAAATTGTACAATATCAATTCAAAGTTGTTGATTTTTGACAGATATTGGCTAACAGAGAAGCTTAGTCTAGTTGCATTATCACCCGCTAGATGGCGCTGGCTAACCTGCTAGACAAAGTAACACAGAGTCTGACAACAATAATATTGTTCAAACATGGATTTCAATATTCAGTTAATCAATAGAAACATTTTTAATCTTATCAAAGTTGAAGTATTAGTTATTGAAGCAGTTTTCCTTTATTATTCAACTACTGATTAATGTGAAAACTCTCAACGTTCAGTTCTCTTGACAAGGGATCTTACCAATCAAAATAACAGATGAGAGACTACCTTTACATTGAAATACAGATGTCAACATTGACTCCCAAAACAGCTGACATTTGATGCAATCAAACCGGGATGCTACCTATTGATCGACTAACCCTTACATTGACAAGAACCTTTAGTCAGCTGACATTCAAGGTTATTTTACCGCCCTAGGGCCAAAAAACGCATTTTCCCGGCGAGTTGCTGGCGACCTCGCCTGAAAACAAGCGTTTTCGGCCTCTGTATAAGGCATGTAAAACAGTCCATTTCATACCAGTGTGGCAAAAAAGGTCTTACGTTTGGAGAAGGGTCTTGTATGCTCTGGAAAATGTGAACAATGGTTTCATTCAACATGTGTTACCGTTCCAAATCCTCAATATTGCAAATTAGCAGCTGATAGTAAAAATAAATGGTTTTGTTCAAGGTTGATTGTGTTAATAGTGACGAGCTTCCACACAATGTTATTTTCTCTCATTTTCAATCATTGAATATAAAAATGGAAACAATGCTTTTGAAGCTAGGTAATTTGACAGAAGTTCCGGGTGATATTACTGTCATTAAAAATGATCTGGCTTCAGTAAACAATTCATTGACAAGTATTGAGCCCCATCTCTATGAATCAGAAAAGCGTTTTTGAGGCTTTGGAGCTGCAGCTCGCTGAGCTATAAAGAATCAGGCAAGCAATAATCCTGGGCTGGTTTTGGGTGAACTGGAGTTGACCTTGGCAGAAATCCATGATCTTCAAACGTGACGATTTTTAATCTGGATGAATCCTCAAGTGTAGATGTAGCTGGGAGAAAATATTTTCTTCTCCTTTTCCATCTTTCTCACCAGTGGGGGTCAAGACTTTTTGAGTTGGTAAAAAGATACAGGGAAATACTAGGCCAATTAAGGTTGTTATGAGTAGTCCTCAAGATACTTTAACTGTTATATCTTAATTCGATGCCAAATCATGTGATCTCCTGTTCGCTAATGTTAGATTATCAAGAGATAGGACCCCACTGGAAGCAAAACATTTGAAGGCCCTAAATGTGGAATTGGAAGATCAGAAAGCTAGGGGTGAGGAGGGTTTGACTATTAAGTACATAAAAGGCATCCCTAAGATTGTAATTAATATGCCAAAAAACGAATTAATTCCAACGGTACACCCAAGAACTAAAGTATGTATTTCCAGAATGTTAATGGGCTCAGATCAAAACTAACAGTATTATCCCTCAATGTCTCTATTGCTGATAGTTATGACCTAATTGCTTTGGTTGAGACCAATCTCACCTCTGATATTAGTGGTAGTGAAATTATTGGTATTGATGTATATAGTGTATATAGTGTATATAGATGTATATAGAGGATATCAGTGTATATAGATGTGATAGATCCGAGCTCACTAGAGATAAATTAAGTGGTGGTGGAGTCCTAGTGGCTGTGCATAATAGTATTTCTAGTTATCCTCTAACTGTAATGTCTTGTAAAAGTGAATGCCAGTTTATCCTATGTTCTAATTCAACTTGTAAGTTTTAGATTATTTGTGCATATGTTCCTCCTGTGAATGATGTGTTAAATTCAAGAGGGATGCTTCTGGATTTGGTCTTTTCATCCATTCCAAATTGAAATGTATGTGAGTCCCAGGATCCACTTGCTCCCACAGATAGGCATCATCCTGCCCTGCATATTGGCTATTGCTTGAATGATTGGTTTCAGCCTAAATATGTCAAACACATTCCTGATCTCTGGAGAAGTGACTTGCTTTCTATTTTCCAGGTTTTACAGGGGAAGGATTATCCAGTTTTTTGTTCCAGTGATGGCTTGGTGGTGGAGGAGAGTTTCAATGAATTCTGTAGATATTTGCATGATATTATCATGAGGTTTACACCTCCTTTTCAACTTATTCATGAATGATATTGGCAGTGTCATCTCATGCCATTTCTTGATATATGCTGATGATGTGAAACTTTTTGATGTGGTGTGGCCTGGTCTGGGGCATGCAGCATTGCAGGGCTCTATGAACAGAATTGATCAGTGGTGCCAGGATAATGGAATGGCCTTGAATGATTCCAAGTGTGTCATGATGTTTAGGCGTGGATCTAATGTGCTTGACTTCCAGTATTGCTTGAGGGGTGCTGCTTTGAAGAGAGTGATGAAATTCAAGGACTTAGGGGTTAGTCCTTCTCTTAGTCCATTGGAACATATTCATGGTGTAACATCTAGGGCTGGCTCTTTGCTTGGTTTCATTTCCAGGTCCTCAAGAGATTTCAGATCTCCTTATAGCCTTTTGGTCTTGTTTAGGGCACTGGTTCTGCCTATTCTGGAGTATGCATTGGTTATCTGGTCACCATATCGTCAATATGAAATGAATCAGAATGTTCAAAGATGATTTGTAAGAATGCTTGGTTGTAGGATGGGATTTGCCTAATTTGATGTTCCTGTGATGGAATTGGAGAGTTGCTTCAGACTCTTACCTCTAGCTCAAAGGAGAGGACTCAATGATCTGGTGTTTCTCTTTAAATTGGTGAATGGGACATTGGACTGCCCTGAATTGCTGGCTGGCATCAATATTTGTGCTCCAAGAGGCACCCATTCCAGGACCATTTTCTGCAGACGCCTGCATAATACTGCCTATGCCTATAACAGTGGATTGTCTAGGGTATTGCGATCAGGTGGTGAGTCAGCTGCAGCTGGAATTGATTTCTTTGGTGTGTCTGCTGTGGCTTTTAAGAGAGTGGTCTTGCAGCTTGATCTATAGAATTTTCTGGTGTGGTGTCCCAATGTATTGGAAGCATTTCCTCTGGCTGAATGTTTACTTTATTGCATTTATGGTATTTTTGTGCTATATTTTGAGTTCATTTTCCTTTTTTTTATTATATTGATTTCTTCTCCTATTCAAACTTCTATATTTAACTGATCACTATTTGGATATCTCTTTATGTATTATTTGCTTGATTCTTTGTTCAGCTATTTTCTACTTCTATATTTTTTGCCTTATTGATCTCATATGTATTTTGTGGCTATGTTTTGTTATTCTGGTATTGTTATTATATTAATGCTATAGTTATTATTCCATTGTTGTGCTTGCTGCTATTGAATTACTGTGGTTACTAATTTCTTGCTATTGCTCTAATTTGTAGAATTTGCACTGGTAGTCTTGTATTGCATATTTATATATACAGGGTGTTTCAGGAGGAATGTGCTCAGGCTGATTCGTTACACCAAGTAGACAAAAATGTTTTATGGGACCAACCCCCAAAAATGCTTTGTCACTGAGATAACAATGGCGGAAAATTGAGATTTTTGAAAAAAAATATTCGTTTTTCAAATTTTTTAGAGGCTTTAATGAGGTTCTAAAATAATCAATTCCTATGTAAAATTACCTGAGGAATTCAATGAAACCAGTTCCAAGTTTGTAACTTCAACGGTTATTGACATAATTGGAAAAATATGCTAAAAACGCCATTTTTCAACAATAAGGGTTATAACTGGATAAGAAATCAAAAAATTGTTTTTTTTTATTAATGGAAGTTGAAGAGAATCGGATTCTAAAGAAAAAGTAGAATGACGGCGATTTTGTAAATCTTACCCAAATCTCAGAAATGGCGATCAAAAATCGAAAAATTGACAAATATTTAGGTGGTCCTGCATCAACTCCCTCTATCTTCCTTGTTTGTTTTTCAATACTATGAAAGCTTTTTCAGCTGTTATTTTCATCTCTACATATAAAAGCGAAATGGCACTGATTCATACATTCACTCATCAGCAGAAGTAAAAATCTACCAAACCGAATGCGTTCAAATTTGGCAGACATGTTCAGTTGGACCTCTAGACGCCCACTAAGAACGGGTTTTTGAAACTTCTCAAGAGTACGCCAAATATTTTAGTTTCTCTATAGTTTTTCGGAACTTTCTTAATTTTTTTTTGAAAACCAATCGGTAGAAAATTTTGATATTTGGTGGGCAGGTTCAGATAAGGTCTAGCAATGATGTGTTTTTATGTTTTTGCAATCCGTTCAAGATTAAGCAAGTAATAAGTTTTTCAAAATTGTAGATGTATTGCGGGTTGCATATCTTCCACCTTGATACGACAAATCCAAACTGCGTAAATTCAATGGTTCAGCGATGATGATTATAGATGAACTAGTTTGGAAAATATTGAATAAAGTTATAAACTATGTCCAATATACTCCCATGCTTAATATTAGCGTTTTACTATTTTTCGGATATTTTTTAGATTTTTTGAAAACAAATTGGCAGAAAATGTTGTAATTAAGTGAACAGGTTCAAATTAGGTCTAGAAATGCTGTGTTCAATAAATTTCGAATCCCTACTGAACGGAATTTGCAGGCGAGCGAAGCGAGCCTGTTTGTCTCAGCTGACACTGACAGAGATTTTGCAGGCGAGCGAAGCGAGCCTGTTTGACTCACTCACACTGCCTATACTGTCGGGGGTCCAGGCGGCGGAGCCCTCTGACTAGGCGGAGAAGGCGAGCAAAGCTAGCCTGCCGGCTAGTAATTATTATATTAGAACAAATTTATGTGTGATAATTTGTTGAATGATCATACTTCTCAATTTGCATTAATGATTTTACTGTATTTTCAAATGAAAAGACAAGATGTTGTCGAACCACTAATTTATTTAAAAATTCGAGATACCAGTCTCTATACTAACGGTAAAGCGCCGCTATTAGTAGACCCTTGAGCCAATGACAGTGAACGTCTGCCATTGGCCCAGAGAAGCTCTTTCCTGATTAGAAACTCATTCGGTTAATCCTAAGTTCATAATCCTAATCTTATTCGACCTAGACAAGCTCCTCCCCGATTAACCGAATGACCGTGAACGTCTGCCATTGGCTCAAGCGGCTACCAATAGCGGTGATTTACCGTTGGTATAATAGTGCTGCTCTGTACTTTTAGTTTTAGTTTACCAGAGATTGATAATGGTGTAACAACCGGAACCGATATCTCATTTTTTTATGAATTAAAGTTTTTTTTTATAAATAGAGGATTGGCAATATCTTGTCTTTTCATTTAATATGGATAACCACCATAATAATTATCACCTTCTCAACTACAAAAAAAATTATATTTTTGTAAATAATAATTGTGAATAATAATAATTTTGCAGACTTATAAGATAACAAGAGTTGTAATTAAATTCTCCTATAACTTAAACGATGACACTCTCGATGAGATTTGGTATCATGATGGCTTCACTTTAGATTCGGGACACAACAGTGATGCCCCCACCTTCCATTTTGTTTCAATCACATATCATAACATTGGAACGTTTACAGCTTTAAAATACGGTAAGTTAGATACCTAAATCAATTCTCTCATTCGAATTATTTAGGTTCGTATCAATCATCCATATATATATATATATATATATATATATATATATAGCACATCACAGAGTCACTTTAAAATAATGGTAATAATATGTACAGACGACATTTGTAGAATTGGAAAAAACATTTAGAAAGTAGACTTAACTCACATTTTTGAGCCAGGGATATTTAGGCTGCTGAAGCAAGCCTTCTTCAGCCCAGACTATATATATATATAAAAGTGAAATGGCACTGATTCACTGATTCATTCATCACCAGAACTAAAAATCCACTGAACCGAATGCGTTCAAATTTGGCAGGCATGTTGGACTTTAAGACGCGCGCTAAGAACGGATTTTAGAAACTTTCCAAGGATACACCCAATATTTACGCTCAGAAATCAAGTTTTTCAAAATTTTAGATGTATTGCGGGTTGCATGTCTTCCGCATTGATACGAGGAATAGGCATAAAATGTTGATATTTGGTAAACAGGTCCAGATTAGGTATAGATATGCTGTGTTCAATAAATTTCAAAACCCTTCGGACTTCGGAGGTTACGTCTGTTGTAGTGACACTCCAGTGACACTAATAGAGCCTTAACTCAGACGCTTTGCAGTTTATTGTATTTTGTATAGTTTGTCTGCAGGCCGCAGTAACCATTGTAACTCTCCTATTTCTATTGACTCTTGTTCCATTGTTCCTTCCAAGTTCATTGCCCTAGAATGGTCAGGGAAGCGGTTTGTCCCAGTGGTAGAGAGCGTCTAATCGGTGAGATTAGATAAGCGACGTGCCTCTGCCAGCATCATTGTACTGGTGACCGGTTCCTCTGAATTTAATTTATGAGCCTCAAAAATCGCTTCCCGGTGGTTCGGAACCGACCTAAAGCAGTTGGTCCATTCATATCTCATCATCATCCTTCCCATTACCCACGCACAGGCTCAAGAGCCCATGTGGGCATCACCATAAAAAAAAAAAAAAATGTACCTGCATGGTCCTTTCATCCCTTAGTAATAGCGCCCTTAGTATTCAACTTCGTTCCTTCTTTGTCTCACCCTCTACGCTCCCACTCTCCTCCCCTATTTTTGTAATTTTCTCCTTTTGTATTCCACAAGTCAGTATAGATTCAACCAAGCTAGCCTCAACAACGCTAAAACTCCTACGCTAAAAATTCCTACACTGAACCGGAAACCCCTTAGTTGCTGGCCTGCCAAATATTTATTACTACTTTATTATTATATTACTCATTACTTTATTACCGTAGCATACTTTATCACTCGTGTAACGTGGAATGGTTTTAAATTGGAGTCAGATCTTTAAGTTTATCATTGAATTCACGTACAGCCCTAAAAAGTTTTGGGTAGTTACCCATGCTCCCTCACATGTAATAAGGATTTCCATTGTTTGAAATCTGCACTTTTGTTTATGTCACGGAAACTCTTGAATTTAATATGTTCAGATCATATACCCAGGTTGAGCTGAGGTAATAGAACAACTAATTCAGAACAATTACTGGGAAGAGCCCTGTTGAGTGATATTATGATCAGAGCAAATCCTTCCGAAAGGAAATTGCAAGCAAGCAAAGCCAGCCTGTTTGCCTCAGCTGACACAGATAGAGGTTTTGCAGGCGAGCGAAGCGAGTCTGTTCGATTCACTGATACTGTCGGGGTCCAGGGGCGGAGCCCCTGGCTAGGCGGAGAAAACGAGCGAAGCGAGCTCCGCCCCCTGGACCCCCGACGGTATAGGCAGTGTAAGTGAGACAAACAGGCTCGCTTCGCTCGCCTGCAAATTCCGTTCAGAAGGGATTCGAAATTTATTGAACACAGCATTTCTAGACCTAATTTGAACCTGTTGACTTAATTTCAACATTTTCTGCCAATTTGTTCTCAAAAAATCTTAAAAAACCCAAAAAATAGTAAAACGCTAATATTAAGCGTAACCTTGGGAAGTATATTGGACATAGTTTAAAACTCGATTCAATATCTTCCAAATAAGTTCATTTATAATCACGCTGAACCATTGAATTTGCAGTAAGGAATAGTAGTATCAAGGCGGAAGATAAGCAACCCGCAATACATCTACAATTTTGGAAAACTGATTACTGGCGTAAGCTAGAACGGATTTCAAAAATATTTCAATACAACATTTCTAGACCTTATCTGAACCTGCCCACTAAATATCAACATTTTCTATCAATTGGTTCTCGAAGAAAATTAAGAAAACGCCTAAAAACTATAGAAAAACTCATATATTGGGCGAATCCTTGAAAAGTTTCGAAAACCCTTTCTTAGCACGCGTATAAACGTCCAACCGAACATGCCTACCAAATTTGAATGCATTCGGTTTAATGGATTTTTAGTATTGGTGATGAATGAATGAATGAATGAATCAGTCAGTCAGTGCCATTTCGCTTTTATAGATGTAGATTGTATTCGATAGCATTGCTATCCATAATTTTATTTAGCCCAGCTGCAGAGTATTCCCAAGACACGTTTACCGACCTTTTCTCATGTTTAATTTGAGTAAAATATATATTTAAATTACTGAAAATGTAGGTCTTGAAATTCTCTACAAGCTCATAAAAGGAATTTATCTCAAACAATTCTGTATTTTGTAAATTGGGAAAATTGTACGATGTTCCATCAAGGATAGGGAAATTAATGCTAAATTTTTGACTAGAGGAACTCTATGATGTCAGTATCATAGTCAGCTGCTTCACTCTCACCCACCTCTACTATTATCCTTCGAAAGATGGGCTGACCGTATTTATGTGATTGTGCTGTGGTCATAAATTGTTTCCCGCTTGGGACTTGAACCAGGGTCCACCTGGTTATTGTACATTCTTCCTGGAATACTCTGTACATAGCATTTAGTCGGTAACCTTGCTTTCAACTACTTCAACTACTGCAGCCACAAATTTATTTTCAGATGGAAAAATTATTTTACAACAAAAACCTTCTGGAGATACTATCGGTGATGATGGTGATGGTACAACGTGAGCAACTCATTTTGATTATTATTCCTCCTCAAAATACTATCCTTAACACATACTGATTATCAATCATTTCTATTATTAATTAGCAGTCATTGATTGTAGCCCATTCAATCTTGACATACCAAAGAAATAAGTTTCAAATATTCAAAACAATCTCAATTTGATAGGAAGTTTGTTTTTGTAATCAATGAGTTCGCGGTTAATTTATATCCTTTTTTGGAATTTTGGAGGCATGTCACTCCTGGAAAGGAGAAAAAGTTGTATTCCTTCAAAAATACTCGAGATTTGATGAGAGATAGATGGTGAGAGTGGGACTATTTCTATTTTGACAGCTGGCAGCATTGAATATTTGCCATTTTGTGGGAATATATTCCTATTATATTTATAATTCCAAATTCATATATATATATTGTATATTTGTATTTTTTATTGAAATATATTATTCCAAATTTTTTTATTTGTTCATTTTTGTGGGAATATACATGGTTGGAAAAATTTATGCGCCGGTAGGTAGGCTACTAGCCTACTTAATAAAACTTAATATAGTTTATTCTATACAATCAAAGAAGACATTCTGGCAATATGGAAAATTGACTCATCCAGTTCGGTCAATATCAGTTCGAAAATCATAAATTTGGTTTCAAATTGTAGATAAGAATGTTTCGAACAATTTGAGACTAGATTAATAATTTTTTAACCAATTTTAACCGAGCTGGAGTCATTTTTCCACCTTGTCAGAATGTCTTTGCTTGGAAAGACTATAGCGTAATATACTATAACTTACCTTATTCACGATTACTTGAGACGAAATAAACAAAATTTTGTGTTTGTGTGCGTGTGAAGGTAGGTTTACCTCCATGCGAAACGGTCCGACGGTCGGCCGCAGTCGAACAGCTGTAAGCAATCACAGCTCTTGTCTTGTCCTTGAACTTAAACTACAAGAGCTGTGATTGGCTACAGCTGTTCGATTGAGGTCGACCGTCGGACCGTTTCATAGAAAGGAAAACCTACCTATACACGCACACACAAGCTTAAAAAAGTTAGCTTGTTTCATCTCAAGTGATCATGAATAGGGTGTATATATAATTATTGATTTTTCAGGTCTTATACTTTATTGTCACAAGCTTCCCTTGACACCAAATACGAGCTGCCCACTGGATATGTCTACAAAACAGTTATGGGCAACAAGGGAGCTATTTTGAAGATAGGTTCTCATTATGAGAAACGTTTAAAAGAAAGTGATGTCTTCACAGATCAAGAGTCTAATGATAATATGCTATCGTACGTGAGAAAACATTTCCAAATCATCATTTAGTCTGTCCGAGCAAAGAAGAGAAGACCTTCTGGCAAGATGAGAAAATGACTCCAGCTCGGATGATATTGGATCAAAAATTATCAATTTGTTGGAAACAATTTTATCTACTATTTATTAGGACCGCATTTATAATTCTTCAACGAATATAGACCAAGCTGAAGTAATTTTCCTATCTTGTCAGAGTGTCTTCTTTGCTTGTACAGACTATTCAAACCTTATCTATTCTACTATTTAGTCTATACAGGGTGTTTCAGGAGGAATGTGCAATACTTCTCAGGCTGATTCCTAACCCCAAGTAAACAAAAAGTTGGGAAAACCCCCAAAAACGCTTTTTTGCCGATATAACAATGACGGAAAATTGAGATTTTTCAGAAAAATATTAATTTTTCTAATTTTTTAGAGGTCTCAATAAGGTTCTAAAATTATCAATTCCTGTGTAGAATTAGCTGAGAAATTCAATGAAAACAGTTTGAAGTTTGTCACTGCAACAGTTATTGAGATAATGGGAGAAATATGCTTAAAAAACGCCATTTTTCATAAGGGTTATAACTGGATAAGGAATCATTAATTTTATTTTTTATTAATGGAAGTTGGAGAGAGTCGGATTCTAAAGAAAAAGTTAAGTGGCAGCGATTGTAGAAATCTTACTCAAATCTCAGAAATAGTGATCAAAAATCGAAAAATTCGACAATATGGGTAATAACTGGATAAGGGATAGTAAATTTGTATTTTAGTTGAGAGAGTTGGATTCTAAAGAAAACGTTGAATGGCGGCGATTGTGTAAATCTTACCCAAATCTTAGAAATAGCGATCGAAAATCGAAAAATAGACAAAACAGCACAAGTGAAAAATTTGTGTTTAGTAGCGATCTTGTGTTACAAAGCGTTTTTGGGGGTTTGTCCCTTTGAACTTTCTTCTGTACTTGGTGTATAGTAAGGAATCAGCCTGAGAAGTATTGCACATTTCTCCTGGAACACTCTGTATAATAATAATTTAATCAATACAATTGAAATTTTTTTTTTCTAATGAATGTCATTGAAACTTGTCTTAGAGACAAACCATCAATTTTCAGTTCACTTTTCTTAACTATAACAAGACTAAAAACTTCAGTTCATCCAACGACGACTAAAGCAGTTCTGAGAGCAGCACTGAAACTGTATGCACTCACTATCACCAGTAGGTTTTAAACTAATTCAAAAGGCTTCGTTCTCTTAAGCCTCCTGATAATATCTTGATTTTGGAGTAGTAGGACTGCCTCGGGGTTGACATGATGATGGAGTCTGGACTCATGGCGCATAGCAAATCGTATTATCTCACTAGACACAAACGGTATACGTAGATCTCTGTGCAAATCACTGTTTCTAATGTACCAAGGAGCGTTGACCATATTCCTCAATACTTTATTTTGAAATTTCTGTATCAAATTGACATTACTCTTACAGGCACAACCCCAGAGCTGAATCCCATACACCCAAATTGGTTTTAATATCTGGTTGTATAGAATTATCTTGTTCTTTAGAGATAAGCTGGATTGACGACCAAGCAACCAATACATTTGTCCATATTTAATATCAAGCTGTTTCCTTTTTATTTTTATATGTTCCTTCCACTTCAATTTGACATCTAATGTCATTCCTAGATATTTAGCAGTATTTTCACATGGAATTCTATGGCCATTCAGGCTGAAATCAATTGTTTCTATTACTTTTTTGTTGGTGAAATTTATTATTGATGATTTCGATTCATTTAGCCTTATCTTCCATTTCTTAGTCCATTGGCATAGTCGATCTGCAGCTACTTGGAGAGTGGTGGATGTTTCTTGTATAGTGGCGCCTGTAGTCAGAAGCGCAGTGTCGTCGGCAAATGTTGCAACAGTGATGCCATCACAATGTGGAATATCGCATGTGTACAGAAGGTACAAAATTGGCCTCATTACACTACCTTGAGGTACTCCTGCCCCAATATCTTTCAAGTTTGAGTAGTCATCATTCTGCTTTACTCTGAATGTTCTATTTGTTATGTAAGACGAAATCAGTTCTACATATTTTTTGGCAAAAGTCAATCAAGTTTTTTTATCAGTCCTTCATGCCAAACTTTATCAAAGGCTTGGGCTACATCAAGGAAAATAGCAGAGCAAATTCTCTTCTCCTCCAAACACTTCTCTATAATATTGGTTATTCTGTGAATCTGTTCGATTGTAGAATGCTTCCTCCTGAATCCAAACTGATGTGATGGTATGAGGTCTCTCTCCTCAATTATTGGAAGTAATCGTTTGAGAAAGAGTTTTTCAAACAACTTTGAAATGACAGGTAGTAATGATATTGGCCTATAGGATTTGAGTTCATGTGGTGGTTTTCCTGGTTTTTGGAAACAATTGAAATAATCAAAATATAATGATTTATGAGGGAAAACTTATTTTTCTATAATTTGAAGAGAGGTCCCAGTCCCACACTTAGAAGATTATTGTACGTTATGGACTGTAATTTCTGCCGGAATACATGCCTGTACACTGGAACGGAGATTTCTTGCGCGTCTTTGCTAAAAGGCGTTCCGTTACCTGTCTAGTCTCTCCAAGAAAAGAAGACATTCTGGCAAGATGGAAAAAAGATTCCAGCTTGGTCACTATTGGGTCAGAAATAATAGATTAGTCCTCAAATTGCAGATCAGAATGTTTCCCACATTTTGAAACCAAATTTTCAATTTTTGAACCAATATTGACCGAGCTGGAGTCGTGTTCCCATCTTGCCAGAATGTATTCTTTGCTTGGATGGACTAAACATGGCATATCAAGATTGGTTCAGGAAGAATCTTCCAAACTTCTTGGGCTGATTCTTTCTACAGAATATTTGAACCTTTTCATTACTCATACCCACAAAAATGCTTTATTGTTAGGGATAAACAATAAATTGAACATTTTATCAAAGTCTTCAATTTTATATAAGGCCTCCTCAAAAGTATAAAAATCATAATTTTTCATATGAAATCAACTGACAAATTTTATGGAACCTATAAGAAGTTTATAACTCCAATGATTATTCATATCAGGCATGACTTGCATTATTATTCATTTATTCTGTAGATGAATAATTACCATAAAGGGTTAGAACGCAGACAAAAAAGTCCAAAACATCTTTTCCCAAATTTCGATGCATAATTATTTTACATTATTATTATTGATACAGTTGGAGGAATATGCTTAAAATCAATAATATTATTTCAATAAAGAAAACATTCTGGCGAGATGTGAAAATGCTATGACTCCTGTTCAATAAATATTAGTTCAAAAATTAAATCGATAATAATAAATTTTGAATTAGGCTATATGTTCTCAAATTGCAAAGCAGAATGTTTTCTATAATTTGAGACAAAATTTCTAATTTTTAAACCAATTTTGACCGAGTCATTTTTCCATCTTGCAAGAATGTTTCCTTTGCTCGACCAGACTGTACTGCAAGTGACAAACCCAATGAAATTGAGAAATCACTATTCAGCAAATTTTTCCAACAATCCCAAAAATCATTGATGTTACAAACTTCTAATTTGTTCTTTCTAGTTTCTCAGTTTTTTTCTCATGAGAATCGATCATTTACTTCATGAGGCTATCAAAATGAGGCTTTCTTTATTGGGGGAAGCGATCGTCCCAGTGGTAAAGAACGTCTAATCGGTGAGATTAGATAAGAGACTTGCCTCTGCCACCACTGTTGTACTGTTGTCCTGGTAAATGGTACAACTGTTCATACATAATATATTTGAATAATCTCTGGTTTTCAGATGTGCAATCTCGTCCGTGAAGCCAAACGGCATTAAAAATAGCGAGATGCTTGTTGAGATTGGAACTGACGACCAATTACTGATGAAGTACACGAAAATAACAGAAGAAAGAAAAAACGCCATTTTCTCCAGAACAGTTACTCGATATTGGAATTGTAAAATAGAGGTGGAAACTATACTTTTGCTCCTCTATCATAACAAATAGGCTAATTCTGTGAATAGTAGACCTCACGCAGTTAATACAATTAAGACTTCTTCTTCTCCCGAGCCTATACAGGGTGTTTCAGGAGGAATGTGCATTACTTATCAGGCTGATTCCTCACACCAAGTAGACAAAAAAGTTCCATAGGACCATCCCCCAAAAACGCTTTGTTACCGAGATAACAATGGCAGAAAATTGAGATTTTTCAAAATATATTAATCTTCCTAATTTTTTAGAGGCTTTAGTGAGGTTCTAAAATAATCAATTCCTATGTAAAATTAACTGCGGAATTCAATGAAACCAGTTCCAAGATTGTAACTTTCACGGTTATTGAGATGATTGGGAAAAATATGCTAGAAAACGCCATTTTTCAACAATTAGGGTTATAAGTGGATAAGGAATTATAAAATTGTATTTTTCATTAATGGAAGTTGAAGAGAGTCGGATTCTAAAAAAAATGTTAAGTAGCGGCGAGTGTGTAAATCTCACCCAAATCTCAGAAATGGCGATCAAAAATCGCAAAATCGCTACTAAACACAAATTTATCACTAGTGCTACGATTTGTCAATTTTGCGATTGTTGATCGCCATTTCTGAGATTTTGGGTGAGATTTACACAATCGCCGCCATTCAACTTCTTTTTTAAGAATATCGAAGAAATTTCAAAAGTTTCTTCCAATTAAGTCTCTTCCTAATAATTATGTTTTCACAAGTGTGAATGTCATATTGTGAGTTATCATATCAGATGAGAAGACAAGATATCGTCATATACAGATTCATCAAAAATCTAGATAAGTTACCAGTTAGGATTGCATTATCGATATTTGTTAAACTAGAACTCAAAGTAAGGAGCAGCAGTATTTAATTATAATAACGGCCAAGCAACGCTATTGGTAGTAGCTTGAACCAATCACAGGGA
Source organism: Sogatella furcifera (assembly GCA_017141385.1). Taxonomy (NCBI): domain Eukaryota; kingdom Metazoa; phylum Arthropoda; class Insecta; order Hemiptera; family Delphacidae; genus Sogatella; species Sogatella furcifera. The sequence goes on along the minus strand of CM029553.1, from coordinate 2,816,416 downwards.
CGTCTGCCATTGGCTCAGACATAGTAGACAACCACCTCAACACTGGCGGCTCGTGGGAAACAGGTGAAGTGCCCATATCTTTTACTCTACAGCACTTCACCTGTTTTGTGGAAACGAGCCGCAAAGATAAGCAGGTCATGAAATTTTAACGCTTCTATGACCACTAATCGGAAAGGGGATTGTCACTGCACTGAAATTGAATAAAAATCTGTTATCAGAATACCGGACTGGAACTCTTCAGGGTAATAAATGTATGGACAGCCTATCAGGACAAAATTTCCGATGTGATTCATTATGATGGAATTTCTGTGGAAGGCCTTGACATTAAAGAGATCAAGTACCTAGATGGGGAAGGGAAAGTGGTCAGATATGGTAAGTGGATATTAACAACCTCATACTTTCGAGTAAAATGTCCATATTTTGTCGTTTTGATACAGTTTCGATTTTCTTGGCGGTTTTAACCACGGATTCTTGGTTATATACACGGCTATTGGTATCATAAGCCTGATGCGTATTAGATTAGGGAACTATAAAGACTATAAATGTATTTTTCTACAACTGCGCGTAAAACAAGATTTTACGAGCTGAATTCTCCTCGTAAAGTAGCCCATTTCTGAGGAGAATCTTCATTACGCTCGCTAACCATCTGCGCATGCGCAGTAGAATTACTTTACGCTCGCAAAGCAACTGCGCATGAGCAGTAGTTACTTTACCGCTCGCTAATCAGCTGATCATGGCTCGCCAAAAGTAGGTCAGGTGGAGTCATAACATAACCTAACAAAAGTCGACAATGTCTGATTGTACCTGTACCGGTAATTAAACAAGAGTAATTTAATAGTTCGCAGTATTTGAGGACTAAAAACTGTAGATTAACAGGTTCGTGCAGTTGTAGAAAAAATATTGTATGTAATTCGCGCGTAATGCTTCTTTATCGCTCTTGCAAAATTATCACGCTCCGCTACGCGTCGCGTGATAACTGTTTTGCGCGAGCGATAAAGTCGCGCATTACGCTCTTAATACATAAATAGCTATTATAGAACCCTATATCTATATAATTGACTGAACGTAAGTGAGGTCTAAGATTCAAGTCGACGATTTTGCATTTGTTTGTTTGTATGTATGTACGTATGTTTTTATGTTTTTATGTATGTATGTTCCGCATTTACGACTGAACACGGCAATACATTCTAATGAAATTTGACAGGGATGTTCCTGTTGAAATTGCGCGTCGATGTATATGTAAGGCTTTTCTAAAATTTCAATATTAAGGACGAAAAAAGGAAAAAAGGATTGAACCATTCTCTGATATAGGTATACTCCATAAATGATTTGATAGTATATTTATGTTGATATTACTAAAACATGTGATATCATGACATTCATAATAGAAAAACTTTCAAAAATTTCAACTTCAGATGATATACTTTCATTGAAGTCAGCTGAGATATTTCAGATTAATATTAAGGTAAGTTTTCCTTCACGCGAAATGGTCCGACGGTCGACCGCAGACTAACAACAAGAGCTGTGATTGGCTACAGCTGTTCGATTGCAGCTGACCGTTGAACCGTTTCGCATCATACATTATTACAATTATAGAGACTGATGCCCGGTTTCCCAAGCACTGTCAAATTTCTGGCAATTTCTATACTCATAACATAGGAGATTTGAGGGATCGTCAAAATCAAAGTTGCAGAACTTTCAGATTTTTACAAATCCTCGATAAACGAGCTGACATTTTCTTTAAGGTTATTTCTTTCACATCTACCATAGCTTCCTTTAATAGAAGGCCCTGCCCTAATAATATGGCAACGTCGCACTGGAGGTACAGATTTTGTAGTATAAGTAGTAATCAGACCAGCTGAAAGCATTGAATCGATTGCAAAGCGGTGTGCTGTTAATTTTGTTTTCTTAACTTTGATTTCAATTTTATTTGATAATAATCTTTATCTACGGGCGTATTGAAAAATTCCTATTTCAGTTTTACAATTGAAATCGAAATGACTACCATTTCAAAATGGAATCTTAGAACCGTGTTGTAATGAACGTTTTACCATACAGGAGGAACTTTTCGATACAGTCCAAATTCCATGATACATTCCTTGTTTCGTTTCGAAATCAGGTGATAGAAAGTAAACAGTGTTCAACTAACCTCAAAATCAAAACTGCAATTGGGATTGAGTAGCCTACCAGTATTTTTTCGTCAATATTTCAATTTACATATTTGAATATTTAACTAATTTGAATAGTCCAAAGTTTAAATAGTTTAATATACTTATAACTTTGTTAGTGAATATGTTGATAACTTTCACTTTTACAACAACACTCACGATATTGTCGCTTGTCAAATGCGTTTTGTGGTTCTGACTGATATGTTATTTTTAACATATTCAACAAGTAATAAGTTGATTATCATAACAGTTCAAGTAGTATGAAGACAAAAGAAGTTAAATAAACGACGGTATGTTGATTTTTATAATAGCATACACTTACAGATAGCTTGATACTGGTGGTCTATAGCTTGATACTGGTCTGATACTGATAACTACACTGGTTGTCATAGATAAAATAGTGTATGCAACGGTTGTATTAGGCCTTTATAGCATTCATGAGATATTTAGAGAACTCGCTTCGCTTCTGGCTCCAACTTACATCTCACCTCATGCTATAAAGGCTCCCATTATACAACCGTTGCATAAACTACTATTTTGAAAAACCTTTCGAATATAATTCAATTTGATGTCGTATTTCTGCTCCATTCCCGACATTGACAGCAATAATCTTGGAAAAAGAAATGAATTTATTCAAATTCTTACAATGTCATTTGATGTTGAGCAGCAAAACCAGTGGCTACATGCAATCCCAAGAAAGGAGTTGATTCCTTCAGAAAAATTGAATGTTTGTTAAAAAAATTCTAACAAGGATGTATTGAGTTTTGTGGAGCGAATATCAGGACAAATATGGAAATTTGATGTAATGGTAGAGATAGATAAGCCTAATTTATGAGAAGCGCTGCCCCATTCTCAAATGTTCATGATGATTGACTTTGGTTCAATAAGTAAGGGGACAGATCAGCAACCAATGTTTCAACTGGAGAATACAAAGATGTATTCCTGACTACTAAATGTCGAAAAGCTGTTCTGTGTACTTATTAACGATGAAGTTAGATAGTATCGGTTTGAATGTATAATGGGAAGAACATTGAGAGTGTAATCACTGCTAGAATAGTAGTCTATTGCATTCAAAATAATTCTAACAATGGCTAATATTGCTCTGAACAGTTATTCAAAACAGAAGAATGATTCACTGATCAAAATCTAAATAAAACACAATATTTTATATTGATAAAATATATGCACATTCAAATATACTTTGATTTTTATTATATTTATTCCAATAAGAATTATTTCTGTTTCTTATATCTATAAGTATCTATTCAAATTGTAATAGAATCTTGATTAAAATAGGTTGACAAGCATTTTCATTGGAGAAAAGTGAATCAGAATCATACAAGGTAGACCTATGCTGCAGTGGTTTCAGCGTTGTCAGATTTAAGGCCACGGCCTTCTATTAAAGGAAGCTATGCATCTACTCATCAGTACGTTGTGAGGTTATGCGTCTACCTGATAGTCAAATGAGCAAATGAATGAATTATTTTATTCTATTCTAGGTAATTATTTACAAACCGCACTTGTAGCTTTTTATGGAATTTTTTCTGGACGTATTCTGAACTACCACTACTACTGAATTATGACCGAGTTTTATTAACATATTTTATAAGAGAGAATTGGAATATATAAACAAATTATTCAATGAATGATCCAGATACCATTGATATATTGTGTAGATGGATTATCTGGAGAATATAGGCACTTGAAGTTACTTCATCCTTATTACAGGCATAACCTCCGAAGAGTTCCGAAATTTATTGAACACAGCATTTTTAGATCTAATCTGGACCTGTTCACCAAATTTCAAGATTTTCTGCCAATTGGTTCTCGAAAAATCTAAGAAAAACTCAGAAAATTAGTAAAACGCTATTGAGCGTAACCTTGGGAAGTATATCGGACATAGTTTGAAACTTGATTCAATATCTTCCAAATAAGTTTATCTATAATCTCGCTGAACCATTGAATTTACAGTAGGGATTTGTCATATCCCCACATAGCACACAAAGTATCCGATACATATTAAGTACATATCAATGTAACCCTTAAAGTATTACAAAATATGTACCTCAAACGTATCTGATACATATTATTTAAGGCAGAATTGATACGTATCTCCCAATACTATCCGATACATATCAGATACATATCCACTAAACCTACCCACAATGCATTAGTAACTGTGTCTCTGCTCGCGTGCTCTTTCTGAACTGAAATTTTCTGTTGTGAGAAGTGATGGAATGTAAGCTGATATGATTGTGGAGACAAAACCAGAATAGTACTTTTAAAAAGATGAAAATTGTTTATTTGAATGTGATATTATAATATATTACTTATTATATAAATCTGTGTTTCATTTATGAATTGATTTGAATCTGGTCCAATGCTAAGTAGGCTATTGATTGCATTCAGTATTTTGAGGTTAAGTTTATGATCTTTTTATGTCTTTTCAAATGGGATTAACTGGATTATTATGATTTTATTTCAACAATTACAAATATCAATATCATCATTTTAATAATATCTATATCATTGATCAACAAAGTATTTTGGCAATTCTTTTTTGTTAGTTACATATTAGATGTATATCCAAGACATGAGGGTGATACATATCGGATACGTATAATCAATACCTAAATAATATGTATCTCAAAACGGACATTTTCACGTATCAGATACATATCAGATACGTACTAGATACGTAAATTTACGTATCCGATACATACTGTAAGTATCGATGGAACTTATCTAATACGTATCTGATATGTTCATGTGCTATGTGGGTCAAGGCTGAAGATATGCAACCCGCAATACATCTACAATTTTGAAAATTGGTTACTGGCGTAGTATAGCCTAATCATGAACGGATTTTAAAAATATTTCAACATAGCATTTCCAGAACTTATCTGAACCTGCCCACCAAATATCAACATTTTCTACCGATTGGATGAATGAATGAATGAGTGCCATTTCGCTTTTATAGATATGGATTATGTCTTTAGTCATTTCAAAAATAAAACAAAATCGCATGCAAAAACTCGAAGTAGGCTACTGAATTATAGGTTTTCGCTATGAAGTGATAATAATTTTATTTATTTGTTCCCAATGAGAATGCGCAGATACGCTTCAGAAAAGTAAATTTTAATACTACATCAATCTTAAAAAATTTCAATCTTCGAAAAAATGTTGTGGGTGGAGGTGGTTTATTATGTACTTTGATACAGCTGAGCTTTTCAAGTTGAATTAAAGGATTGGTGTGGCATGCAATATTTATTTGCATGTATTCAATTTTGATCAAATTTTCTGCGTGTTGCAATAGCTTTGGCCATAGTGACGGACTGATGCTGACAAAAACTAGAGCGTGAATGTGGCCACTGCATTGCTGACTTCCTCGCGCCGACTTTCGGAATCGACGCGCAATCTGAATGTACCGCAAAGACATACAGTGCTTTTAGGATGCAGGGAACATGGGTGACTTCGTGAGGTCTCCCGTTCACAGAACTACTAGTATTAGATTGATTGGATCATGAAGTTTCAAAAACCCAAAATAATAGTTGATTACCTTACCATGCGGAAGGGTCAGTAGAAGTTCCATTGCAGACTCACATGAAGTTCATCAGCTGACTATCTGAAATTAAATTTTTTTGGGGGCGAACTGTGAAACGTCACAACTAGCTGGTTTTTGACTGAACCCTCCACTTGATCCCTACCATGTATTCTAGTATCCGTGATTTCTAACATAGTCACTTTCAAGAAGACCCCGGAACGAACTGGCGAACTCCTAAGTTCCTGTTGTAATGTCACTGCTATAGTCGGTCGAAACTAAGAAGACCCTAGCTCTGGCAAGATGGGAGAATAACTCAAGCTCGGTCTATATTAGTTCAAAAATTATAAATTTGATCTCAAATGGCAGGAAACAATTTGATCTACTATTAAGACCACATTTAGGCCCTATATAACTCTTGGAGAAATATTGTCCAAACTGGAGTCATTTTCCCATCTTGCCAGAGGGTCCTCTTTGATTAGATAAACTCTATAGGTCTTTTTTACATGTCTATCAACTTGCTCGTTATATAAAAAAAGATTTAAATTTGCTGGTTTTTCTCATATCAATTCTTTTTCCAATTCCTTTCTTCGCGTTACTGTACCAATACTGGATTATGCAAGAGGCATAATGCAGACCTTTCATTGAATGAAATGGATGTAGTAGGCTAAGACTAGAAAGTGGAAAATAAACGGATGAATATTTGAAACGTTCATTGTATTCAACCACTATTCATATCAAGATTGGAAAGTATTCAATGAACAACACTCATTCTGTAATTTGCGATTTCTGAATTGGCCCGTCACCTCGCAAAGCTTACGCTGAAGAATTATTCTCTCAATTTCCAATCAGATCCAGTAGCCTATCCCAAGGTTTGAAGTCCTTGTTCACCATTTCCTTTTTTTGGGCTACTTCTCTTATCTTAGTTTCCAATAAATGTAGAAAGGTGGGCTACCTTTTTTTTAATTATTTAAAAAAAATTCGCTCCGGCAGCTGGCGGTCGGAAAGAGTGCATTTCAAATGCAATTCTGGCTAAAATCATATGACTCAATGAGCTATTCAGGGTATGAATTCAAAGGTGCCGTTTTCGAAAAACACAATTTTCGGCATATTATTCGCCATTTTCTCCGCCATTTTTTATTTGATTTTTTTCATTGATGGCTCAAATTGTAGGGCATAATAAGGGTATTATACACACCAATTTTCAAAACAATCAAGTTATTGGTCGATTTGTAGTGATTTTTTAAAATTTTCATATCTTGATATTCATATTATTTCATATCTTCACCCCCTTCCCTTGGACCAATTTGGCTGGTTAACGAACTTGACCGAGATATTGACACTAATGATTTTTGTGCAAAATTTGGTCGCTCTCTGACAAGCCCTTCGGGAGTTATTGTGTTAACAGGAATCTGTACATATACAAATATATATATAAATATATAGCACAACACAGAGTCACTTTAAAATAATTGCGATAATATATACAGATGACAATTACACTTAGAATAAGAAAAAACATCTAGAAATTAGACTTAACTTACAGTTTTGAGCCAGGGATATTTCGGCTGCAAGCCTTCTTCAACCCAGACTGGTGAAGATGTAGAATTGTTGCCATGTGGTTGTTTGAATTCAGCCGTTACAGGTTGAGTGGGAGGGGGAAACAGGAAGTTGGAGGAGTACAAATTGCAGGGTAGCCGAGTTGGGGATTATTGGGGATTATGCGATGAAAGGGAATTGAAGAATTGAAGTAAATTAATGGAGTTTAAATAAAAAGAGAGAGAGATATGAATTCGAACGGACATCAGATTCGTGTTCTAGGGGCTCGGAAACGTGTAAAAAATATATCACATCATAAATTTCGATTGTCAAGGCAAGACAATGCATTTTCTCGAATGAAATGCACTAAAAGAGTTCTGATATCTACATTTATTGAAACCTTTGTTCACTGTATAACTCATGGCAACGTCTTCCTGAAATAAAACCTTCTTTACTCTGTAACGCAAGCTTCATACAGTAATATAGTAGTTATACAGTAGTGATACTGCTTTTCGGGAAGTGGGTGAAAATTGCGTTACAAAATTCGTACTTTCCCGACATAAAAGACACAAAGCATCAAGTTTAATAATAAAACGTTGTAATAAAAAGAATGATAGAACTCCATCTTCCTCTAACTCGATTTCCGGCATTGTCAAATGAGGTAACCCCACGTTGAGTATATTTTGTGCTTCCTTCATGTAGGCTACGATTGCGTAATAATTGTGGACTTATGTATCACTACTGCGTCCAGAAATAAAAAAAAAATTTTATTAATCGAGGATGACAAACCCTATTTGAGCAGAAATTTGTTGGAAATTTGAGTGATCTCAGTTCTTAATTCTTCATATCAATAAATCAATGTACAGGGTGGGGCAGGGAAGTATTCCTAGTTTTGAGATGGCACTGTGAGTTGTAGAGGTATACTATAGAATAGTGGTATTGAATGAAGATGTGACTTAAAAGGTTTCATTTGGTACCCCTATAAGTCGTGGACATGGCTTGGCATGGTTGACTGAGCAACGCGCTTTTGCCGTCGAGGCGTATTTTTAGCAAAATCAGTCTCTTGTTGCAGTGCAGCGTGCGATGCGAACTCGCTACCGGTCGGATCCCTTGTCTCAAAGCTGTTCCTGACCTTAAATCCATCTTTTTGTTGGTAAATAACGCATATCCTTTTTATTCACCGCTCCAGAAATGTGAAAGTGCGCCTCGTCACTAAACAAAACCTGAGCATCGTGAGTGATTGAAGTTTTCCATACCTGCATTTGTTGCTATTAGTCCCGTTGGTTTAGTTTTGGACAACTACCATATTTCCATGGATTAGGCCTGGCCTATGCTGGGACGCACGTGTGCACAAGCACGCAAGCCAGCCAATCACAGCTCTTGTCTTGTCCTCAACAAGAGCTGTGATTGGCTGGCTAGCCTGCGTGTGCACACGTGCGTCCCAGCATACGCCAGGCCTTAAAGTGAAGTTACCCATAAAGGATACGACGCACAGTGTGACTAGACACCACCAGTGCGGATGCATGCTTACTATACGAGCTGAATGCTGAGGAGACTGCTAGGTTAAACTTCTGACACGGCTAATGTTTTCAGGAGTCCGGGCGGTCCTTTGAGAACAAAATATCTCTTGCAATACAGTAACACATTCACGGAAGTTATTCACTCTCAACAAAGTGGATTTTCTTCACAGCTTTGTGACTAGGGGTTCGATAACGAGTTCGCATCGCACTCTGCAGTTCAATAGCATAACAATAATATGCCTCGGTGACAAAAGCGCGCTGCATAGCCGACCAAGCCATATGTACAATATATATGACTACCAAATAAAACCTTTGTATTTTCTGCGTAATTTTAAGCCCATTTCCACTCTTCCAGCATGCCCCCACTACTCACAATGTCATCTCAGAACTGGGGATACTTCCCTGCCCCACCTTGTATAAAGTTCTCTCTCCTGAAAAAGTAGACTTTAATGTACCGTACTGTATTTTAAAAATTTCTCTTAATGAGATTTCATAATAATTATTGTTTTATTTTTTTCATAGATGGCTTTGTAATGTTTGAAAGGACGAATCATTACTCAGATCAGTGAGTATATTAATTTCCAAAACTAATATTGTTCTTTCAATATCAATACAAGTTGGGGCAGTCAAACGGCACTATTTCAGGTGATAAGATAAAACACACAGAAAATGCCGTTTGACATTTGCCCCACCCTATACAATAAAAGAATAGTAACATATTCGGTACGGTATTTAGGGTTGGGAAGAATATCCTAGACTTTCAAGGGACAAGGAAAACTTGTTAGTCTATAAGGAGAATTCTAGTATTCAGAGATTTGTTATGTGAAGGCTTTGTTTTTTGTTTTTGTTCAAATTAGCAATTTCTGTCAATTATTATAGATTCTGATCGGATTTCTTCTCACATCAATAATGTTGTTTAAGGTTGTCCATAATGTTCTATGTAGTCAATAATGTTTTTCATTGAAGCACAGATAGGGTAAAATACATTAAAAAAACCAGATTCACCTTCTCTGTGATATACATGATACATGAAGCCCGATATAACTTACATGGATGCTTGACGCATGTATGTTCTAACTTAGATTTTCTAGAAACTTCAGATAATAGAGTTCTTATAGTCTTTCTCTGATTCTATAAACCGCTGTTTTCTCTTCTGCACTCTGGACCAGTGAGTACTTTTTGAGTACCAAATATTAGTTCTTCTTTACAGAATGTCTGACACATAGATTGTTTTTTTTTTTCAGTAAGCAGATAAGCAAAGAGTACAAGAAGGAATTGAGTGTAAAATTTCAAATCTGGTAGATGAATAACGTGATTTGTCGGTTCAAAATCGTAATATGTCATGATTTCGATTGACCAAGTTTATCATTCTAGCACTGAAAGAAATCGAGAATAGTTCAATGAACCTGAATATAAAATACTGTACATTATATTATTCTGATTGAATACTACTTGCTAAAATAGGTATTAAAATGGAATATATTAATAAGTAATCTTTCAACCAAACTAACTATGATAGAGAAAATAAGATTCATTTCAAGTTCAACTCAAATACCCTGCAATTTCAGTAACCTCCTCTGAGAGATTGGCTGCATGGTATTCAGAGGGGTTCTGCGCCCTCACTTGGTTGTGATGACTGGCTTATGATTGAGAGGATCAACGTGCTAACCTCACGTTACCTCTATCCTGATTGATGATTATTCGCTTGCTCTATGGTCTGTCCGGGAGGAGAGGGCATCCTGGCACGGTGAGACGGGATGGCTTCGGCTCGATCGTTGTTGGCTCGGGGACAGTGGGTTCTGTTTGAGAATTTATGTCTTTTGGGCCGTTTTTTGGGTCTTTTTCAACTGTCTTAAATAACATTTGTTCGAAATTCAGCCAGCAGATGGCAGTAGCAATATAGGGTGACTTGTTTCGACTTCTATTGGACACGCCTCTAAGCTCCGCCTACGATCAAAATGACCGAAAACACCGATTAGGAAACATTCCAAATTCAACCAATAGATGAAAGCAATTGACGGGTGATGTTTCAGATTTGACTTGGACACGCCTTCATGTCCCACCTGTTCTTTTATTATTGGTTGACAGTGTTTCGTGAGTTCTGTCTTGGAAAATGGCTGCTAGCAAGAAAATGATGGATGATGAATCATACACAAAAAATTACTTTGATTTACTATTGACGATCTTGTGCTTATGCCAGTGCCGCATTTAGCATTTCAGTGCCTCTAGGCCTACAGACAAAAAAGCGCCCCTTTTAATTTATTTTTTTTAAATCTTCCCGTTTCACTGCCGGACCCTGTACAATATTTCTCTCATAACTGTTTTAGATTGAAGAAATAGGCCTATATATAGGCTAACAACTTAGTAAAACATAGGCTACTAATATTATTCTTATTTCAACCCTAGAATAATACAACTCACGTTTCTGATGGACAACATGCACAAAGTATGTAAATAATAAAATAATAATTACATTACGTTAAGATTTATAATGTAAATCTATACTTAATAAACAATCATATTTTAGAGCTTTATCAGAAAGCTCGGTCTAACAAAGTCCAACTTTTCTGCAAAAACATGCAGTGATAAGTAGTTCGTAAAATTCGTATTTTATAGAAATTTTCTTCTTTGCTTGGATTCTACAAAAGTTCTCGTTATTTCTCGGAAGTCAATGTTTTCAGTAAGTTCAGACTCAATTGCCATTGAGTCGAGTCAGCGTACATGTGTGATAACTATGAATCTTATTCCATAACACTGTGATTGTTGGTCGCTACATTCTTATTGTTGGATATTTAAAGATTAGTTTGTATATTTTCTTTTGAAGATTAAATTTTAAACTAATGTTATTTAAAGTAATTGATGAATTAAAAGCCCATTATCAATGTGAATATTATTTTATTCGGGCTGAGTCCCGAAACATGTCTGTAGAATAATAATTCTAAAGTATTTTAAAAAGGGTATTTGATTATTCATTTAATTTATCAATTTCTTTTGAAGATGAATAAATATTTGCTGCTAGCTGCACAAAAAGTTTTCGATCGCTTTTCCGCTCGTGTGCGCTTCTTAAAATTTTGCGCCCTCCAAAATTTTGCGCCCTAGGCCTGGGCCTAGTGAGCCTAGTGGGAAATGCGGTACTGGCTCTTGCTAATATGATATAAGTTACATTTATGTATTTAGGCTGATAAGATTCTATCAAGTTAGTATTATTTGAAGAGTTTATTTATAGAATTTAGACTCAGTTTTAATTTTATTGTGTAACTTCAACAGTTTTATGCTGTATGAAATGAGATGAAAAATGATTTTGTCCTCCCCTCTTATACTCAGTAATTTAATTCTTCATACCATGATATAATGGAGTAGAACTTAAACTATTCATGATCTAATACCGAGTATTCAAAGAAAAGTTTGAAAAATTACAATTCGGTGAAAATAATAGTATTAAAGGACTATTATATGAAGGAGGTTATCGGAAACTGGCTTGTGATTGGTCAACAGAATATAAGGTGGTTATCAGCCAACTATAGAAAATAAATTTAAGAAGGGCTTGCTTCATACATTGATCGTGGTTTTTCAATTGATCAATTTATTATGATGAATGAATTCATGCAGAGAAAATAATTTCTTGTCAATTTAAGTTGTTTGTAAAATAAGTTTTTCATCAAATATTGGTAAAATTATTCTAATAGCCCAATTGAAATTTCTAAATTTCCAGTTTTGCATCAGCCGCCGCGGCGCCCCCTTGGCCACGGCGCCCTGTTCGGTTGCACACCCCATGCGAGGGCCATGCATGTTCATAGTATATTACATACATAGTTCCACATCTATTATCTATATCATATAATTCCTATAAATCATAGTATAGTAACCTCTAGCGGGTCTAGCCTAAAAAGCCCAACCCTCACCTTTTTGACAAGTTTCACTCTAACTGTGTTTTGTTTGTTTCATGAATGGTGGTTCAGAGAGGCAAAGAGGGAATTTGGCTACGACCTGACCAATGGCCTAATACATTTTAGAAGTCTAAACACGGCAACCGGGCCTGTCGTGGAAGTAGGCTCCAGATGGACCAAGCAGTATGATACCAATGTTGGAGATGTTGTGTGAGTTATAAAAAAGTCCCCTTTTCTCAGAAATAACATATACGTACGTTTTGGCTGATGCCAAAATGTTAGGCGGTTTCGTCTGATTCTTTTACGGTTCATCAGCTAATGCACTTTGTCATTTGTCTTTTGGAATTTAGTTATAAACCTGGATGATGTTCTTGAAACCAAAACAGACAATAGATGCTTGGCATGAGCTGTTCCATCATGTACAAGAAACAGATGAAACAGTCTAGCTTTTTGAAGTTAACTTTACAGAGAGTGTATCATCAGAGAGTTTTAATTGGTGTGAAGTTTGTGTGCATTAGAGTGGATCTATTTATAAAAAAGTTGGTTGTGATCGTCAGATCGACTCTGTTCCAGTCAATCGTCATACTTTTGCCAAATTTTTGAATTCTGATGCTAGAATACTTAAAAAGCCATACTTGAAGCCATACTCAAAAAGAATACATAAAGCCATCAACTTATTTTTCCCACCACACATCGTTAAAAAACCAAGGTCAACCAATTATTAGGAAACCACCACTCATTTCTCCCAGCGGTGTTGTCGCTTCATACTCAGAGGTAGTGGTTAGTCAGGTAGTGTGTGAGAGAGATAGATAGATAAATGCCTTTATTTACATTTTGTAAATACTTCACAAGAGTTTTGTGGGCGAAGTTGAGGCATGCAAGTCCCCTTTTCCACTTAACCCACGCAAAAATATGCGTGGATGTTATATGTAGAGAAGGAGTGATGTTATGTTTGAATGGTAGGTAATCATTGAATTGTTTACTATGTTAATATATATTAACATAATATTATATATTATATAGGGGCAATATATATTATACAGTCTATTGTATAGATAATGTATCATAGTGTGGCCATTGTTGTGGAGCGGTCCTCAACAGTTTGTTGAGATCAAATTTCTTCCTGCCAGCAGCCATATTTTTGCCAAGCTTTGCCAGCAAAGTGGAGTTATGGCAGCCTATAGCATGATATGAATGATCTACTCGAACTCTCTTTTTTCTACAATACTCGTAATAATACGGGCTTTCCAAAGTCGTATAGATGCATAGCGGTTTGCATATCTTGCGCACTGATCCAATCAATATCTATAAATATACTGTATATATATTATGAAAGCAAAATGGTACCACTGACGGCTTGTGCCCATGAAACAGGTGCCCGTATCTTTCACTGTATAGCACTTCACCTGTTTTGTGGGCACGAGCTGCCAGTGATACGGCACTCGTCTGATTAAAAATTACTAAACTGAGGATATGAGTTTTTATTGAATCTAGAAATTCAAAGCTTTGATTATTTTCTTAATAATATATAGATGCAACATAAGAGATAAAGACAAAGTGGAATACAAAAAAGAGTACCATCTGAAAATAACAACCACAAAAAAGTTGTCTGACAATACTTTAGAAAAGACTGTGATGACTGGGGTCGAGTTAGACAAGACATTCAGTGTCGACAGAACCGATGCTTATCTATGTAAAACTACGAATAAGGTAAGTCAAAAGATATACAGTACTGTGAAATAGCAATTTCCATTTCCCAGTAAATAATCAATATTCAAGCATTATCTTAATAACCATTGAGGTGACTATCTTCCTCTATCTAAGGAGTAAGGATCAAAATGTTCTTGCCAACGATATATTAAATAGTCTGTCCAAGCAAAGAGGACCCTCTGGCAAGATGAGAAAATGGCTCTAGCTCGGTCAATATTGGTTCAAAAATAATCTATTTTATCTCAAACTGTAGGAAACAGTTTTACGACCACATTTAGAATTCTTGAACAAATATTGATCGAGCTGGACCAGTCATTTTCCCATCTTGCCAGAAGGTCTTCTTTGCTGGGACACACTATACCGAGTACCGTACTACTATTTTCATTATGACAAGTGTTGTAGCGTCAGATTCACTTTCCTGGCGACAAAAATTGTGATTGAATTGTTTGTGATTGAAACTGGATGACATTTTGTGACATGATTGGTATGTAAAAAAGCCATCATAGTTCTGTCATCAAACTCCACCCCTCGGATTTGTTTGTGATTAAGTTGAGTATAAATAAAAAATGAAATCTTCAAGAATAACTTTCACAGGGTTAATAAACTAAAGCACAACATTGAGGATGGAATTTTCCACAAAAGTGATACCATTGAGATTGAATACAATAAGTAGCCTTTCACTTGTTTTAGGCCATATAAAAGTTCAAAGTCTCTTCAGGAATGAAATTTTTGAGAAAAAAATATAATTTCAAAAACGCGTTAACTTTTTAGTGTTATTCACTTACAAGATGCTTTTTTTTCAACAATAGGCTTAAATGTTGAAAATTTCCCTTCTCTGCTAAAATATACGTTTTTTCAAAATTCCTACCTAATGGTAGTCTGTCCAAGCAAAGAAGACCCTCTGGCACGATGGGAAACGACTCCAGCTTGGTCAATATTTGTTCAAGAATTATAAATTTGGTTTTAATAGTGGAAAAAATTGTTTCCTACAATTTGAGATCAAATTGATAAGTTTTGAACCAATATTGACCGAGCTTGAGTCATTTTCCCACCTTGCCAGAGAGTCTTCTTTGCTTGGACAGACTTTAATCAGGCCTCCACTAATGTGGGGTATTTTGATCTTCTGTTCTGTGCTTTAGTTGGTTGATCCTGTCAGAATAATTATTCACGAAGGAGAATATGCAAAATTTTGCATATTATATCCCTTAAATAAATTCAAGAGAATAGATTTAGTGATTTGATTGAGGCATCTAGAATCGGGGAATTAGATACCATCAGTTTCTTGAAACTCATTGACGTGGATTAAATCTAATAAGATAAGACGGTACTTATACTTTATTAGATACCAAAAATGTCACAAAGTGTCATCAGTTATCAACATGATGAACACTTTCGCCGTCGGGAACGAAATTTTCAGCTTCAATAAATTTTTGAAGTTAAGGCGGGTTTATACGATACCAATTGACAAGACATATTGTCTTCTGAAATTTACAGCTGATGTAAAATATAGTCTGTTCAAGCAAAGAAGGTCCTCTGGCAAGATGGGAAATGACTTCAGCTTAGTCAATATTTGTTCAAGAATTATAATGTGGTCTTAATAGTAGATCGAATTGTTTCGTACAATTTGAGATTAAATTGATAATTTTTGAACCAAAATTGACCATAACTTTCCCCTTATGTCAGAGGGTATTTTTCGCTAGGACAGACTTCTATTGAATCTTTTGATTTTGAAATCATCATCTTAAGGAAAACTCTAATAAATTGACAACATCAGCTGTTCTAGCCCAGTTCTAGCATCAGTTCTCTTATGTTATGACGATTGTCCCGCCAAAAGGCATCGTATAAACTAGGCATTTATGTCACATTACGTATGTGGATCATTTGATATATTGATGCATTGAATACAGGTGGACAATGTGGCATTTATCAAAGTAATCAATAAATTGGAGACTAAAATAGATTTGTCGGCCATTTTATACCAGGATGGTATTACTATATGGAAATCACCCACCAGTCCAGGAAAGTACATCATACGAGAAGTAAAGTTTGTCGATGCAGATAAACCAGAAATAATCTACAAGTACGGTAAGGAATTGTATAGAGTACATCCCGATACCGATTCTGAATTTGAGTCAGATGTCCCTATCAGGTGGGAGGTATGGTCTGTACAAGCAAAGAAGACCCCCTGACAAGATGGGAAAATGTCTCCAGCTTGGTCAATCCATTTTCTAGAATTATAAACAAAGTCTTAATCTTGTAGATCAAATTGTCGTTCTGCGTATAACGGCTCTTAACGTATATAGTCTCTAAATATAATCTCGTATAGTCTTGAGACTGTAATATTAAATTTTTTATTAATCCTGCCAGAGAGTTTTCCCGGACATGACACCTTATGCAATCTATTTTTATGGGGGGGGTGGCGTAGCTGAGTGGTTAGGCGCTGGCGTTGCAACCCAAAGGTCCCGGGTTCAAACCCAGGTCAGACCAGGAATTTTTCCCAGGCCACTTTCCCGTGTTTCGGATGGACCCGTTAAGCCGTCGGTCCCGGCTGCCTAAAAACGGTCGTTAAGTCATGTCAGAGGCCCTGAAATTGATCAGGAGCGACCTGAAAGGATTGGTCGTATCAAGGCGGAAGATATGCAACCCGCAATACATCTACAATTTTGAAAATCTTGATCTTTGATTACCGGCACAATCTTGAACGGATTTCAAAAATATTTCAACATAAAATTTCTAGACCTTATCTGAACCTACCTACCAAATATCAACATTTTCTACCGATTGGTTCTCGAAAAAATTGAGTAAACGCCGAAAAACTATAGAAAAGCTTGAATATTTGGCGTATCCTTGAAAAGTTCCTATAATCCGTTCTTAGCGCGCGTCTAAACGTCCAACTGAACATGCCTGCCAAATTTGAACGCATTCGGTTCAGTGGATTTTTAGTTCTGGTGATGAATGAATGAATGAATCAGTCAGTGCCATTTCGCTTATATAGATATAGATAAAGTTCCGCATACTTGCTCACGAATGACAAATAGGTGGGAAGACTAAAATTCGACGTTGTTCAGTTCAAAACTTCTAGTACCGTGTACATGCGCTAATATTTTCAGTGTAAAATATGATATGTTATTCATTTGAACTGGCTCCCCCACCACTATTTTAGTTTCTAATAACCTACTTTTTATAACCTTGGATCCATATTATTTTGATTCTTATTAACATAAAGATTCATATTAACATCTTATCATATATTGATTCTTATTTGTTATCATATAAAATAGTGTAGTATAGTGATTGTACGAAGACATAATAATTTCAAATTTTAAAACTTTGGAATTTTCAATAAGAGGATAATTTATGAATATGGGTCATGAATATTTCAGCTTGCTGTCCAGTAATTCAAAGTCTATGAAAAATATACGATTCTTTAAAGCTTATCTGAAGGACTTTCTGTGAGATTGTCTTTAAATTCCTTTTAGGAATTTGTTGAGGAGTTTTTGTTTTGTTTTTATGAGATTGAAGCCCACATGAGCATAAAGGCTTGTGCGTGGGTAGCCCAATGACATTAAAGATAGATGACGACTACTTTTTAAGTAGTCGGGACCGACGGCTTATGAGGACTGTTATTAGGCAAGTGAGGACGGTTGTCCGTCCGAAAGACGGAGTAACCACACAGCATGTGATTTACACGTGGAAAGACGGTGTCGTATTTATGTGATGGTGCTGTGGTCAAAGAATTTTGCCCGGTTGAGAGTTGAGACTCGAATCAGAGACCAATTGGCACTGGCGGCTCGTGCCCACGAAACAGGTGAATTGCTGTATAGTAGAAGATACGCGCACTTCATCTGTTTCGTGGGCACGAGCCGCCAGTGCTAATTGGTTATCACTCCTCCAACGAGTCCCCAATCGAGCCATCTCATGTGAATTTTGCTTAGTGTGTTGATTTGTTCTTTCAATTTTCTTTGTTCAATATGTGACAATATTCAATGTACAGGTTCATTTTATGAATAATTGAGTACATAATTTGTAGATTTTAAATTTTTGTGAGACACGGCCCTGGTATTTCAACAAAATGTGTAATTTTTAGTTGACAGATAACCAACCCTCAATTATTGTTTTACAGCTCTTAATTCGTTAGAGTTTTCTTAGAATTTGATCTTGATTCCATAATTATTTTATTTTTACTAATGTCTGCTCTCTTCATTTTTATAGAGAAACACGTGAAAAACTCATTTGAGAAGAAAACAGACAGGTTCAATGAGGGTTCATCTGTAGAAGAGGAGAGGTAAATTATTTTCTATTCCAAAATAAGTTTTTTTTGTTCCTCCCTACTTTTCGTTCTCGGTGAACAGATGATAGTCTGTAGAGCAACGGTCACATCAAGGTGAACAGAAGCGAGCGAGCACTTGAGTGGGTGAAGACATTCTGGCAAGATAGAAAAACTACTCCAGCTCGGTCAATATTGGTTCGAAAATTATAAATTTGTTTTTAAATTGTAGATCAGAATGTTTCCTACAATTTGAAAACAAATTTATAGCTTTTGAGCCAATATTAACCGAGGTGGAATCATTTCCCCATCTTGCAAGAATTTCTTCTTTGCTTGGACAGACTATAGCTGTTGGCCATTAATTTGCTCAATTATTTTGTTGAATCAGAACAGTGCAGCCAAATTCTCTAATCACTCACCTATCTTGTGAGTATCTCACAAAAAACTATTGAATTACTTACACAAGTACAGTATTATAATGATACAAGTATTATGACTAGGGTGCTATGAGTGCTTCAAAAATTGATCAAATTTGCATTGATGTTATCGTTATGGGCCGATGACAATAATATTATTTATTCTTTCTTTACAATTGCGACTTGGTTTCCAAGTATTTCAAGCAAAGGATGAATGAGTGATGATGAATGATGATGATGAAGGCTTAAGATGTAGGTTATATGTCTATCCACAATGTCCACTTTCACTATACTGCCCACTATATATGACCGACTGTTACTGCCCAGTGCCCACTCTTAAAAGGTACCTAATAGAGTGGCCTTTTATGAAGCGCACCATAGATTATGCTATCACCGGCGGGTATAATTTTCCAAACTTTTCAATATGTTTAGTGAAACACTTCGAAATCTGTAAAATCTTCACATAAATTTTCTCAACTGTTTTTGTACTGTAAATACCAGTATTTACACGTCTGGCAAGATGAGAAAATCACTCCAGCTCGACCAATAATAGTTCAAAAATTTTTAATTCGGTCTTAAATTGTAGAGAATAATGTTTCCTACATTTTGAGATCGAATTTATCATTTTGAGCCAATATATATTGACCTACAAAGTTCTTGGACTTTAACCCCTCTTCAAAGTTTCTGACTTGAATGTAGAAATTCCTCATCGGAAATTTTAAACCCATTTAACTACACACCACTACAAATTCAAGTTTGTCATAGTTGACATTCACAAGAAATTGATCCAATTACCTACTTTGGATTCAATAAAACCAATATTCTCCAAAATTATCATTTTTCTGTTGAAAGTGAAACAAAGATCACAATATATCCGATGAACAAATATCACGCCTTGAAATCTTCTATGAGTGGCTTAAATCTTTTCAATCACTGACAGAACACAAGCCAAGCCCATAAAAAATTTTTGATAAATTCTTCAAAAAATTAAAAAGCTGGCGTTTCCCAGATTTCCACAGCATATCTGTGACCTGAAAAGTAACAGCTGTAGCACGATGACCTTACTTGCCATTGGCTAAGGCGCTATAGAAGTGTGTCTCTGAAAGAGCCCTACAATTGGCTACAGCCGCCTGCGATGTCAGAATGGGGGAGGAGCTTAGGTCTAAACACCCCGTGAACGTAGTATAGCTGGATTCATTTTTCCATCTTGCCAGAATATCTTTTTTCTCGACCAGACAATCAAATCCATTGTTTTTTTAGAGCACCAGAGGATTACACAGATGAAGAAAAGAGACGTGATTGGTACAAGGATCGCGAAACCTGGTCGAAGGGGGGTAAGAGCGGTAGAGAGCCGCTGGAAAACTTTCCTTACTCGCCAGGAATCAAGACAAAGATGGTACAACAGTCTACAGGCTACAACATCAGAGTGGGCTCCCATTGGCAGAAAGAAATGGGCAGCCGAAAAAAAACATTCCGGTTAGTTAAAAAGTCTATCGCCATACAAATAAAAAAAAATTATAATTATTAATCAACATACGAGTATTAATAATAGAATTCATTATGTCTTTCATTCGAATCAGCTGATGATTTCAACTGTGATCAGTCAATAAAAGAGAAATTAAATCTCTTCATATTCACTGTTATAGTCTATCCAAGCAAAAAAGACATTCCTTCAAAATGGCGGAGGGAAGCGAGAGTGTAAGTAAGCATGCGCAAATCTGAAAATTTTAGTGTAAAATCATTTCAGCCAACCTACCGTGATTGCACTATCTACGGTTCAGGGAGGCTGAATCAACAAAGCGAAACATTGCAACTGTCAATAGTCAATATTATTTTCTAGTCCGTGCCATGAACTACATAATAATCTACAGTACTGTATATAAAGTTGTCCTGTGTGGGATATATATATATATTTTTTTTTAAATTCATAAATCTTTTGTATTTTTACTCCAAAGATGACAACTTTTTATATAGGTTCTTGTAGCCCAAACGTCTTGATTTACCAATAGGAATGTAGACATTAATGTTTATAAATTAAATTACAAAATTTTCCATCGCCAGAGAGCAGAGACCAAAGCACAGAAGCACATAATAATAATAATAATAATATACACATAGAAATATTGTGTTTTGAATTATAACTACCAAAATATCAACTTCACAACTACTAAAAAAAATGTTTTGTTCAAAAAAAATATTGATTTCACAAATGCAATACATTCTTCATAAGGAATAATATATTTTGTATCCTATAAAATATATTTCTTAATATTCTGTTTGTGACAGATGGTGAGAGGTAAAAATTTTTATTTTGACTGCTGGAAATTAGTAGTCATCTTGAAGGAATGTGTTCTTTACTTGGATAAATTATATATAGAATTTATACCGTACGTGAATTGATCATACGGGGCAAGCATAGCACAGTCCAATATTGTAGCCTACACAGTGGTGAAGTCGAACGGCCTATTTTTAGTAGGCTATGAGAAAAATATTCACGAAATTATTTTCAAGTCATATATATTCCAACAAATCGAAAGAGCACAACTGAAAATTTTGGCAGAAAGAAAAATTCTTACTTTTTGAATTTCACTCCAGTAAAATGGCTATTATCATTTTGTAAGTCTTCAACTGAAATTCTCATTAACAAACCTCTGGTGCTATTGCACGAATTATTGTGTTATCCGCATTTTTAGTACTGTATTGTTATCAGGCTTATAAGGACGCGAGATTTGATTGGGTGATCGAGTAGGCCACTGGATTAGGGCCTCATTCCTACTGATCGAGCATTTAGGAGAAATATTTCTCATAAGGTGAACTGTTACTCTAAACGTACGGCTTGTTGCTTTATTTTGTTGAAAATGATTGATTTTATTTGTCGCAAAGTTCATGAATGAGAAATTTGTCCAGCTTTGAACATACTAGCGATCTGTGTAACCTGTAACTGTAGTAACTGCGAGGTCATCCCCAATGGACCAATTATTATTCCATTCAAAGACATCGCATACAGTCTGCCAAAGCAAAGAAGACGTCTCTGGCAAGATGAGAAAATGACTTCAGCTTGGTCAACATTGGTTCAAAAATAATTAGAAATCTGGTCTCAATTGTAGGAAACATTCTGATCTACAATTTGAAACCAAATCATAAATTAATTTTTTAACCAATATTGACCGAACTGTATCGAGTCATTTTCTCATCTTGCCAGAGGGTCTTCTTTGCTTGAACAGCAGACTATACCAGACTGTCACTTGGGCCGAATGGAGTAACAACAATAAAAAACAATTAACTCAAATTTAATATCGCGGACTAAATTTTTGGTCCCATATTTGAGAAGAACTTTCAATTTTTTGTCATCTTTGCTATCGCCTACACTTAATTAGGTATCTATTTATGAAAATATGAGACTGTTTTCAAACATTTCACTCACTCTGTTTAATTTGGGAATATAATATAATGCATTTCTCAGTTTCCATCACATTCTTGTCTTGACAGATGTTCTAAAGAAACGGCAAGTCATGATGAATCGATACTCCTCACGAAAATTATTGTTATACAAGACTATGACGATTATATATTGGACAAGGACACAATGGACGATTTCTTCAGCATTGAAAGCCAGGAGGTTCTGAAGTGCTCGAAGGATAGTGTGAGTAAATTTACAACTATCCAATTCTATTTTCTATTCTAAATTATTATCACTCTGGTACTGCCTGATGACATTACTCAATAAACTCCTTGTTTACAATCTTATCATAGTATAGTAAAGGGTTTTTTCATGTTAAAGTGGTTTCGTCTGTGTATTGTGCGTTCCAATCACCAGCAAGTAACTAGCCAGAAATTTGACAAGGTGACTCTGGAGTATAATCGCAACTCTATTCTGCAGTCAGCTGGTTTGGAACAGACTATTTGCAGACTACATTAGCCGTTGGAACGCACGAATCCGCCTTTATTTCTGACATCAGCTCCATCTGTACGCAGTAGTTCTGAATTGTGCTACATCTCATTCATAATCATTACAGACTATACATAGGCCCAGGGGCCTTGCGTGGTATTTCAGCGCCCTGTGAGAAATTTCTGCAGGTGCCCCCTCACCATAATCAGACGTATGTAAAATGTAATCCAACATAATATAATATATTCCAAGTCGTACGTGATTCAAGCTGCCTTTATTTTTCACAGTCTACTCATTTGTAATAGCAATGTTGCATGTGGTGCGGCAAAAAGGATTAAAGGGAAATGCTTATTGTATCCCAACTTATTGGTTCCTATGTTCATGTATTGAATACGTGAGAAGCAAAAGCCCACAGGAGTTAATAGGCCTACAAAAAAACTAAAGGCTATCCACATTGAGCAAAACTGTCAAATTGTACCATACTTCATCAAAATATTAAAATTTAGTTTATTGGTTAATTTATTAGTTTGCTTGAAAGCACAAAAGGAAGGAAATAATTAATTTTTCACGGAAAAATATTGGGAACAGAGGCGAGGCGTCCGGTCATCTTTGGATTCGCCGATGACTAGACAGAAATTGATATATAATGTGTAGGAATTATCAAGTTGGAAATATTAAAAATAAATACAAAGAAGTGAAGAAATCAAAGCTTTTTCCAAGCGCGCCAAGTTCGAATAGAGTGAACTACTCCATCATCAGTTCCATTCGTTCAAAATTCTCAACAGTGAGCGATTCCATTTTAGCGTTCGTTACCACCACTCTTCTGCATCCACTCTCCCACTCCCTCCCGCAAATGATGGACGGAGTATACGGACAAAACATCGCTATTTTCTGCGATTCCACCGTCTCTAACAACAAATTCTCTGCACTCTGCACTCCGTACAGTTTTGCAAACTTAAATCATATGATGTTTATTATATTGTACTATTATTTGGCCTCTTGTACAATGAATGATATGATAAATAACTATGGTTAACTAAGATAAGGAATAATTTTTCATTAAATAAATAAATCAATATCATTCGCCTAGGTAATCATCAAATTATATTTGGTTTCTCGGAGTTCTATTTCAATTCTTAATTTCTATTTCAATTAGCATATTGATTTGAATAACACCGTATCTAATTTATCCAATTATTTATTAATTTCCAACAGTTTTTTGAATTCTTCATCTTGTATTATCTTTAGTAATTGGACTAATGATTGGCATTATTCGATGCCAATTCGATGACAATTAATGATTGACAAATTCGATGATTTGGCATCGAATTTAGATATAACAGTTGAAGCATCTTGAGGACTACTCATAACAACCTTAAGTGGCCTAGTATTTCCCTGTATCTTGTTACCAACTCGAAAAGTCTTGACACCCTCTGATGAGAAAGATGGAAAAGGAGAAGAAAAGATTTTCTCTACACGATCCAAATCATGTTGCCTTCTCACAGCTACATCTATTGTTTGAAAAAACTCCATGTTTATTTATGTTTATTTATTTATTTATTTATTTACAAAAGTACATACAGGCATGGAAACAACAGGCTTTGGTAGCCCAAAACTGTTTCCGATTCAGTATTACAAATTTAAAGTGATAATAATATATAGGTAAAAGTAATAATAAAATTATGCTATGTTTATAATTATTTTTGAACTATCATCTAGAGACAGGTCCAACGAATCATGCGTCACCGACCACGTAGGCGCCAACCCTACCCCGACACGCGCGCACAATCGAATCAACCGACCCACCAAAGATATCCAGACCAACACAGCTCACATTGAATAGGCGCTGCATTCTTTTAATTGGTTCATAATAACCATAGTCTGTTCTGCAGAAGGCAACTATAAATGTATGATAAGATCTAGCATTCAAACGGGGAACATGAAAATTAATCAATAATAGGAGGGGAGGACTGTCTACTGCACCATTCACCAACTTACATAGAAAAGTAATGCCATGCATATCCCTTCTAGAAGTCAGCGAATGTAATTGAAATTGATCTCTTAGACCAGTTACAGAAAAATCAAATGGACATACAGTTTTGAATTTAATCTACACTTGTGAGATGT
Organism: Sogatella furcifera; assembly: GCA_017141385.1. Lineage (NCBI taxonomy): Eukaryota > Metazoa > Arthropoda > Insecta > Hemiptera > Delphacidae > Sogatella > Sogatella furcifera. The sequence continues at coordinate 2,791,352 of CM029553.1, read as the reverse complement.
GTAGTGATCTACACTTGAGGATTCATCCAGATTAAAAATCATCACGTTTGAAGAGCGTCGAGTACAATCATGGATTTCCGCCAAGGTCAACTCCAGTTAATATACTATTTGATGTTTAATACTTATTTTCTCTTAGGGCTACTGTATTTGTTAAAACTTTGAATATTAAAATCAAAGTACCTTTTTTAAAAAAATGTATATTAAAAAAAGTGTTACTTTGATTTCAATTATTTAAAGTTTTATTCAATGTTTTTCTAGATGATCTTGTGTGTGATTACAGGAAAGCTTCATACGGGTTCGCACAGAATTGGTTGGGAAGGTGGGCATACGGCTCATCTTTCACGAGAACGGAGTTCGAGTGCTCAACCACAGATTGACTATACACGACACTGCACGTATAGTCGAGATCAAGTACCTCGACCCAGTTGACAAATATCAAGTGGTCAAATTTGGTGAGTACACATAACAAATCAAATCATTTATTTTCCTCAAAATACAAGAACAAAATATCAATGTACAGAATTAATAAGTATAGCTTACAGAATTTAAAGATGACTTATTCATAATTTCTTTAATATTATTAGTAATCATAAATTATTTTTAGTAACTCATCTGAAAATAGGTAAGAGAGCCCAAGGTAATTAAAATAGAGAGGTAACAGTCATTGTAGTCGGAAACCATGAGTTCTGACGTCATCGGAACCACAGATGTTAATCAAACCCAAGGTGTATAGAATAGTAGAGGTGAGGCGGAGTGAAGCAGCTAGCTGTGAATGTTATGATTTTGACATCACGGAGTTCCTCTAGTCAAAAATTTAGCATTGATTTCCCTATCCTAGACAAAAAATTGCGCACTTTTTCTCAATTTACAAATTACAGAATTGTTTAATAGATAAATTTCTTATATGTTCTTGTGGAGAATTTCAAGACCTACATTTTGAGTGATTTAAATCTATAATTTAATCAAATTTAAGATGAGAAAAAGTCTGTTAACGTGTCTCGGGAATACTCTCCAGCTGGGCTAAAGCAAGTTATGAATAACTATGTTATGAATTGCTATTCATAATAGCATTCCTAATAGCATTGCTATTCATAACTTGCTTTAGCCCAGCTGCAGAGCATTCCCAAGACACATTAACAGACATTTTCTCATGTTAAACTTGATTAAAATATAGATTTAAATCACTTAAAATGTAGGCCTTGAAATTCTCTACAAGCTCATATAAGAACTTTACCTATTAAACAATTCTATAATTTGTAAATTGAGAAAAAGTGCGCAATTTTTTGTCTAGGATAGGGAAATCAATGCTAAATTTTTGACTAGAGGAACTCGGTGACATCAAAATTATAACTTTCACAGCCAGCTGCCTCACTCCGCCCCACCTCTACTCTTCTATACACCTTGAATCAAACCTATATAGCTGGCGCTAATAGGGCTCTATTTGCTATGAGCATCTACCGTGCTGCGCTCTGGTGGATTATCGTGTGTACTTTTCTACGTGTTTTAGCATACAAAGCATAGCGCTAAATGGGAAAAACGCATTTATAATTAGAATGGTATTATTTGCTGCTTCATGCATTTCTCAGTAATTAGAACATGATATTTAGGATATGAATGTTAGTTATTGATAGTATTATAGCTCATTATATTAGAAAAATCCTAGTTTTCAAGTATTTGAGAGCAGACAACCGCAAACAGATGTATTTGAGAGTCGACAAAAACTTTGAGATAACAGCTGATAAGTTATCTTACATGAAAATGAAAAATTGGCGCTAGCTCACATTTATTTGAAAAATTGAATGATATGAATATTCCTTATTAAAACATAATTAATAGAGTTTTTGCGTTGATAGTAACAGCTTATTAGATTAACTAACATAAAAACTATTCATGTACATTACCTCATGTACAGGTTAGAATGGAGCACTCCATGGTCTTACTTGATCAATAAATTCTTTTGCACGTAAACAAAACAATTAGTTTAGCTTCACCTATCAATATTTATTCAATGCAGTGAACCATTCTTTTTATTGATGAAACTTATGTATGGCAACTGGAAAAGTGTAGAACTTGAAATTTCCAATTTGTGTTTTATTTTTACAAGCCAGAACACAAAAAATTCTCCAGGACATTATTTTAGGTTTAGCCGTATCTCCTCCAATGTTAATTCACTCAACTTTTTGCCGAAATGATCCGCCAATAGCGCCTCGATCGCCAAAAATATCCTTTCCACCCACTTGCACACAGCGATAGGGGGTAGACGCAGCATCCGACATTCTGTGGTCAACTAATACCGCCAAATTTGAATTGATTCAAGTTGACAGTCAAACATATGATTGATGAATAAATAAACTATGTTAGAAAAAAATAATACTTACTTCACACAGCATTGAATTTGCATTTTGTTTTAGTACGGTGCAATTAGATCAAAAAAAGACCGAACCTCAACATCCAAAGAGAAAGGACGATTCCTACGCCAACTTGTTCTATACAACTTCTTTATTGTTTGGTAAAAAGTTACACTCTTATGAGCGTCGGGTTTCTGGAGGAGGGGGGGGGTGAAAGGTGCAAAATTTCATTTTTTTGTGAACTGTAGCCGAACCAATAAGCGTCGGACAAAAAAATTTCATGCATGTTTTTTCTAGCGAAAACAGAATTTGGAAGAGATTGAGACCAATCACAACTCTGTATCATCAACCGTTTTCAAGTTACAATTTTTTTTAACATGAATTATTCCGTTACTTTGAAAGTTTGTAACTTTGAATTGGAAACACTTGCATCCGTATTTCAAAATCCGTCTCGGCGAAATTCATTTCTCTTCAATTTGAGACCAAATTCACACTTCTATGTTCAGTGGTTCATGTGCTACAGCGATTTTAAAAACCCCTACATCCCCAAAATCCCCTAAAATTACATTTTATCATACAAAGAAAATAAATACTGAAAATATTCGGATTGGCTTATAATACTATAATCATTATGGAGGGCGAAATAATGTACATTTCAGACGAAGATCATCACTCTACCTTCATTAGTTACAAAGTTACAGATGAATAAATTAATAAAAATGAGTAAAAATTGAAATAGCTGATTTTACAGCAATCTTTTCATCAAAGATTTATTCAAGAAATATAGTGAATCATATATAGTATAATATAAGAGTAAATTTTTCTCTACAATTGTGAGACCAAATTCACATTTTTTGAACAATTACAGAATTAGCTAGATCCATTTTTCAAACCAACTGTCGAGTTCAGAGCTCACTCTGAGAGGCGCTCCTTGAATGATACATTGAAACACTATGATACATTGATACACTATGAATGATACATTGAAACGCTTCGTTGAGCTAAAGAAGACGACGATCGGTTTTAAAAATATTCGTAGCTCATTAAATAATTGTTCAAAAAATATGAATTTGGTCTCAAATTGTAGAAAAAAATGTGATCTTTAATATCATATAAGAATCATCATGATTCTACGATGAATGATGAATTCCTCATGATAGCATTGTTGGAAAATCACGTTTTCAATTGTTAAGAAATTACACATAATTCATTCTATTGTAATGTAACTCGGTAACTATTGGCGGTAGAGTTATGTTCTTGTTCTAGAAATGTAGAGTGATTTTTCCGTTCACAACTTTCCGATTGGGAGCATTGGAATGTGGAAAATTGGAATTTTCAATGAGCAAGTATTATTATTCAAGGGTATCATTTAGATCTGAATTTTGGAGTCTTCCACCGAATTTGGATTATAATAAATGAATTTATACCGCCGTGATGAGTAGAAAATGATAAGCTATTAAATAATAGAATCCGACGTACCAATAAAAAGTTATGAGGAATATAAATTATTAAAAATAAAGAGATGCTTTTGACCAAAAACCATGAATCCTATGATGTCTTGGTCGTGTCAACAATTTTTATGACATTCTAAGGTCTCAAGAAAGAAAATCTGGAAGTATGAGCCAATCCGAATATTTTTAGTATTTTTTTATGATAAAATGTAATTTTAGGGGTTTTTGGGGATGTAAGGGTTTTTTAAAATCGCTGTTGCACATGAACCACTCAACATAGAAGTGTGAATTTGGTCTCAAATTAAAGAGGAATGAATTTCGCCGAGAGGGATTTTGAAATACGGATGTGTATTTCTGTTAGAAACGGACAAGTGTTTCTGTATGAAATGAGATGAAAATATATATGGTTTCGCACTGTTTAATTCTATTTTTTTACGATGGATATAATGAAATAGTACTCAAACTATTCAAACATCAAACTATGATGATCTAATACAGCCCTCTTAAACCTCTTGCCAGGAAAAGTTTGAAAAACTATAACAATTTGGTAAAAATATCAGTATTATAGAATTATTATATGGAGAGTTTATCGGAAATTGGCTTGCGAGATTGGTCGTACATTGATTGTGGTTTCCAATTGAACAATTTTATTATGATGAATGAGTTAATGAGATTATTTAAAAATGATAGGGAGAAATTTTTATCGGAAACTGGCTTGTGATTATTGGTCGGCAGAGTGTAAGGTGGTTGTCACTTGTCAGCCAACACTAGAAATGAATGAATGAAAAGGTTCTTTCTACTGCAAATATCCCAGATTTTGAGCAGTAGAATAAGTATTCTGATGAGGAATGGTCCATATAGACAACCAGACACCAGCTTGAATATAGTTATTACCAGTGGCGTAACGTTTCCGAACCGGGCCCCCCCGCAAAAACAAATAATCCGGGCCCCTTCTTCCAAAATCATACCCCCTTTTCCTACCCCACCCCTATTCTTACCCTCCCTCTCCTCCCTCAATTTCTTCAATTTTAATCATTCAACTCTCTAAAAATGTGATTTTTTCATAGATTGAAATTCTGAAAGACATAAGCCATAGGCTAGCTATTGAAAAATTTATTTCTATTGAATTATAAAATTTATAATTTTATCACAAACACAACTAACCAGAAATCACGTGTCTGGTGCACCGGTTTTCTCCCGTGAACTCACTCAATCACTTTTCACTTGACAAATTTTGCGGACACGAACGTGCATCCAGTGAATGAAATAATGAATTGCTTAGGCTATATTTACATTATCATTCATTTCAATATTATTAAATGTTGACTCTGCCACACTATATGCTAAGGAATTCAATGGAAAAATAATTTATTTCCTCTAATGTCTACCCAAAGAAAGAAATAGAAAGATAAGGAGCTATTCACTCTAACAATCACTTTCATGAGTCTTGTTCGAACAGCCTGAGTCTGGACACCGGTTGTCTCAGTTGTAATGATTTGCAAACAACATTCCTAATTTTGGAATAATAATATAGAAGCTCACTACCAGTAGACAATTGAACGATGAAAAGTATATTTGAACAACACTACCTTTGTTTAGTTGATGCATAATTTCTTTCTCAAACCACATTAGTGCCAAGATAGTGGTTGTATTTGGTAAAAAAGAAATCATACTTTTCTTGCTTGATAAATCGATATTTCAATTTTATTTATTTATGAATCATGTAATATACCATTTCGGGCTCCAACCCGGACCTCCTAGTATCCCAAGTGATTCATTTTTCGAGAAACCTATATTTTATATTTGGGCCCCAGCCCGGGCCCCCCAGAGTCCCGGGCCCCCTGCGTCGCGGGGGCTGCGGGGGTGTACGTTACGCCACTAGTTATTACTCCGTATTTATATATTTTAGCATCAAAATATTGACAAAAACCACCTGTAGCTGATTTAGGAGGAATTCCATTCTTGGAAAAGTGATCTTTAAACTTCCAAAAATGGTCGAAAAATCAATATTAATATGTTATTTGAACTTTACTTCTCATGCTCCACGATGTTTAGGGTGAAGGGATAGTGGATTTATTGTTACTACTATTGTTATCACTGTTGCGGCCACCGTTGAATTTGAATTTTGTGGCGCGAACTCACTCAGCTAAGCCTAAGTTATCATTCTTGCAGTTATCATTTAAAAGCATATAGGACAATTTTTTGAGAACTTTTTTGAAAAATTGGGGTTTTGATTGAATGTGAAAAGTTTTCTATTGGACCGATTTTTGTTTTTTAATAGACGCAGATCTTAGTCCTCTTTAATTGTTTCAACCACTCGTTGAAGTCTTCGGTTTTTGTTCCCCCCTAGCTATCAGGTTTCGCAAAAGGTCTTTTTTCATTCACTGCCATATTATTTTCTGGAATTGGAACGTTATTTACTATGTTATCGGGAGCTACTGCGTCGTACGTAGATGTGTTCTTGATTTCTGTTTACTTTGCCTACAATTCGCTCGTAATCGGCTAACATAGGGAAGATGACTCGATCGCGCTGAGATACGGACCCTAAATTAAGTACCTAATCAACTCAAAGCATCCCTAGCTCCTGAATCGTGCCAAGTTGACAGCGAATCTCAAGTATCCAATGCCAACTGATTGAGGAATGTGGATACCTAATGGTTTGCTGATCTCCAATAATTCAGATTTATCCAAAGATTTCACTTTTAAATCAATAGGTAGTCTTAACAGTGAAACCTCGAATGCACTAGGTGATTGTTCAGAATCACTAGAACTAGAACTACTCATCTCAACTTAGCAATGATTATATTGATCCTATAAGCTGGGATAATAGAGGCATATTCATACGAGATCAAACACAGAATAATAGTAATCAAATAATAATGACCTGAAATAAAGAATGTCAATAATTTGAAGGCAAATCTTGCCAATAAATGAAACTCTTTCTCATGAGAACGGCGCCCAACACCATGAAATAGAATTGAATTAATTAATTGATGGGTCAGCTAATTATGTATATATTTCTATGATGTTGTATTAATTGTATTGTATAATATATTTTTTGAATGAGATCAATTCAACAAGATCGATTGTTGGAAGAGATAAAGATAATAATAAAATATAGAACTATATATCATATAGTTATGATAATAAACAAAACAAATAAGAATGGGGTTAAATAATATCGCTTGTCATACGAGAGGTTGAATTCTGGATCTTACTCTTTATCTCATGAGAAGGTTTCAATAGTAAAATAATAAAATGTAAAATGAATAATATAAAATTTATTAATAATTTTCCAAATTTGATTATTCATCAAAAGACAAAATATTATTCGTAATGATTGACAAGATATACCCTCAATTAAAAAGTAAAATAATTAATTTGGCACTCACTCTACCACAAATGGAAGACCCTCTCAGTAGGGAGAAGTCGGGCTGGTTGATCTGCTGTAGATGTTTCCAGGTCCCGTCCTTGCCACCGACTGCCAAGAGCCTCTCATTTTTTCCCATGAATTTTCCCCGTCGTCAACAATTTATCTTTTCCTACCACAATGGGACTCTCTTTCATTGTGAAAATATGGCAAATAATAAAATTATGTAGTTCTATTACACTATTCAGGGCATTTAGCTCCAGGATTAACCGTTTTCGAGTTACATGTGAAAAAATGAAAAATTATACCTTTTACTCACCCTCCCACCCTATGCTCACCTATGCGGACTTTCAGTACCGGTATGTTAACATCCTAACTAGTCTAGACAAATCCCCGAGGTCAAATTTGGGACATATTTCATGCACTCTATACCCGTGTGGACAGACTTCATTGACTGTACTTAATTCCCCGAAACAGATTTATCTAATTGTAGACTCTTATTCACACTCAAAAAGATGAGTCCCATTTTTATTGAAAAAAAATCAAATTTATACGATAATTCTGATTTGAGATGGCGTTAAGATGGAGCTGCCGCGGCGCTGCTCTAGCCATCACAACTCTATTCACATAAATAAATATACGGTACCTATATTTATATAGGTATTATAAATGTTCACTTTGTTAACAGTGCTACTAGCTATATAGAGACTGATCATAGTGTAGACATTGGAGAGAAGCGCTTCATTACATTTTGTTGAGATCAAATTTTTTCCCGCCAGTAACCATATTTTTCCTAAACTTTTAAATTATGGTGTAGCAGTTGAACGGTTAAATTCGCCCACACTGTAGAGTAGAAAAAATACTGTTAATTCACAGTAGATTTTTCAATTTAATACGGTACGCACGCTTTCTCTCCTTTAGGAGATTGGCTTGTGCACTTGTCGACTTGTTGTTAGTAAAGATAGTCATCAGTCGTTTCTCGTCTGTTTAGTAACTGTTGCATTACACTCTAACTGGTATTTTGCACTCTAACTGTAATTGTTGCATTAACTGATTAACTGGATGTTATTCAGAGGTGTTCTACGCCGTTACTTTAGTTACGAAAGCTAGCTTATGGTTGAGAAAATCAACATCCTAACCACACGTTACCTCTATCCTAATGGTTGAAGATTCCATACTCTGCTGTAAAGTGGAGTGAATATGAAACTGGCAACCAGCTATTAGGCCTAAGCCCCTCATGGGCTGTTTAGTCATTGACATATATGAAAAGACATGCTTGAACTAGGTAATTATTTATGTAGTTTAAATGATATATAATAATACATTTTTAAAAATGTGGCCATAGCAAGATTCAACCCGCCTGAATGATTTTATTTCTCATTTGAACTGCTATTGATTATAAGTATGAGTTTTTTGCACAACGTACATGAGAAGCATTCCAACTATAGAACAAGAACGCACGAAAATAGTCCAATGAAACTTGATGCAACTGATTATAATTGAGAATTAATTTATATTTTCATAAAACAGCTGACGAAATGACGTCTGTAGGTGAGGTGGTGAGGGGGGAGATACTATAACGCTAAAAGCTAGGCAGCATAGGATATAAATATTTATAACGATAACATTTCATTGCCAGAAATAAAATTTATATATTAGAGATTAATATAAGATTTATTATTGGAGTGTCTTTAATAAACTTTGAATTTTTTTCAGAAGGGAAATTGGAGAAGTAACTTCTGCATCCAACCATTTTCATTTTCAAGACAATTCTTTTTATTCCCTCAATAATTTCTTTTGTCATTTATCAATATCATGTTATTAAAGTATATATATTTTTGTAAGTTGTAACCATTGTTGTATTATTCAAAGCTGTTAAGTAAATTTATCAATAAAGTTTGTGTTGCATGATACAGTGAGATTTCATTTCATATTATAATCCACATGTCGGTTCCCAAAATGATGATCTTTAAAAGGAATTAGGCTGATAGATGAAATAGTTATTTGTGCATCTAGGGACTAATGTTCAACTTTTTCTTCCTGAGGGAAACTGTTGAATACCTGATGCATAGCCGAAGGCGACAATTCCCTGAGGCAGAAAAAGTAGCCTAATTTAGTCCCAAGATGTACACATTTTTGCTCCACCTACACCAATAAATACTATAAGAATGTAATAAATAAGTTTAATCTACAATACTGTCGTAGAGATGACAAAATCTCACAATCGAAAAGCCCCAGCTAGGGCTCTATGAATACCTATAACTATAAAAACTCTTTATAGTTCCTTAGCCCATACTATTTCCTGTACCTGAACATGTCGTAAAAGCACTATTTCTTTTTACTGTCTGTAACAGATGATTAGCTGTTTTGATCAATTTTTCATATGCTGCATTGATGGATGACGTCACCCATGTTATTCTTATGGGTTTACTTTACTCCCTAGGGAAAAATGATGAACTTTTTCTCCCTAGGGAGAAAATGTGAAGCTTTAGCATTCGATTCCGGGGAGAAAATGCGACTTTACATAGTAGGTAGAGGAAAAATAGAATTAACACTCTCACTCCACAAATTGTGGATAATTATGCCGCAAAGTAAGATCTAAGTTAGTATTTTTCACCTACGTGTAGATGAAATATTAATTGACAACTGTGGCTCAATATAGTCAATTAGTATAGTAGGCTGTAGCTGAAGTCAAAAAAATCCGGTTTCGTCTGCTCCTTGTACGCTCCAACAGCTGATATTGTCAATCATATTTCTCATCTGTCTAGCAGTAGATGATGATTTTGGAATCAAAAGATACAATAGATGCTTCAAATCAGCTGTTAAAAGATAAGTATTTTGTTACCTACATCACCTAGGCCTACAAGAGACAGACGAAACCGCATAGCTCTTTGACGTCAGCTACCGTATACGAAATAGTGTTGCCAAAATTAATTATGGTTGATTTTACCGATCTTGGGCCGATATTAGAGACTAGCGTAATATTATTGAGATGAGAATATGAATGAAATTTTTATTTATTTTCATATGCCTAATACCAACCTTAAAAACCACACGTTTGACACTCAATGGGCACACTTCGGCACTATAATAAGTTTCATGATGATATTTTCATAAAATATATTATTATGCTTGAAGAGAGAAAAATTAATTCAACATGCATGATTTGTACTGTACTCAATCCTATAATTCCAATACCTACTAATACATCTAATACAATGATGTATTAGTAGGAATTGATAATAACTTTACGAGTGGATTGTAATGTCTGTCCAAGTAAAGAAGACATTCTGGCAAGATAAAAAATCACTCCAGCTCGGTCAATATTGGTTAAAAAATTATCAATTTGGTCTCGAATTGTAGATCAAGATGTTGAGAACAAATTTGTTATTTTTGAACCAATGTTGACCGAGCTGGAGTCATTTTTCCATCTTGCCACAATGTCTTCTTTGCTTGGACAGACTATACAATCTAGGCTACTCTTATGACGCATCAAGTCAGTGTTACACATCATGCATGATGAATTAGTTTTTCTCTCTTTTGACATATTTTTCATGAAATATGATCATCGAAGCTTCTCTTACGTCTCCTGTAACTTACTAGATTATGATACAAATTGGCATAAAACATTGAAAATAGACAATTTATATGTCTTGAGATAGCTATGATTTGATCAAGTTAAATGTGAGAAAGCACACAAGAAACGCATCCCTTGAAACAGGTGATTAAGAAATGATTTCAATGCTTTTAAATGGACCCACTTTCGTAATCTTCATAGTTGCCACTTTCAAGGCCATGGCCTTCTATAGAAGAGTCTAGTCTGTCCAAGCAAAGAAGACCCTCTGGCAAGATGAGAAAATGACTCCAGTTTGGTCAATATTGGTTTAAAAATTATCGATCTGGTCTCAATTGTAAAAAACATTCTGTACAATTTGAGACCAAATCAATAATAATTTTTGAACCAGTATTGACCGAGCTGGAGTCATTTTCTTATTTTGCCAGCGGGTCTTCTTTGCTTGGACAGACTATACAACAATCTACATCCACTGTCAGTTCGGACTGTTAAACAATGACAGTCAAGACTGTAAGTGGATGCAGAATCAAAGTTCTAACAGAACAGCTGATATTTATTCATTTTTATTATAGTCTGTCCTAGCAAATAAGACATACTGGAAAGTTGGGAAAATGATTGGTTGAAAAAGTATAAATTTGGTTTCAATTTTTAAAAAACATTCTGTTTTACTATAAAAATTTATAATCTTTGAACCAATAGTGACCGAGCTGAAGTCATTTTCCCATCTTGTTAGAATGTCTTCTTAGCTTGGACAGACTTGCAATGGCTGGGTCTCACTCAAGGTTATTTAAAGAGAATGTTATTCCGATTCAAGGGAATGGGAACTTGAAAAGTCGTTGGGGAAACCAGAAAATGATGTAGTTCAGATCAACAACATAATAATAGGCTATTTCTCGCTGAAAATATCAGCACATGCGCACAGAACTAGAATCTCTTATCTGAACTATAGAGACTGTATAATCATAGTGTGGCCATTGGTGTCAAATGAATAGAATAGAATAGAATGACTTCTTTATTTTAATGACGTGGCGAAGTTTGGACAGCAATGTCCACTCTACCACTTAACCACGAATGCTTCATAACAGTATGCTTAGATGAAAAATTTCCCGCCAGCCGTCATATATTTGCCAAACTTTCAAATTCTGTTGAGGTTTAAAAGAAAGATTCAGAATATTACCTCATTTGTCAAACGTTTTCCAAGGAGATTACATTGATAACCAATTCTCTAACATTATTAATTGTCCCTTTACTTCTACAATTAGGCTACTTTGAATTATTTAATTTGATAGAAAATAACACTGGCAAAGCGGCACAGGCAAAGTTTAAGTTGGAAATTTTTTATTCCAAATTAACAGATGATTCACTAATCTTTTCAATGTAAATCTCATGAGACTTGGCAAAAGTATGGCGGACTTGATTGAGCTGACCAATCAAAAGTGACACAGTCGATGTCCACACTATGATTATACAGGCTTCTCTACAATCTGAACTATGTAAATTTTTTTGTCTCCTCGCCTGTTCTTCATTTTTCTCAACATCAGACAGTTATGAAACAACCTTGGATCTCACTAGGGCTTTATGTAGCAAAGAAAACAACACACATAACTGTAGCTAATCAATTATTTATTTGTTGAGGATGTCTAGTTCTTATATGTCGTTTCAAGGTGGACGACACCGAGCACTTGAACTCGCAATAACTGCATGCAAAGCGTTTCTCACCACTGTGAGTCAATAAGTGGCGCTTCAGCGAGGTTGAAATGGCCGTCCGATAACTGCACCAGTTACAACCATAGGGCTTCTCCCCGGAATGAGTGCGCAGATGTTTTTTCAACACATAATAGACAGCACATCTGTAGCTGCAATGATTACAGCTGAACGGTTTTTCGCCGGTGTGCACCAGCATGTGGCGTTTCATGGATGTTGATACCGAACACCGGTAATCGCAAAGACTGCAGCTATACGGCTTTTCACCGGTGTGTGTTCTTAGATGCGTTCTCAGTACATACTGTCCGGCGCACTTGTAATCACAGAACGTGCAGCTGTACCGTTTCTCCCCAGTGTGTGTCACTACATGCCGTTTCAACGCTGACGATACCGTACACCGGTAGTCGCAGTAACTGCACTTGTATGGTTTTTCGCCGGTGTGTTTACGTAGATGCGTTTTCAACACGTAGATCATTGAACACTTGTAATCGCAGAACTGACACTTGTAGCGTTTCTCTGTTGAATGCGTCAACATGTGCGTTTTTAAAACGTACGCTTTTGTACAGCGGTATTCACACACGGGACACTTGAACGGTTTGTTGGCGTGGTGCACTTTGTATTCCTTGATGGTAGACGCATCGGAGTACTGGAATTCTGTTTTGATTTTTTCGGTGTGTGACTGCAAGTGCACCTTGAAGGTTGTCGCACCGGTGCACCGGTAATCACATATGCTGCAGGCGAACGCCTCTTCAGGTTCCAGTTTAACAATGGGCAGCGTCGCGTCACTCGTGTCGAGATCGGCGTCCACTCTCACCTCGACGCTGAAATCGATCTCACCCTTAATGGTTGTGCCATCAACTGTCACCAGATCGCCCACAAGTATCATGTCTTCCGGACAGGTTGTCTCCTCCACTATGTATTCTGCAAGAATTCAATAATTCATTAGAAAGTCCAAATAGAAATATCTTTATTGCAGATTCATTACATGAACATCGGCCAATGTCACTGCTAATCAAACATATATTATGTCAAAACAAAAACAAAGCATACGCTGCTAAGAACATAAATCATCAACAAGTTGATACCTTTATGATCATAATAATTTAATTATAAATTATACTAAAGCTATAATGATTTGCAATATAACCATTTTTACATGGACTGGGAAATATTATAAAATTCATGCACGTTGTAAAGTCCACCTTTGAATGGACCAATTTTTACTATAGCTCTAAATTCAACCGGCGCTAAGTCTCTTACTGATGACAAGAGGGCATCATAGAATCTGAGAGATTGCGCCCTGAAACTTTTCAACGATGCATTGGGAAAACACTTCTCTATACTTGAATTACTTTGTATTAGTATTATAATTATGATTATCAGAGTTAAGGCTGAATTTATTCAAAGAAACATGAACAAATAAACTTAAATAAATAATAATCTTAATACAATAATCAGTCAATATTGGTTCAAAAATTATGAATTTGGTCTCATATTGTAGATCATAATATTTTCTGCAATTTGAGACCAAATTTAAAATTTCGAACAAGTACAGGGTGACACAGAAAAACGGGAATTTTTGAAGTAACACATACGTAAATTGAGGAAATTTAATAATTGTCCTTATTGCTCAAAATATGAAGTAAAATTGTTGCCATTAATAGTTCTAACAAAAAATGCCAATTTCTGTCAATGAAAATGTCAAAAAAGTCAATTTAGATAACATCCTTTAGATTAACGTACGACCATTCAAACGTATACATTCCTAGAATCGAACAGTGAGATTTCCATGTGAGCATGGAGCTTCGAGACACTGTGTGTGATTTTTCATGAAGGGCCTTTTGAAAAGTAAAGTGTAGGCTTCACGCTCAAAAATAATTATTGAGTTGGAAATAAGGATTCATGAAGAAATCACTGCAATTCTCATTGTAGTGCTTAAATATGCCATGCAAAATCTCACTCTCCACTTCCAGGAAATTAAGTTATAGGCTACATACGTTTGAATGGTCGTCATCTGAAGGACATTCATTATTCATAAAAATTGACATTTTTTGTTAGAACTATAAATGGCAACTATTTCACTTCACATTTCCATCATTAAAACTAGTAGTTCTGTGAACAGTAGACCTCACGATGTCACCCATGGATGGGACATTATTCATGAAGGGAATACTTAGTTATGTTGATAGTTTCAAGTTTCATTAATTGCATGCGTCATTGAATGCAATTAATAATAAACTCGACAGCTGGTTCATCATGAATAATTCCATAGTGTGATTTTTCCCATGTTCAGAAGTATAAATGTATAGTAATATTTTAGCATGGAGGTAATTCCTTTTCCTTTCATATTATCCTTAAAAGCAATATTTCATGAAACCTTACATATACATCAGGAACATTCCTGTCAAATTTCATCAGGATCTATTGCCGCGTTTTGTCGTAAATGTGGAACAAACAAACAACCAAACATACATACATACATCCATACATACATACATACATACATACATACAAACATAAAGAGAAATGCAAAATCGTCGTCTTGAATCTAGACCTCACTTACGTTCGGTCAACTAATCATTACATTTCCATATATTTACTTCAAAAATTCCCGTTTTTCTGTGTCACCCTGTACTGACCGAGCTGGAGTCATTTTCCCATCTTGCCCAAATGTCTTTTTATTTTTTATTATTTGTTGTTACAATTGCGACTTATATAAAGTATTTTAAGCAAAGGTGATAAGTGGATGATGATGTTTAGGCTACATAGTGAATGAATGTTGATGGTTGCTGAATGTTTACATTACAATTTTAACTTTAAAAACCACTTTTCACTTTACAAAATCCTGAATTTTGATTGAGTTCACTGTTACCAATGAAGATCTGATCAGAAACACTAAATAAAAATGTTCAAAAACTTTGGGAACAAAAATGTTCTTCTTTGCTTAGACGGACTGTAGTTACTATATTATAGTACCTTTCTGAGAATTATCTTCAGAAGTCACGATTTCATTGGTCTGTTGCAAGCTGAAATTGGGATCAGTGCTCTGGACGATTTCTTCCACACCTGACCAAGTGCTGTAGATGGGCATAGAATGCTGCATGCCTTCCTCTTCCGGCAACTGAAATCAACAATACAAGAGTTAGTCTAAATCCCACTAAAGATTAATATACAGAGTGTTTCAGGAGGTTTGTTCCTACGTACTTCTTGGGCTGCTTCCTTACTCCAAGAAGAGCAAAAATTTCCAGTGGACATACCCCCA
This sequence comes from Sogatella furcifera, assembly GCA_017141385.1. Lineage (NCBI taxonomy): Eukaryota > Metazoa > Arthropoda > Insecta > Hemiptera > Delphacidae > Sogatella > Sogatella furcifera. The sequence continues at coordinate 2,775,643 of CM029553.1, read as the reverse complement.
AAAACGCCTTGTTACTGAGATAACAAGGGCGGAAAATTTGCATTTTTCAAAAATATTTCATTTTTCTAATTTTCTTAGAGGCTCTTTCAGGTTTTAAAATCACCAATACTTATGTAAAATTAGCTGAGAAATTTAATGAAACTAGCAAGAAGTTTGCAACTTCAACTGTTATTGATATAATAGGGAAAATATTCTACAAATCGCAATATTTCAACAATTGAGGGTTATAACTGGATGTGAAATCATAAATTTGTATTTTTAATAGATGAAGAGAGACCAATAATTCTGAAGAAAAAGCTAAATTGCGGCGATTGTGTAAATCTTACCCAAATCTCAGAAATGGAGATCAAAAATTGCAAAATCGCTACTAAACACAAATTTATCACTTGTGCTGTTTTGTCAATTTTGCGATTTTTGAGATTTGGGTAAGATT